>OZ026848.1:25965911-26565911 GCA_964023205.1 Lutraria lutraria | reverse complement strand
CACTTTGAACGAAATATTTTTTTCCATGAAAATCCAAAAATCTCTCCAGGTCGGGACCTGCAGAAATTTCCAAATTTTGACAAAGTACAATATTTCCTAAAACTTGTTTATACATTTGTATATACATTTTTGCAATCGATTACATGTAACAAACAATAGGATGTATCATAAGACCACTTTTGAACGAAATATTTTTTTCCATGAAAATCCAAAAATCTCTCCAGGTCGGGACCTGCAGAAATTTCCAAATTTTGACAAAGTACAATATTTCCTAAAACTTGTTTATACATTTGTATATACATTTTTGCAATCGATTACATGTAAGAAACAATAGGATGTATCATAAGACCACTTTTGAACGAAATATTTTTTTCCATCAAAATCCAAAAATCTCTCCAGGTCGGGACCTGCAGAAATTTCCAAATTTTGACAAAGTACAAAATTTCCTAAAACTTGTTTATATATACATTTTTGCATTCGATTACATGGAACAAACAATAGGATGTATCATAAGACCACTTTGAACGAAATATTTTTTTCCATGAAAATCCAAAAATCTCTCCAGGTCGGGACCTGCAGAAATTTCCAAATTTTGACAAAGTACAATATTTCCTAAAACTTGTTTATACATTTGTATATACATTTTTGCAATCGATTACATGTAACAAACAATAGGATGTATCATAAGACCACTTTTGAACGAAATATTTTTTTCCATGAAAATCCAAAAATCTCTCCAGGTCGGGACCTGCAGAAATTTCCAAATTTTGACAAAGTACAATATTTCCTAAAACTTGTTTATACATTTGTATATACATTTTTGCAATCGATTACATGTAACAAACAATAGGATGTATCATAAGACCACTTTTGAACGAAATATTTTTTTCCATCAAAATCCAAAAATCTCTCCAGGTCGGGACCTGCAGAAATTTCCAAATTTTGACAAAGTACAATATTTCCTAAAACTTGTTTATATATACATTTTTGCATTCGATTACATGGAACAAACAATAGGATGTATCATAAGACCACTTTTGAACGAAATATTTTTTTCCATGAAAATCCAAAAATCTCTCCAGGTCGGGACCTGCAGAAATTTCCAAATTTTGACAAAGTACAAAATTTCCTAAAACTTGTTTATATATACATTTTTGCATTCGATTACATGGAACAAACAATAGGATGTATCATAAGACCACTTTTGAACGAAATATTTTTTTCCATGAAAATCGAAAAATCTCTCCAGGTCGGGACCTGCAGAAATTTCCAAATTTTGACAAAGGACAATATTTCCTAAAACTTGTTTATACATTTGTATATACATTTTTGCAATCGATTACATGTAACAAACAATAGGAAGTATCATAAGACCACTTTTGAACGAAATATTTTTTTCCATCAAAATCCAAAAATCTCTCCAGGTCGGGACCTGCAGAAATTTCCAAATTTTGACAAAGTACAAAATTTCCTAAAACTTGTTTATATATACATTTCTGCATTCGATTACATGGAACAAACATTAGGATGTATCATAAGACCACTTTTGAACGAAATATTTTTTTCCATGAAAATCGAAAAATCTCTCCAGGTCGGGACCTGCAGAAATTTCCAAATTTTGACAAAGTACAAAATTTCCTAAAACTTGTTTATATATACATTTTTGCATTCGATTACATGGAACAAACAATAGGATGTATCATAAGACCACTTTGAACGAAATATTTTTTTCCATGAAAATCCAAAAATCTCTCCAGGTCGGGACCTGCAGAAATTTCCAAATTTTGACAAAGTACAATATTTCCTAAAACTTGTTTATACATTTGTATATACATTTTTGCAATCGATTACATGTAACAAACAATAGGATGTATCATAAGACCACTTTTGAACGAAATATTTTTTTCCATGAAAATCCAAAAATCTCTCCAGGTCGGGACCTGCAGAAATTTCCAAATTTTGACAAAGTACAATATTTCCTAAAACTTGTTTATACATTTGTATATACATTTTTGCAATCGATTACATGTAAGAAACAATAGGATGTATCATAAGACCACTTTTGAACGAAATATTTTTTTCCATCAAAATCCAAAAATCTCTCCAGGTCGGGACCTGCAGAAATTTCCAAATTTTGACAAAGTACAATATTTCCTAAAACTTGTTTATATATACATTTTTGCATTCGATTACATGGAACAAACAATAGGATGTATCATAAGACCACTTTTGAACGAAATATTTTTTTCCATGAAAATCCAAAAATCTCTGCAGAAATTTCCAAATTTTGACAAAGTACAAAATTTCCTAAAACTTGTTTATATATACAATTTTGCATTCGATTACATGGAACAAACAATAGGATGTATCATAAGACCACTTTTGAACGAAATATTTTTTTCCATGAAAATCGAAAAATCTCTCCAGGTCGGGACCTGCAGAAATTTCCAAATTTTGACAAAGTACAAAATTTCCTAAAACTTGTTTATATATACATTTCGGCATTCGATTACATGGAACAAACATTAGGATGTATCATAAGACCACTTTTGAACGAAATATTTTTTTCCATCAAAATCCAAAAATCTCTCCAGGTCGGGACCTGCAGAAATTTCCAAATTTTGACAAAGTACAAAATTTCCTAAAACTTGTTTATATATACATTTTTGCATTCGATTACATGGAACAAACAATAGGATGTATCATAAGACCACTTTGAACGAAATATTTTTTTCCATGAAAATCCAAAAATCTCTCCAGGTCGGGACCTGCAGAAATTTCCAAATTTTGACAAAGTACAATATTTCCTAAAACTTGTTTATACATTTGTATATACATTTTTGCAATCGATTACATGTAACAAACAATAGGATGTATCATAAGACCACTTTTGAACGAAATATTTTTTTCCATCAAAATCCAAAAATCTCTCCAGGTCGGGACCTGCAGAAATTTCCAAATTTTGACAAAGTACAAAATTTCCTAAAACTTGTTTATATATACATTTTTGCATTCGATTACATGGAACAAACAATAGGATGTATCATAAGACCACTTTGAACGAAATATTTTTTTCCATGAAAATCCAAAAATCTCTCCAGGTCGGGACCTGCAGAAATTTCCAAATTTTGACAAAGTACAATATTTCCTAAAACTTGTTTATACATTTGTATATACATTTTTGCAATCGATTACATGTAACAAACAATAGGATGTATCATAAGACCACTTTTGAACGAAATATTTTTTTCCATGAAAATCCAAAAATCTCTCCAGGTCGGGACCTGCAGAAATTTCCAAATTTTGACAAAGTACAATATTTCCTAAAACTTGTTTATACATTTGTATATACATTTTTGCAATCGATTACATGTAACAAACAATAGGATGTATCATAAGACCACTTTTGAACGAAATATTTTTTTCCATCAAAATCCAAAAATCTCTCCAGGTCGGGACCTGCAGAAATTTCCAAATTTTGACAAAGTACAATATTTCCTAAAACTTGTTTATATATACATTTTTGCATTCGATTACATGGAACAAACAATAGGATGTATCATAAGACCACTTTTGAACGAAATATTTTTTTCCATGAAAATCCAAAAATCTCTCCAGGTCGGGACCTGCAGAAATTTCCAAATTTTGACAAAGTACAAAATTTCCTAAAACTTGTTTATATATACATTTTTGCATTCGATTACATGGAACAAACAATAGGATGTATCATAAGACCACTTTTGAACGAAATATTTTTTTCCATGAAAATCGAAAAATCTCTCCAGGTCGGGACCTGCAGAAATTTCCAAATTTTGACAAAGTACAATATTTCCTAAAACTTGTTTATACATTTGTATATACATTTTTGCAATCGATTACATGTAACAAACAATAGGAAGTATCATAAGACCACTTTTGAACGAAATATTTTTTTCCATCAAAATCCAAAAATCTCTCCAGGTCGGGACCTGCAGAAATTTCCAAATTTTGACAAAGTACAAAATTTCCTAAAACTTGTTTATATATACATTTCTGCATTCGATTACATGGAACAAACATTAGGATGTATCATAAGACCACTTTTGAACGAAATATTTTTTTCCATGAAAATCGAAAAATCTCTCCAGGTCGGGACCTGCAGAAATTTCCAAATTTTGACAAAGTACAAAATTTCCTAAAACTTGTTTATATATACATTTTTGCATTCGATTACATGGAACAAACAATAGGATGTATCATAAGACCACTTTGAACGAAATATTTTTTTCCATGAAAATCCAAAAATCTCTCCAGGTCGGGACCTGCAGAAATTTCCAAATTTTGACAAAGTACAATATTTCCTAAAACTTGTTTATACATTTGTATATACATTTTTGCAATCGATTACATGTAACAAACAATAGGATGTATCATAAGACCACTTTTGAACGAAATATTTTTTTCCATGAAAATCCAAAAATCTCTCCAGGTCGGGACCTGCAGAAATTTCCAAATTTTGACAAAGTACAATATTTCCTAAAACTTGTTTATACATTTGTATATACATTTTTGCAATCGATTACATGTAAGAAACAATAGGATGTATCATAAGACCACTTTTGAACGAAATATTTTTTTCCATCAAAATCCAAAAATCTCTCCAGGTCGGGACCTGCAGAAATTTCCAAATTTTGACAAAGTACAATATTTCCTAAAACTTGTTTATATATACATTTTTGCATTCGATTACATGGAACAAACAATAGGATGTATCATAAGACCACTTTTGAACGAAATATTTTTTTCCATGAAAATCCAAAAATCTCTGCAGAAATTTCCAAATTTTGACAAAGTACAAAATTTCCTAAAACTTGTTTATATATACAATTTTGCATTCGATTACATGGAACAAACAATAGGATGTATCATAAGACCACTTTTGAACGAAATATTTTTTTCCATGAAAATCGAAAAATCTCTCCAGGTCGGGACCTGCAGAAATTTCCAAATTTTGACAAAGTACAAAATTTCCTAAAACTTGTTTATATATACATTTCGGCATTCGATTACATGGAACAAACATTAGATGTAACATAAGACCACTTTTGAACGAAATATTTTTTTCCATGAAAATCCAAAAATCTCTCCAGGTCGGGACCTGCAGAAATTTCCAAATTTTGACAAAGTACAATATTTCCTAAAACTTGTTTATACATTTGTATATACATTTTTGCAATCGATTACATGTAACAAACAATAGGATGTATCATAAGACCACTTTTGAACGAAATATTTTTTTCCATGAAAATCCAAAAATCTCTCCAGGTCGGGACCTGCAGAAATTTCCAAATTTTGACAAAGTACAATATTTCCTAAAACTTGTTTATACATTTGTATATACATTTTTGCAATCGATTACATGTAAGAAACAATAGGATGTATCATAAGACCACTTTTGAACGAAATATTTTTTTCCATCAAAATCCAAAAATCTCTCCAGGTCGGGACCTGCAGAAATTTCCAAATTTTGACAAAGTACAATATTTCCTAAAACTTGTTTATATATACATTTTTGCATTCGATTACATGGAACAAACAATAGGATGTATCATAAGACCACTTTTGAACGAAATATTTTTTTCCATGAAAATCCAAAAATCTCTCCAGGTCGGGACCTGCAGAAATTTCCAAATTTTGACAAAGTACAAAATTTCCTAAAACTTGTTTATATATACATTTTTGCATTCGATTACATGGAACAAACAATAGGATGTATCATAAGACCACTTTTGAACGAAATATTTTTTTCCATGAAAATCCAAAAATCTCTCCAGGTCGGGACCTGCAGAAATTTCCAAATTTTGACAAAGTACAATATTTCCTAAAACTTGTTTATACATTTGTATATACATTTTTGCAATCGATTACATGTAACAAACAATAGGAAGTATCATAAGACCACTTTTGAACGAAATATTTTTTTCCATCAAAATCCAAAAATCTCTCCAGGTCGGGACCTGCAGAAATTTCCAAATTTTGACAAAGTACAAAATTTCCTAAAACTTGTTTATATATACATTTCTGCATTCGATTACATGGAACAAACATTAGGATGTATCATAAGACCACTTTTGAACGAAATATTTTTTTCCATGAAAATCGAAAAATCTCTCCAGGTCGGGACCTGCAGAAATTTCCAAATTTTGACAAAGTACAAAATTTCCTAAAACTTGTTTATATATACATTTTTGCATTCGATTACATGGAACAAACAATAGGATGTATCATAAGACCACTTTGAACGAAATATTTTTTTCCATGAAAATCCAAAAATCTCTCCAGGTCGGGACCTGCAGAAATTTCCAAATTTTGACAAAGTACAATATTTCCTAAAACTTGTTTATACATTTGTATATACATTTTTGCAATCGATTACATGTAACAAACAATAGGATGTATCATAAGACCACTTTTGAACGAAATATTTTTTTCCATGAAAATCCAAAAATCTCTCCAGGTCGGGACCTGCAGAAATTTCCAAATTTTGACAAAGTACAATATTTCCTAAAACTTGTTTATACATTTGTATATACATTTTTGCAATCGATTACATGTAAGAAACAATAGGATGTATCATAAGACCACTTTTGAACGAAATATTTTTTTCCATCAAAATCCAAAAATCTCTCCAGGTCGGGACCTGCAGAAATTTCCAAATTTTGACAAAGTACAATATTTCCTAAAACTTGTTTATATATACATTTTTGCATTCGATTACATGGAACAAACAATAGGATGTATCATAAGACCACTTTTGAACGAAATATTTTTTTCCATGAAAATCGAAAAATCTCTCCAGGTCGGGACCTGCAGAAATTTCCAAATTTTGACAAAGTACAATATTTCCTAAAACTTGTTTATACATTTGTATATACATTTTTGCAATCGATTACATGTAACAAACAATAGGATGTATCATAAGACCACTTTTGAACGAAATATTTTTTTCCATCAAAATCCAAAAATCTCTCCAGGTCGGGACCTGCAGAAATTTCCAAATTTTGACAAAGTACAATATTTCCTAAAACTTGTTTATATATACATTTTTGCATTCGATTACATGGAACAAACAATAGGATGTATCATAAGACCACTTTTGAACGAAATATTTTTTTCCATGAAAATCCAAAAATCTCTGCAGAAATTTCCAAATTTTGACAAAGTACAAAATTTCCTAAAACTTGTTTATATATACAATTTTGCATTCGATTACATGGAACAAACAATAGGATGTATCATAAGACCACTTTTGAACGAAATATTTTTTTCCATGAAAATCGAAAAATCTCTCCAGGTCGGGACCTGCAGAAATTTCCAAATTTTGACAAAGTACAAAATTTCCTAAAACTTGTTTATATATACATTTCTGCATTCGATTACATGGAACAAACATTAGGATGTATCATAAGACCACTTTTGAACGAAATATTTTTTTCCATGAAAATCGAAAAATCTCTCCAGGTCGGGACCTGCAGAAATTTCCAAATTTTGACAAAGTACAAAATTTCCTAAAACTTGTTTATATATACATTTTTGCATTCGATTACATGGAACAAACAATAGGATGTATCATAAGACCACTTTGAACGAAATATTTTTTTCCATGAAAATCCAAAAATCTCTCCAGGTCGGGACCTGCAGAAATTTCCAAATTTTGACAAAGTACAATATTTCCTAAAACTTGTTTATACATTTGTATATACATTTTTGCAATCGATTACATGTAACAAACAATAGGATGTATCATAAGACCACTTTTGAACGAAATATTTTTTTCCATCAAAATCCAAAAATCTCTCCAGGTCGGGACCTGCAGAAATTTCCAAATTTTGACAAAGTACAATATTTCCTAAAACTTGTTTATACATTTGTATATACATTTTTGCAATCGATTACATGTAACAAACAATAGGATGTATCATAAGACCACTTTTGAACGAAATATTTTTTTCCATCAAAATCCAAAAATCTCTCCAGGTCGGGACCTGCAGAAATTTCCAAATTTTGACAAAGTACAATATTTCCTAAAACTTGTTTATACATTTGTATATACATTTTTGCAATCGATTACATGTAACAAACAATAGGATGTATCATAAGACCACTTTTGAACGAAATATTTTTTTCCATCAAAATCCAAAAATCTCTCCAGGTCGGGACCTGCAGAAATTTCCAAATTTTGACAAAGTACAATATTTCCTAAAACTTGTTTATATATACATTTTTGCATTCGATTACATGGAACAAACAATAGGATGTATCATTAGACCACTTTTGAACGAAATATTTTTTTCCATGAAAATCCAAAAATCTCTCCAGGTCGGGACCTGCAGAAATTTCCAAGTTTTGACAAAGTACAATATTTCCTAAAACTTGTTTATACATTTGTATATACATTTTTGCAATCGATTACATGTAACAAACAATAGGAAGTATCATAAGACCACTTTTGAACGAAATATTTTTTTCCATCAAAATCCAAAAATCTCTCCAGGTCGGGACCTGCAGAAATTTCCAAATTTTGACAAAGTACAAAATTTCCTAACACTTGTTTATATATACATTTTTGCATTCGATTACATGGAACAAACAATAGGATGTATCATAAGACCACTTTGAACGAAATATTTTTTTCCATGAAAATCCAAAAATCTCTCCAGGTCGGGACCTGCAGAAATTTCCAAATTTTGACAAAGTACAATATTTCCTAAAACTTGTTTATACATTTGTATATACATTTTTGCAATCGATTACATGTAACAAACAATAGGATGTATCATAAGACCACTTTTGAACGAAATATTTTTTTCCATGAAAATCCAAAAATCTCTCCAGGTCGGGACCTGCAGAAATTTCCAAATTTTGACAAAGTACAATATTTCCTAAAACTTGTTTATACATTTGTATATACATTTTTGCAATCGATTACATGTAACAAACAATAGGATGTATCATAAGACCACTTTTGAACGAAATATTTTTTTCCATCAAAATCCAAAAATCTCTCCAGGTCGGGACCTGCAGAAATTTCCAAATTTTGACAAAGTACAATATTTCCTAAAACTTGTTTATATATACATTTTTGCATTCGATTACATGGAACAAACAATAGGATGTATCATAAGACCACTTTTGAACGAAATATTTTTTTCCATGAAAATCCAAAAATCTCTGCAGAAATTTCCAAATTTTGACAAAGTACAAAATTTCCTAAAACTTGTTTATATATACAATTTTGCATTCGATTACATGGAACAAACAATAGGATGTATCATAAGACCACTTTTGAACGAAATATTTTTTTCCATGAAAATCGAAAAATCTCTCCAGGTCGGGACCTGCAGAAATTTCCAAATTTTGACAAAGTACAAAATTTCCTAACACTTGTTTATATATACATTTTTGCATTCGATTACATGGAACAAACAATAGGATGTATCATAAGACCACTTTGAACGAAATATTTTTTTCCATGAAAATCCAAAAATCTCTCCAGGTCGGGACCTGCAGAAATTTCCAAATTTTGACAAAGTACAATATTTCCTAAAACTTGTTTATACATTTGTATATACATTTTTGCAATCGATTACATGTAACAAACAATAGGATGTATCATAAGACCACTTTTGAACGAAATATTTTTTTCCATGAAAATCCAAAAATCTCTCCAGGTCGTGACCTGCAGAAATTTCCAAATTTTGACAAAGTACAATATTTCCTAAAACTTGTTTATACATTTGTATATACATTTTTGCAATCGATTACATGTAACAAACAATAGGATGTATCATAAGACCACTTTTGAACGAAATATTTTTTTCCATGAAAATCCAAAAATCTCTCCAGGTCGGGACCTGCAGAAATTTCCAAATTTTGACAAAGTACAATATTTCCTAAAACTTGTTTATACATTTGTATATACATTTTTGCAATCGATTACATGTAACAAACAATAGGATGTATCATAAGACCACTTTTGAACGAAATATTTTTTTCCATCAAAATCCAAAAATCTCTCCAGGTCGGGACCTGCAGAAATTTCCAAATTTTGACAAAGTACAATATTTCCTAAAACTTGTTTATATATACATTTTTGCATTCGATTACATGGAACAAACAATAGGATGTATCATAAGACCACTTTTGAACGAAATATTTTTTTCCATGAAAATCGAAAAATCTCTCCAGGTCGGGACCTGCAGAAATTTCCAAATTTTGACAAAGTACAAAATTTCCTAAAACTTGTTTATATATACATTTTTGCATTCGATTACATGGAACAAACAATAGGATGTATCATAAGACCACTTTTGTACGAAATATTTTTTTCCATGAAAATCCAAAAATCTCTCCAGGTCGGGACCTGCAGAAATTTCCAAATTTTGACAAAGTACAATATTTCCTAAAACTTGTTTATACATTTGTATATACATTTTTGCAATCGATTACATGTAACAAACAATAGGAAGTATCATAAGACCACTTTTGAACGAAATATTTTTTCCATCAAAATCCAAAAATCTCTCCAGGTCGGGACCTGCAGAAATTTCCAAATTTTGACAAAGTACAAAATTTCCTAAAACTTGTTTATATATACATTTTTGCATTCGATTACATGGAACAAACAATAGGATGTATCATAAGACCACTTTTGAACGAAATATTTTTTTCCATGAAAATCCAAAAATCTCTCCAGGTCGGGACCTGCAGAAATTTCCAAATTTTGACAAAGTACAATATTTCCTAAAACTTGTTTATACATTTGTATATACATTTTTGCAATCGATTACATGTAACAAACAATAGGAAGTATCATAAGACCACTTTTGAACGAAATATTTTTTCCATCAAAATCCAAAAATCTCTCCAGGTCGGGACCTGCAGAAATTTCCAAATTTTGACAAAGTACAAAATTTCCTAAAACTTGTTTATATATACATTTTTGCATTCGATTACATGGAACAAACAATAGGATGTATCATAAGACCACTTTTGAACGAAATATTTTTTTCCATGAAAATCCAAAAATCTCTCCAGGTCGGGACCTGCAGAAATTTCCAAATTTTGACAAAGTACAATATTTCCTAAAACTTGTTTATACATTTGTATATACATTTTTGCAATCGATTACATGTAACAAACAATAGGAAGTATCATAAGACCACTTTTGAACGAAATATTTTTTTCCATCAAAATCCAAAAATCTCTCCAGGTCGGGACCTGCAGAAATTTCCAAATTTTGACAAAGTACAATATTTCCTAAAACTTGTTTATATATACATCTTTGCATTCGATTACATGGAACAAACAATAGGATGTATCATAAGACCACTTTTGAACGAAATATTTTTTTCCATGAAAATCCAAAAATCTCTGCAGAAATTTCCAAATTTTGACAAAGTACAAAATTTCCTAAAACTTGTTTATATATACAATTTTGCATTCGATTACATGGAACAAACAATAGGATGTATCATAAGACCACTTTTGAACGAAATATTTTTTTCCATGAAAATCGAAAAATCTCTCCAGGTCGGGACCTGCAGAAATTTCCAAATTTTGACAAAGTACAAAATTTCCTAAAACTTGTTTATATATACATTTCTGCATTCGATTACATGGAACAAACATTAGGATGTATCATAAGACCACTTTTGAACGAAATATTTTTTTCCATGAAAATCGAAAAATCTCTCCAGGTCGGGACCTGCAGAAATTTCCAAATTTTGACAAAGTACAAAATTTCCTAAAACTTGTTTATATATACATTTTTGCATTCGATTACATGGAACAAACAATAGGATGTATCATAAGACCACTTTGAACGAAATATTTTTTTCCATGAAAATCCAAAAATCTCTCCAGGTCGTGACCTGCAGAAATTTCCAAATTTTGACAAAGTACAATATTTCCTAAAACTTGTTTATACATTTGTATATACATTTTTGCAATCGATTACATGTAACAAACAATAGGATGTATCATAAGACCACTTTTGAACGAAATATTTTTTTCCATGAAAATTCAAAAATCTCTCCAGGTCGGGACCTGCAGAAATTTCCAAATTTTGACAAAGTACAATATTTCCTAAAACTTGTTTATACATTTGTATATACATTTTTGCAATCGATTACATGTAACAAACAATAGGATGTATCATAAGACCACTTTTGAACGAAATATTTTTTTCCATCAAAATCCAAAAATCTCTCCAGGTCGGGACCTGCAGAAATTTCCAAATTTTGACAAAGTACAATATTTCCTAAAACTTGTTTATATATACATTTTTGCATTCGATTACATGGAACAAACAATAGGATGTATCATAAGACCACTTTTGAACGAAATATTTTTTTCCATGAAAATCGAAAAATCTCTCCAGGTCGGGACCTGCAGAAATTTCCAAATTTTGACAAAGTACAAAATTTCCTAAAACTTGTTTATATATACATTTTTGCATTCGATTACATGGAACAAACAATAGGATGTATCATAAGACCACTTTTGTACGAAATATTTTTTTCCATGAAAATCCAAAAATCTCTCCAGGTCGGGACCTGCAGAAATTTCCAAATTTTGACAAAGTACAATATTTCCTAAAACTTGTTTATACATTTGTATATACATTTTTGCAATCGATTACATGTAACAAACAATAGGAAGTATCATAAGACCACTTTTGAACGAAATATTTTTTCCATCAAAATCCAAAAATCTCTCCAGGTCGGGACCTGCAGAAATTTCCAAATTTTGACAAAGTACAATATTTCCTAAAACTTGTTTATATATACATCTTTGCATTCGATTACATGGAACAAACAATAGGATGTATCATAAGACCACTTTTGAACGAAATATTTTTTTCCATGAAAATCGAAAAATCTCTCCAGGTCGGGACCTGCAGAAATTTCCAAATTTTGACAAAGTACAAAATTTCCTAAAACTTGTTTATATATACATTTTTGCATTCGATTACATGGAACAAACAATAGGATGTATCATAAGACCACTTTTGAACGAAATATTTTTTTCCATGAAAATCCAAAAATCTCTCCAGGTCGGGACCTGCAGAAATTTCCAAATTTTGACAAAGTACAATATTTCCTAAAACTTGTTTATACATTTGTATATACATTTTTGCAATCGATTACATGTAACAAACAATAGGAAGTATCATAAGACCACTTTTGAACGAAATATTTTTTCCATCAAAATCCAAAAATCTCTCCAGGTCGGGACCTGCAGAAATTTCCAAATTTTGACAAAGTACAAAATTTCCTAAAACTTGTTTATATATACATTTTTGCATTCGATTACATGGAACAAACAATAGGATGTATCATAAGACCACTTTTGAACGAAATATTTTTTTCCATGAAAATCCAAAAATCTCTCCAGGTCGGGACCTGCAGAAATTTCCAAATTTTGACAAAGTACAATATTTCCTAAAACTTGTTTATACATTTGTATATACATTTTTGCAATCGATTACATGTAACAAACAATAGGAAGTATCATAAGACCACTTTTGAACGAAATATTTTTTTCCATCAAAATCCAAAAATCTCTCCAGGTCGGGACCTGCAGAAATTTCCAAATTTTGACAAAGTACAATATTTCCTAAAACTTGTTTATATATACATCTTTGCATTCGATTACATGGAACAAACAATAGGATGTATCATAAGACCACTTTTGAACGAAATATTTTTTTCCATGAAAATCCAAAAATCTCTGCAGAAATTTCCAAATTTTGACAAAGTACAAAATTTCCTAAAACTTGTTTATATATACAATTTTGCATTCGATTACATGGAACAAACAATAGGATGTATCATAAGACCACTTTTGAACGAAATATTTTTTTCCATGAAAATCGAAAAATCTCTCCAGGTCGGGACCTGCAGAAATTTCCAAATTTTGACAAAGTACAAAATTTCCTAAAACTTGTTTATATATACATTTCTGCATTCGATTACATGGAACAAACATTAGGATGTATCATAAGACCACTTTTGAACGAAATATTTTTTTCCATGAAAATCGAAAAATCTCTCCAGGTCGGGACCTGCAGAAATTTCCAAATTTTGACAAAGTACAAAATTTCCTAAAACTTGTTTATATATACATTTTTGCATTCGATTACATGGAACAAACAATAGGATGTATCATAAGACCACTTTGAACGAAATATTTTTTTCCATGAAAATCCAAAAATCTCTCCAGGTCGTGACCTGCAGAAATTTCCAAATTTTGACAAAGTACAATATTTCCTAAAACTTGTTTATACATTTGTATATACATTTTTGCAATCGATTACATGTAACAAACAATAGGATGTATCATAAGACCACTTTTGAACGAAATATTTTTTTCCATGAAAATCCAAAAATCTCTCCAGGTCGGGACCTGCAGAAATTTCCAAATTTTGACAAAGTACAATATTTCCTAAAACTTGTTTATACATTTGTATATACATTTTTGCAATCGATTACATGTAACAAACAATAGGATGTATCATAAGACCACTTTTGAACGAAATATTTTTTTCCATCAAAATCCAAAAATCTCTCCAGGTCGGGACCTGCAGAAATTTCCAAATTTTGACAAAGTACAATATTTCCTAAAACTTGTTTATATATACATTTTTGCATTCGATTACATGGAACAAACAATAGGATGTATCATAAGACCACTTTTGTACGAAATATTTTTTTCCATGAAAATCCAAAAATCTCTCCAGGTCGGGACCTGCAGAAATTTCCAAATTTTGACAAAGTACAATATTTCCTAAAACTTGTTTATACATTTGTATATACATTTTTGCAATCGATTACATGTAACAAACAATAGGAAGTATCATAAGACCACTTTTGAACGAAATATTTTTTCCATCAAAATCCAAAAATCTCTCCAGGTCGGGACCTGCAGAAATTTCCAAATTTTGACAAAGTACAATATTTCCTAAAACTTGTTTATATATACATCTTTGCATTCGATTACATGGAACAAACAATAGGATGTATCATAAGACCACTTTTGAACGAAATATTTTTTTCCATGAAAATCGAAAAATCTCTCCAGGTCGGGACCTGCAGAAATTTCCAAATTTTGACAAAGTACAAAATTTCCTAAAACTTGTTTATATATACATTTTTGCATTCGATTACATGGAACAAACAATAGGATGTATCATAAGACCACTTTTGAACGAAATATTTTTTTCCATGAAAATCGAAAAATCTCTCCAGGTCGGGACCTGCAGAAATTTCCAAATTTTGACAAAGTACAAAATTTCCTAAAACTTGTTTATATATACATTTTTGCATTCGATTACATGGAACAAACAATAGGATGTATCATAAGACCACTTTTGAACGAAATATTTTTTTCCATGAAAATCGAAAAATCTCTCCAGGTCGGGACCTGCAGAAATTTCCAAATTTTGACAAAGTACAAAATTTCCTAAAACTTGTTTATATATACATTTTTGCATTCGATTACATGGAACAAACAATAGGATGTATCATAAGACCACTTTTGAACGAAATATTTTTTTCCATGAAAATCGAAAAATCTCTCCAGGTCGGGACCTGCAGAAATTTCCAAATTTTGACAAAGTACAAAATTTCCTAAAACTTGTTTATATATACATTTTTGCATTCGATTACATGGAACAAACAATAGGATGTATCATAAGACCACTTTTGAACGAAATATTTTTTTCCATGAAAATCGAAAAATCTCTCCAGGTCGGGACCTGCAGAAATTTCCAAATTTTGACAAAGTACAATATTTCCTAAAACTTGTTTATATATACATTTTTGCATTCGATTACATGGAACAAACAATAGGATGTATCATAAGACCACTTTTGAACGAAATATTTTTTTCCATGAAAATCCAAAAATCTCTCCAGGTCGGGACCTGCAGAAATTTCCAAATTTTGACAAAGTACAATATTTCCTAAAACTTGTTTATACATTTGTATATACATTTTTGCAATCGATTACATGTAACAAACAATAGGAAGTATCATAAGACCACTTTTGAACGAAATATTTTTTTCCATCAAAGTCCAAAAATCTCTCCAGGTCGGGACCTGCAGAAATTTCCAAATTTTGACAAAGTACAAAATTTCCTAAAACTTGTTTATATATACATTTCTGCATTCGATTACATGGAACAAACATTAGGATGTATCATAAGACCACTTTTGAACGAAATATTTTTTTCCATGAAAATCGAAAAATCTCTCCAGGTCGGGACCTGCAGAAATTTCCAAATTTTGACAAAGTACAAAATTTCCTAAAACTTGTTTATATATACATTTTTGCATTCGATTACATGGAACAAACAATAGGATGTATCATAAGACCACTTTGAACGAAATATTTTTTTCCATGAAAATCCAAAAATCTCTCCAGGTCGGGACCTGCAGAAATTTCCAAATTTTGACAAAGTACAATATTTCCTAAAACTTGTTTATACATTTGTATATACATTTTTGCAATCGATTACATGTAACAAACAATAGGATGTATCATAAGACCACTTTTGAACGAAATATTTTTTTCCATGAAAATCCAAAAATCTCTCCAGGTCGGGACCTGCAGAAATTTCCAAATTTTGACAAAGTACAATATTTCCTAAAACTTGTTTATACATTTGTATATACATTTTTGCAATCGATTACATGTAAGAAACAATAGGATGTATCATAAGACCACTTTTGAACGAAATATTTTTTTCCATCAAAATCCAAAAATCTCTCCAGGTCGGGACCTGCAGAAATTTCCAAATTTTGACAAAGTACAAAATTTCCTAAAACTTGTTTATATATACATTTTTGCATTCGATTACATGGAACAAACAATAGGATGTATCATAAGACCACTTTTGAACGAAATATTTTTTTCCATGAAAATCCAAAAATCTCTGCAGAAATTTCCAAATTTTGACAAAGTACAAAATTTCCTAAAACTTGTTTATATATACAATTTTGCATTCGATTACATGGAACAAACAATAGGATGTATCATAAGACCACTTTTGAACGAAATATTTTTTTCCATGAAAATCGAAAAATCTCTCCAAGTCGGGACCTGCAGAAATTTCCAAATTTTGACAAAGTACAAAATTTCCTAAAACTTGTTTATATATACATTTCTGCATTCGATTACATGGAACAAACATTAGGATGTATCATAAGACCACTTTTGAACGAAATATTTTTTTCCATGAAAATCGAAAAATCTCTCCAGGTCGGGACCTGCAGAAATTTCCAAATTTTGACAAAGTACAAAATTTCCTAAAACTTGTTTATATATACATTTTTGCATTCGATTACATGGAACAAACAATAGGATGTATCATAAGACCACTTTTGAACGAAATATTTTTTTCCATGAAAATCGAAAAATCTCTCCAGGTCGGGACCTGCAGAAATTTCCAAATTTTGACAAAGTACAATATTTCCTAAAACTTGTTTATATATACATTTTTGCATTCGATTACATGGAACAAACAATAGGATGTATCATAAGACCACTTTTGAACGAAATATTTTTTTCCATGAAAATCCAAAAATCTCTCCAGGTCGGGACCTGCAGAAATTTCCAAATTTTGACAAAGTACAATATTTCCTAAAACTTGTTTATACATTTGTATATACATTTTTGCAATCGATTACATGTAACAAACAATAGGAAGTATCATAAGACCACTTTTGAACGAAATATTTTTTTCCATCAAAGTCCAAAAATCTCTCCAGGTCGGGACCTGCAGAAATTTCCAAATTTTGACAAAGTACAAAATTTCCTAAAACTTGTTTATATATACATTTCTGCATTCGATTACATGGAACAAACATTAGGATGTATCATAAGACCACTTTTGAACGAAATATTTTTTTCCATGAAAATCGAAAAATCTCTCCAGGTCGGGACCTGCAGAAATTTCCAAATTTTGACAAAGTACAAAATTTCCTAAAACTTGTTTATATATACATTTTTGCATTCGATTACATGGAACAAACAATAGGATGTATCATAAGACCACTTTGAACGAAATATTTTTTTCCATGAAAATCCAAAAATCTCTCCAGGTCGGGACCTGCAGAAATTTCCAAATTTTGACAAAGTACAATATTTCCTAAAACTTGTTTATACATTTGTATATACATTTTTGCAATCGATTACATGTAACAAACAATAGGATGTATCATAAGACCACTTTTGAACGAAATATTTTTTTCCATGAAAATCCAAAAATCTCTCCAGGTCGGGACCTGCAGAAATTTCCAAATTTTGACAAAGTACAATATTTCCTAAAACTTGTTTATACATTTGTATATACATTTTTGCAATCGATTACATGTAAGAAACAATAGGATGTATCATAAGACCACTTTTGAACGAAATATTTTTTTCCATCAAAATCCAAAAATCTCTCCAGGTCGGGACCTGCAGAAATTTCCAAATTTTGACAAAGTACAAAATTTCCTAAAACTTGTTTATATATACATTTTTGCATTCGATTACATGGAACAAACAATAGGATGTATCATAAGACCACTTTTGAACGAAATATTTTTTTCCATGAAAATCCAAAAATCTCTGCAGAAATTTCCAAATTTTGACAAAGTACAAAATTTCCTAAAACTTGTTTATATATACAATTTTGCATTCGATTACATGGAACAAACAATAGGATGTATCATAAGACCACTTTTGAACGAAATATTTTTTTCCATGAAAATCGAAAAATCTCTCCAGGTCGGGACCTGCAGAAATTTCCAAATTTTGACAAAGTACAAAATTTCCTAAAACTTGTTTATATATACATTTCTGCATTCGATTACATGGAACAAACATTAGGATGTATCATAAGACCACTTTTGAACGAAATATTTTTTTCCATGAAAATCGAAAAATCTCTCCAGGTCGGGACCTGCAGAAATTTCCAAATTTTGACAAAGTACAAAATTTCCTAAAACTTGTTTATATATACATTTTTGCATTCGATTACATGGAACAAACAATAGGATGTATCATAAGACCACTTTTGAACGAAATATTTTTTTCCATGAAAATCCAAAAATCTCTCCAGGTCGGGACCTGCAGAAATTTCCAAATTTTGACAAAGTACAATATTTCCTAAAACTTGTTTATACATTTGTATATACATTTTTGCAATCGATTACATGTAACAAACAATAGGATGTATCATAAGACCACTTTTGAACGAAATATTTTTTTCCATCAAAATCCAAAAATCTCTCCAGGTCGGGACCTGCAGAAATTTCCAAATTTTGACAAAGTACAATATTTCCTAAAACTTGTTTATATATACATTTTTGCATTCGATTACATGGAACAAACAATAGGATGTATCATAAGACCACTTTTGAACGAAATATTTTTTTCCATGAAAATCGAAAAATCTCTGCAGAAATTTCCAAATTTTGACAAAGTACAAAATTTCCTAAAACTTGTTTATATATACAATTTTGCATTCGATTACATGGAACAAACAATAGGATGTATCATAAGACCACTTTTGAACGAAATATTTTTTTCCATGAAAATCGAAAAATCTCTCCAGGTCGGGACCTGCAGAAATTTCCAAATTTTGACAAAGTACAAAATTTCCTAAAACTTGTTTATATATACATTTCTGCATTCGATTACATGGAACAAACATTAGGATGTATCATAAGACCACTTTTGAACGAAATATTTTTTTCCATGAAAATCGAAAAATCTCTCCAGGTCGGGACCTGCAGAAATTTCCAAATTTTGACAAAGTACAAAATTTCCTAAAACTTGTTTATATATACATTTTTGCATTCGATTACATGGAACAAACAATAGGATGTATCATAAGACCACTTTGAACGAAATATTTTTTTCCATGAAAATCCAAAAATCTCTCCAGGTCGGGACCTGCAGAAATTTCCAAATTTTGACAAAGTACAATATTTCCTAAAACTTGTTTATACATTTGTATATACATTTTTGCAATCGATTACATGTAACAAACAATAGGATGTATCATAAGACCACTTTTGAACGAAATATTTTTTTCCATCAAAATCCAAAAATCTCTCCAGGTCGGGACCTGCAGAAATTTCCAAATTTTGACAAAGTACAATATTTCCTAAAACTTGTTTATACATTTGTATATACATTTTTGCAATCGATTACATGTAACAAACAATAGGATGTATCATAAGACCACTTTTGAACGAAATATTTTTTTCCATCAAAATCCAAAAATCTCTCCAGGTCGGGACCTGCAGAAATTTCCAAATTTTGACAAAGTACAATATTTCCTAAAACTTGTTTATATATACATTTTTGCATTCGATTACATGGAACAAACAATAGGATGTATCATAAGACCACTTTTGAACGAAATATTTTTTTCCATGAAAATCCAAAAATCTCTCCAGGTCGGGACCTGCAGAAATTTCCAAATTTTGACAAAGTACAAAATTTCCTAAAACTTGTTTATATATACAGTTTTGCATTCGATTACATGGAACAAACAATAGGATGTATCATTAGACCACTTTTGAACGAAATATTTTTTTCCATGAAAATCCAAAAATCTCTCCAGGTCGGGACCTGCAGAAATTTCCAAATTTTGACAAAGTACAAAATTTCCTAAAACTTGTTTATATATACATTTTTGCATTCGATTACATGGAACAAACAATAGGATGTATCATAAGACCACTTTTGAACGAAATATTTTTTTCCATGAAAATCCAAAAATCTCTCCAGGTCGGGACCTGCAGAAATTTCCAAATTTTGACAAAGTACAATATTTCCTAAAACTTGTTTATACATTTGTATATACATTTTTGCAATCGATTACATGTAACAAACAATAGGATGTATCATAAGACCACTTTTGAACGAAATATTTTTTTCCATCAAAATCCAAAAATCTCTCCAGGTCGGGACCTGCAGAAATTTCCAAATTTTGACAAAGTACAATATTTCCTAAAACTTGTTTATATATACATTTTTGCATTCGATTACATGGAACAAACAATAGGATGTATCATAAGACCACTTTTGAACGAAATATTTTTTTCCATGAAAATCGAAAAATCTCTGCAGAAATTTCCAAATTTTGACAAAGTACAAAATTTCCTAAAACTTGTTTATATATACAATTTTGCATTCGATTACATGGAACAAACAATAGGATGTATCATAAGACCACTTTTGAACGAAATATTTTTTTCCATGAAAATCGAAAAATCTCTCCAGGTCGGGACCTGCAGAAATTTCCAAATTTTGACAAAGTACAAAATTTCCTAAAACTTGTTTATATATACATTTCTGCATTCGATTACATGGAACAAACATTAGGATGTATCATAAGACCACTTTTGAACGAAATATTTTTTTCCATGAAAATCGAAAAATCTCTCCAGGTCGGGACCTGCAGAAATTTCCAAATTTTGACAAAGTACAAAATTTCCTAAAACTTGTTTATATATCCAGTTTTGCATTCGATTACATGGAACAAACAATAGGATGTATCATTAGACCACTTTTGAACGAAATATTTTTTTCCATGAAAATCCAAAAATCTCTCCAGGTCGGGACCTGCAGAAATTTCCAAATTTTGACAAAGTACAATATTTCCTAAAACTTGTTTATACATTTGTATATACATTTTTGCAATCGATTACATGTAACAAACAATAGGAAGTATCATAAGACCACTTTTGAACGAAATATTTTTTTCCATCAAAATCCAAAAATCTCTCCAGGTCGGGACCTGCAGAAATTTCCAAATTTTGACAAAGTACAAAATTTCCTAAAACTTGTTTATATATACATTTTTGCATTCGATTACATGGAACAAACAATAGGATGTATCATAAGACCACTTTGAACGAAATATTTTTTTCCATGAAAATCCAAAAATCTCTCCAGGTCGGGACCTGCAGAAATTTCCAAATTTTGACAAAGTACAATATTTCCTAAAACTTGTTTATACATTTGTATATACATTTTTGCAATCGATTACATGTAACAAACAATAGGATGTATCATAAGACCACTTTTGAACGAAATATTTTTTTCCATGAAAATCCAAAAATCTCTCCAGGTCGGGACCTGCAGAAATTTCCAAATTTTGACAAAGTACAATATTTCCTAAAACTTGTTTATACATTTGTATATACATTTTTGCAATCGATTACATGTAACAAACAATAGGATGTATCATAAGACCACTTTTGAACGAAATATTTTTTTCCATCAAAATCCAAAAATCTCTCCAGGTCGGGACCTGCAGAAATTTCCAAATTTTGACAAAGTACAATATTTCCTAAAACTTGTTTATATATACATTTTTGCATTCGATTACATGGAACAAACAATAGGATGTATCATAAGACCACTTTTGAACGAAATATTTTTTTCCATGAAAATCCAAAAATCTCTGCAGAAATTTCCAAATTTTGACAAAGTACAAAATTTCCTAAAACTTGTTTATATATACAATTTTGCATTCGATTACATGGAACAAACAATAGGATGTGTCATAAGACCACTTTTGAACGAAATATTTTTTTCCATGAAAATCGAAAAATCTCTCCAGGTCGGGACCTGCAGAAATTTCCAAATTTTGACAAAGTACAAAATTTCCTAAAACTTGTTTATATATACATTTCGGCATTCGATTACATGGAACAAACATTAGGATGTATCATAAGACCACTTTTGAACGAAATATTTTTTTCCATCAAAATCCAAAAATCTCTCCAGGTCGGGACCTGCAGAAATTTCCAAATTTTGACAAAGTACAAAATTTCCTAAAACTTGTTTATATATACATTTTTGCATTCGATTACATGGAACAAACAATAGGATGTATCATAAGACCACTTTGAACGAAATATTTTTTTCCATGAAAATCCAAAAATCTCTCCAGGTCGGGACCTGCAGAAATTTCCAAATTTTGACAAAGTACAATATTTCCTAAAACTTGTTTATACATTTGTATATACATTTTTGCAATCGATTACATGTAACAAACAATAGGATGTATCATAAGACCACTTTTGAACGAAATATTTTTTTCCATGAAAATCCAAAAATCTCTCCAGGTCGGGACCTGCAGAAATTTCCAAATTTTGACAAAGTACAATATTTCCTAAAACTTGTTTATACATTTGTATATACATTTTTGCAATCGATTACATGTAACAAACAATAGGATGTATCATAAGACCACTTTTGAACGAAATATTTTTTTCCATCAAAATCCAAAAATCTCTCCAGGTCGGGACCTGCAGAAATTTCCAAATTTTGACAAAGTACAATATTTCCTAAAACTTGTTTATATATACATTTTTGCATTCGATTACATGGAACAAACAATAGGATGTATCATAAGACCACTTTTGAACGAAATATTTTTTTCCATGAAAATCCAAAAATCTCTCCAGGTCGGGACCTGCAGAAATTTCCAAATTTTGACAAAGTACAAAATTTCCTAAAACTTGTTTATATATACATTTTTGCATTCGATTACATGGAACAAACAATAGGATGTATCATAAGACCACTTTTGAACGAAATATTTTTTTCCATGAAAATCGAAAAATCTCTCCAGGTCGGGACCTGCAGAAATTTCCAAATTTTGACAAAGTACAATATTTCCTAAAACTTGTTTATACATTTGTATATACATTTTTGCAATCGATTACATGTAACAAACAATAGGAAGTATCATAAGACCACTTTTGAACGAAATATTTTTTTCCATCAAAATCCAAAAATCTCTCCAGGTCGGGACCTGCAGAAATTTCCAAATTTTGACAAAGTACAAAATTTCCTAAAACTTGTTTATATATACATTTCTGCATTCGATTACATGGAACAAACATTAGGATGTATCATAAGACCACTTTTGAACGAAATATTTTTTTCCATGAAAATCGTAAAATCTCTCCAGGTCGGGACCTGCAGAAATTTCCAAATTTTGACAAAGTACAAAATTTCCTAAAACTTGTTTATATATACATTTTTGCATTCGATTACATGGAACAAACAATAGGATGTATCATAAGACCACTTTGAACGAAATATTTTTTTCCATGAAAATCGAAAAATCTCTCCAGGTCGGGACCTGCAGAAATTTCCAAATTTTGACAAAGTACAATATTTCCTAAAACTTGTTTATACATTTGTATATACATTTTTGCAATCGATTACATGTAACAAACAATAGGATGTATCATAAGACCACTTTTGAACGAAATATTTTTTTCCATGAAAATCCAAAAATCTCTCCAGGTCGGGACCTGCAGAAATTTCCAAATTTTGACAAAGTACAATATTTCCTAAAACTTGTTTATACATTTGTATATACATTTTTGCAATCGATTACATGTAAGAAACAATAGGATGTATCATAAGACCACTTTTGAACGAAATATTTTTTTCCATCAAAATCCAAAAATCTCTCCAGGTCGGGACCTGCAGAAATTTCCAAATTTTGACAAAGTACAATATTTCCTAAAACTTGTTTATATATACATTTTTGCATTCGATTACATGGAACAAACAATAGGATGTATCATAAGACCACTTTTGAACGAAATATTTTTTTCCATGAAAATCCAAAAATCTCTCCAGGTCGGGACCTGCAGAAATTTCCAAATTTTGACAAAGTACAAAATTTCCTAAAACTTGTTTATATATACATTTTTGCATTCGATTACATGGAACAAACAATAGGATGTATCATAAGACCACTTTTGAACGAAATATTTTTTTCCATGAAAATCCAAAAATCTCTCCAGGTCGGGACGTGCAGAAATTTCCAAATTTTGACAAAGTACAATATTTCCTAAAACTTGTTTATACATTTGTATATACATTTTTGCAATCGATTACATGTAACAAACAATAGGAAGTATCATAAGACCACTTTTGAACGAAATATTTTTTTCCATCAAAATCCAAAAATCTCTCCAGGTCGGGACCTGCAGAAATTTCCAAATTTTGACAAAGTACAATATTTCCTAAAACTTGTTTATATATACATCTTTGCATTCGATTACATGGAACAAACAATAGGATGTATCATAAGACCACTTTTGAACGAAATATTTTTTTCCATGAAAATCCAAAAATCTCTGCAGAAATTTCCAAATTTTGACAAAGTACAAAATTTCCTAAAACTTGTTTATATATACAATTTTGCATTCGATTACATGGAACAAACAATAGGATGTATCATAAGACCACTTTTGAACGAAATATTTTTTTCCATGAAAATCGAAAAATCTCTCCAGGTCGGGACCTGCAGAAATTTCCAAATTTTGACAAAGTACAAAATTTCCTAAAACTTGTTTATATATACATTTCTGCATTCGATTACATGGAACAAACATTAGGATGTATCATAAGACCACTTTTGAACGAAATATTTTTTTCCATGAAAATCGAAAAATCTCTCCAGGTCGGGACCTGCAGAAATTTCCAAATTTTGACAAAGTACAAAATTTCCTAAAACTTGTTTATATATACATTTTTGCATTCGATTACATGGAACAAACAATAGGATGTATCATAAGACCACTTTGAACGAAATATTTTTTTCCATGAAAATCCAAAAATCTCTCCAGGTCGTGACCTGCAGAAATTTCCAAATTTTGACAAAGTACAATATTTCCTAAAACTTGTTTATACATTTGTATATACATTTTTGCAATCGATTACATGTAACAAACAATAGGATGTATCATAAGACCACTTTTGAACGAAATATTTTTTTCCATGAAAATCCAAAAATCTCTCCAGGTCGGGACCTGCAGAAATTTCCAAATTTTGACAAAGTACAATATTTCCTAAAACTTGTTTATACATTTGTATATACATTTTTGCAATCGATTACATGTAACAAACAATAGGATGTATCATAAGACCACTTTTGAACGAAATATTTTTTTCCATCAAAATCCAAAAATCTCTCCAGGTCGGGACCTGCAGAAATTTCCAAATTTTGACAAAGTACAATATTTCCTAAAACTTGTTTATATATACATTTTTGCATTCGATTACATGGAACAAACAATAGGATGTATCATAAGACCACTTTTGAACGAAATATTTTTTTCCATGAAAATCGAAAAATCTCTCCAGGTCGGGACCTGCAGAAATTTCCAAATTTTGACAAAGTACAAAATTTCCTAAAACTTGTTTATATATACATTTTTGCATTCGATTACATGGAACAAACAATAGGATGTATCATAAGACCACTTTTGAACGAAATATTTTTTTCCATGAAAATCCAAAAATCTCTCCAGGTCGGGACCTGCAGAAATTTCCAAATTTTGACAAAGTACAATATTTCCTAAAACTTGTTTATACATTTGTATATACATTTTTGCAATCGATTACATGTAACAAACAATAGGAAGTATCATAAGACCACTTTTGAACGAAATATTTTTTTCCATCAAAGTCCAAAAATCTCTCCAGGTCGGGACCTGCAGAAATTTCCAAATTTTGACAAAGTACAAAATTTCCTAAAACTTGTTTATATATACATTTCTGCATTCGATTACATGGAACAAACATTAGGATGTATCATAAGACCACTTTTGAACGAAATATTTTTTTCCATGAAAATCGAAAAATCTCTCCAGGTCGGGACCTGCAGAAATTTCCAAATTTTGACAAAGTACAAAATTTCCTAAAACTTGTTTATATATACATTTTTGCATTCGATTACATGGAACAAACAATAGGATGTATCATAAGACCACTTTGAACGAAATATTTTTTTCCATGAAAATCCAAAAATCTCTCCAGGTCGGGACCTGCAGAAATTTCCAAATTTTGACAAAGTACAATATTTCCTAAAACTTGTTTATACATTTGTATATACATTTTTGCAATCGATTACATGTAACAAACAATAGGATGTATCATAAGACCACTTTTGAACGAAATATTTTTTTCCATGAAAATCCAAAAATCTCTCCAGGTCGGGACCTGCAGAAATTTCCAAATTTTGACAAAGTACAATATTTCCTAAAACTTGTTTATACATTTGTATATACATTTTTGCAATCGATTACATGTAAGAAACAATAGGATGTATCATAAGACCACTTTTGAACGAAATATTTTTTTCCATCAAAATCCAAAAATCTCTCCAGGTCGGGACCTGCAGAAATTTCCAAATTTTGACAAAGTACAATATTTCCTAAAACTTGTTTATATATACATTTTTGCATTCGATTACATGGAACAAACAATAGGATGTATCATAAGACCACTTTTGAACGAAATATTTTTTTCCATCAAAATCCAAAAATCTCTCCAGGTCGGGACCTGCAGAAATTTCCAAATTTTGACAAAGTACAAAATTTCCTAAAACTTGTTTATATATACATTTTTGCATTCGATTACATGGAACAAACAATAGGATGTATCATAAGACCACTTTTGAACGAAATATTTTTTTCCATGAAAATCCAAAAATCTCTCCAGGTCGGGACCTGCAGAAATTTCCAAATTTTGACAAAGTACAATATTTCCTAAAACTTGTTTATACATTTGTATATACATTTTTGCAATCGATTACATGTAACAAACAATAGGAAGTATCATAAGACCACTTTTGAACGAAATATTTTTTTCCATCAAAATCCAAAAATCTCTCCAGGTCGGGACCTGCAGAAATTTCCAAATTTTGACAAAGTACAATATTTCCTAAAACTTGTTTATATATACATCTTTGCATTCGATTACATGGAACAAACAATAGGATGTATCATAAGACCACTTTTGAACGAAATATTTTTTTCCATGAAAATCCAAAAATCTCTGCAGAAATTTCCAAATTTTGACAAAGTACAAAATTTCCTAAAACTTGTTTATATATACAATTTTGCATTCGATTACATGGAACAAACAATAGGATGTATCATAAGACCACTTTTGAACGAAATATTTTTTTCCATGAAAATCGAAAAATCTCTCCAGGTCGGGACCTGCAGAAATTTCCAAATTTTGACAAAGTACAAAATTTCCTAAAACTTGTTTATATATACATTTCTGCATTCGATTACATGGAACAAACATTAGGATGTATCATAAGACCACTTTTGAACGAAATATTTTTTTCCATGAAAATCGAAAAATCTCTCCAGGTCGGGACCTGCAGAAATTTCCAAATTTTGACAAAGTACAAAATTTCCTAAAACTTGTTTATATATACATTTTTGCATTCGATTACATGGAACAAACAATAGGATGTATCATAAGACCACTTTGAACGAAATATTTTTTTCCATGAAAATCCAAAAATCTCTCCAGGTCGTGACCTGCAGAAATTTCCAAATTTTGACAAAGTACAATATTTCCTAAAACTTGTTTATACATTTGTATATACATTTTTGCAATCGATTACATGTAACAAACAATAGGATGTATCATAAGACCACTTTTGAACGAAATATTTTTTTCCATGAAAATCCAAAAATCTCTCCAGGTCGGGACCTGCAGAAATTTCCAAATTTTGACAAAGTACAATATTTCCTAAAACTTGTTTATACATTTGTATATACATTTTTGCAATCGATTACATGTAACAAACAATAGGATGTATCATAAGACCACTTTTGAACGAAATATTTTTTTCCATCAAAATCCAAAAATCTCTCCAGGTCGGGACCTGCAGAAATTTCCAAATTTTGACAAAGTACAATATTTCCTAAAACTTGTTTATATATACATTTTTGCATTCGATTACATGGAACAAACAATAGGATGTATCATAAGACCACTTTTGAACGAAATATTTTTTTCCATGAAAATCGAAAAATCTCTCCAGGTCGGGACCTGCAGAAATTTCCAAATTTTGACAAAGTACAAAATTTCCTAAAACTTGTTTATATATACATTTTTGCATTCGATTACATGGAACAAACAATAGGATGTATCATAAGACCACTTTTGAACGAAATATTTTTTTCCATGAAAATCCAAAAATCTCTCCAGGTCGGGACCTGCAGAAATTTCCAAATTTTGACAAAGTACAATATTTCCTAAAACTTGTTTATACATTTGTATATACATTTTTGCAATCGATTACATGTAACAAACAATAGGATGTATCATAAGACCACTTTTGAACGAAATATTTTTTTCCATCAAAATCCAAAAATCTCTCCAGGTCGGGACCTGCAGAAATTTCCAAATTTTGACAAAGTACAATATTTCCTAAAACTTGTTTATATATACATTTTTGCATTCGATTACATGGAACAAACAATAGGATGTATCATAAGACCACTTTTGAACGAAATATTTTTTTCCATGAAAATCCAAAAATCTCTCCAGGTCGGGACCTGCAGAAATTTCCAAATTTTGACAAAGTACAATATTTCCTAAAACTTGTTTATACATTTGTATATACATTTTTGCAATCGATTACATGTAACAAACAATAGGATGTATCATAAGACCACTTTTGAACGAAATATTTTTTTCCATCAAAATCCAAAAATCTCTCCAGGTCGGGACCTGCAGAAATTTCCAAATTTTGACAAAGTACAATATTTCCTAAAACTTGTTTATATATACATTTTTGCATTCGATTACATGGAACAAACAATAGGATGTATCATAAGACCACTTTTGAACGAAATATTTTTTTCCATGAAAATCCAAAAATCTCTGCAGAAATTTCCAAATTTTGACAAAGTACAAAATTTCCTAAAACTTGTTTATATATACAATTTTGCATTCGATTACATGGAACAAACAATAGGATGTATCATAAGACCACTTTTGAACGAAATATTTTTTTCCATGAAAATCGAAAAATCTCTCCAGGTCGGGACCTGCAGAAATTTCCAAATTTTGACAAAGTACAAAATTTCCTAAAACTTGTTTATATATACATTTCGGCATTCGATTACATGGAACAAACATTAGGATGTATCATAAGACCACTTTTGAACGAAATATTTTTTTCCATCAAAATCCAAAAATCTCTCCAGGTCGGGACCTGCAGAAATTTCCAAATTTTGACAAAGTACAAAATTTCCTAAAACTTGTTTATATATACATTTTTGCATTCGATTACATGGAACAAACAATAGGATGTATCATAAGACCACTTTGAACGAAATATTTTTTTCCATGAAAATCCAAAAATCTCTCCAGGTCGGGACCTGCAGAAATTTCCAAATTTTGACAAAGTACAATATTTCCTAAAACTTGTTTATACATTTGTATATACATTTTTGCAATCGATTACATGTAACAAACAATAGGATGTATCATAAGACCACTTTTGAACGAAATATTTTTTTCCATGAAAATCCAAAAATCTCTCCAGGTCGGGACCTGCAGAAATTTCCAAATTTTGACAAAGTACAATATTTCCTAAAACTTGTTTATACATTTGTATATACATTTTTGCAATCGATTACATGTAACAAACAATAGGATGTATCATAAGACCACTTTTGAACGAAATATTTTTTTCCATCAAAATCCAAAAATCTCTCCAGGTCGGGACCTGCAGAAATTTCCAAATTTTGACAAAGTACAATATTTCCTAAAACTTGTTTATATATACATTTTTGCATTCGATTACATGGAACAAACAATAGGATGTATCATAAGACCACTTTTGAACGAAATATTTTTTTCCATGAAAATCCAAAAATCTCTCCAGGTCGGGACCTGCAGAAATTTCCAAATTTTGACAAAGTACAAAATTTCCTAAAACTTGTTTATATATACATTTTTGCATTCGATTACATGGAACAAACAATAGGATGTATCATAAGACCACTTTTGAACGAAATATTTTTTTCCATGAAAATCGAAAAATCTCTCCAGGTCGGGACCTGCAGAAATTTCCAAATTTTGACAAAGTACAATATTTCCTAAAACTTGTTTATACATTTGTATATACATTTTTGCAATCGATTACATGTAACAAACAATAGGAAGTATCATAAGACCACTTTTGAACGAAATATTTTTTTCCATCAAAATCCAAAAATCTCTCCAGGTCGGGACCTGCAGAAATTTCCAAATTTTGACAAAGTACAATATTTCCTAAAACTTGTTTATATATACATTTTTGCATTCGATTACATGGAACAAACAATAGGATGTATCATAAGACCACTTTTGAACGAAATATTTTTTTCCATGAAAATCGAAAAATCTCTCCAGGTCGGGACCTGCAGAAATTTCCAAATTTTGACAAAGTACAAAATTTCCTAAAACTTGTTTATATATACATTTTTGCATTCGATTACATGGAACAAACAATAGGATGTATCATAAGACCACTTTTGAACGAAATATTTTTTTCCATGAAAATCCAAAAATCTCTCCAGGTCGGGACCTGCAGAAATTTCCAAATTTTGACAAAGTACAATATTTCCTAAAACTTGTTTATACATTTGTATATACATTTTTGCAATCGATTACATGTAACAAACAATAGGATGTATCATAAGACCACTTTTGAACGAAATATTTTTTTCCATCAAAATCCAAAAATCTCTCCAGGTCGGGACCTGCAGAAATTTCCAAATTTTGACAAAGTACAATATTTCCTAAAACTTGTTTATATATACATTTTTGCATTCGATTACATGGAACAAACAATAGGATGTATCATAAGACCACTTTTGAACGAAATATTTTTTTCCATGAAAATCCAAAAATCTCTCCAGGTCGGGACCTGCAGAAATTTCCAAATTTTGACAAAGTACAATATTTCCTAAAACTTGTTTATACATTTGTATATACATTTTTGCAATCGATTACATGTAACAAACAATAGGATGTATCATAAGACCACTTTTGAACGAAATATTTTTTTCCATCAAAATCCAAAAATCTCTCCAGGTCGGGACCTGCAGAAATTTCCAAATTTTGACAAAGTACAATATTTCCTAAAACTTGTTTATATATACATTTTTGCATTCGATTACATGGAACAAACAATAGGATGTATCATAAGACCACTTTTGAACGAAATATTTTTTTCCATGAAAATCCAAAAATCTCTCCAGGTCGGGACCTGCAGAAATTTCCAAATTTTGACAAAGTACAATATTTCCTAAAACTTGTTTATACATTTGTATATACATTTTTGCAATCGATTACATGTAACAAACAATAGGAAGTATCATAAGACCACTTTTGAACGAAATATTTTTTTCCATCAAAATCCAAAAATCTCTCCAGGTCGGGACCTGCAGAAATTTCCAAATTTTGACAAAGTACAAAATTTCCTAAAACTTGTTTATATATACATTTCTGCATTCGATTACATGGAACAAACATTAGGATGTATCATAAGACCACTTTTGAACGAAATATTTTTTTCCATGAAAATCGAAAAATCTCTCCAGGTCGGGACCTGCAGAAATTTCCAAATTTTGACAAAGTACAAAATTTCCTAAAACTTGTTTATATATACATTTCTGCATTCGATTACATGGAACAAACAATAGGATGTATCATAAGACCACTTTTGAACGAAATATTTTTTTCCATGAAAATCGAAAAATCTCTCCAGGTCGGGACCTGCAGAAATTTCCAAATTTTGACAAAGTACAAAATTTCCTAAAACTTGTTTATATATACATCTTTGCATTCGATTACATGGAACAAACAATAGGATGTATCATAAGACCACTTTTGAACGAAATATTTTTTTCAATGAAAATCCAAAAATCTCTCCAGGTCGGGACCTGCAGAAATTTCCAAATTTTGACAAAGTACAAAATTTCCTAAAACTTGTTTATATATACATTTTTGCATTCGATTACATGGAACAAACAATAGGATGTATCATAAGACCACTTTTGAACGAAATATTTTTTTCCATGAAAATCGAAAAATCTCTCCAGGTCGGGACCTGCAGAAATTTCCAAATTTTGACAAAGTACAAAATTTCCTAAAACTTGTTTATATATACATTTTTGCATTCGATTACATGGAACAAACAATAGGATGTATCATAAGACCACTTTTGAACGAAATATTTTTTTCCATGAAAATCCAAAAATCTCTCCAGGTCGGGACCTGCAGAAATTTCCAAATTTTGACAAAGTACAATATTTCCTAAAACTTGTTTATATATACATTTTTGCATTCGATTACATGGAACAAACAATAGGATGTATCATAAGACCACTTTTGAACGAAATATTTTTTTCCATGAAAATCCAAAAATCTCTCCAGGTCGGGACCTGCAGAAATTTCCAAATTTTGACAAAGTACAATATTTCCTAAAACTTGTTTATACATTTGTATATACATTTTTGCAATCGATTACATGTAACAAACAATAGGAAGTATCATAAGACCACTTTTGAACGAAATATTTTTTTCCATCAAAGTCCAAAAATCTCTCCAGGTCGGGACCTGCAGAAATTTCCAAATTTTGACAAAGTACAAAATTTCCTAAAACTTGTTTATATATACATTTCTGCATTCGATTACATGGAACAAACATTAGGATGTATCATAAGACCACTTTTGAACGAAATATTTTTTTCCATGAAAATCCAAAAATCTCTCCAGGTCGGGACCTGCAGAAATTTCCAAATTTTGACAAAGTACAAAATTTCCTAAAACTTGTTTATATATACATTTTTGCATTCGATTACATGGAACAAACAATAGGATGTATCATAAGACCACTTTTGAACGAAATATTTTTTTCCATGAAAATCCAAAAATCTCTCCAGGTCGGGACCTGCAGAAATTTCCAAATTTTGACAAAGTACAATATTTCCTAAAACTTGTTTATACATTTGTATATACATTTTTGCAATCGATTACATGTAACAAACAATAGGAAGTATCATAAGACCACTTTTGAACGAAATATTTTTTTCCATCAAAATCCAAAAATCTCTCCAGGTCGGGACCTGCAGAAATTTCCAAATTTTGACAAAGTACAATATTTCCTAAAACTTGTTTATATATACATCTTTGCATTCGATTACATGGAACAAACAATAGGATGTATCATAAGACCACTTTTGAACGAAATATTTTTTTCCATGAAAATCCAAAAATCTCTGCAGAAATTTCCAAATTTTGACAAAGTACAAAATTTCCTAAAACTTGTTTATATATACAATTTTGCATTCGATTACATGGAACAAACAATAGGATGTATCATAAGACCACTTTTGAACGAAATATTTTTTTCCATGAAAATCGAAAAATCTCTCCAGGTCGGGACCTGCAGAAATTTCCAAATTTTGACAAAGTACAAAATTTCCTAAAACTTTTTTATATATACATTTCTGCATTCGATTACATGGAACAAACATTAGGATGTATCATAAGACCACTTTTGAACGAAATATTTTTTTCCATGAAAATCGAAAAATCTCTCCAGGTCGGGACCTGCAGAAATTTCCAAATTTTGACAAAGTACAAAATTTCCTAAAACTTGTTTATATATACATTTTTGCATTCGATTACATGGAACAAACAATAGGATGTATCATAAGACCACTTTGAACGAAATATTTTTTTCCATGAAAATCCAAAAATCTCTCCAGGTCGTGACCTGCAGAAATTTCCAAATTTTGACAAAGTACAATATTTCCTAAAACTTGTTTATACATTTGTATATACATTTTTGCAATCGATTACATGTAACAAACAATAGGATGTATCATAAGACCACTTTTGAACGAAATATTTTTTTCCATGAAAATCCAAAAATCTCTCCAGGTCGGGACCTGCAGAAATTTCCAAATTTTGACAAAGTACAATATTTCCTAAAACTTGTTTATACATTTGTATATACATTTTTGCAATCGATTACATGTAACAAACAATATGATGTATCATAAGACCACTTTTGAACGAAATATTTTTTTCCATCAAAATCCAAAAATCTCTCCAGGTCGGGACCTGCAGAAATTTCCAAATTTTGACAAAGTACAATATTTCCTAAAACTTGTTTATATATACATTTTTGCATTCGATTACATGGAACAAACAATAGGATGTATCATAAGACCACTTTTGAACGAAATATTTTTTTCCATGAAAATCGAAAAATCTCTCCAGGTCGGGACCTGCAGAAATTTCCAAATTTTGACAAAGTACAAAATTTCCTAAAACTTGTTTATATATACATTTTTGCATTCGATTACATGGAACAAACAATAGGATGTATCATAAGACCACTTTTGAACGAAATATTTTTTTCCATGAAAATCCAAAAATCTCTCCAGGTCGGGACCTGCAGAAATTTCCAAATTTTGACAAAGTACAATATTTCCTAAAACTTGTTTATACATTTGTATATACATTTTTGCAATCGATTACATGTAACAAACAATAGGAAGTATCATAAGACCACTTTTGAACGAAATATTTTTTTCCATGAAAATCGAAAAATCTCTCCAGGTCGGGACCTGCAGAAATTTCCAAATTTTGACAAAGTACAAAATTTCCTAAAACTTGTTTATATATACATTTTTGCATTCGATTACATGGAACAAACAATAGGATGTATCATAAGACCACTTTTGAACGAAATATTTTTTTCCATGAAAATCGAAAAATCTCTCCAGGTCGGGACCTGCAGAAATTTCCAAATTTTGACAAAGTACAATATTTCCTAAAACTTGTTTATATATACATTTTTGCATTCGATTACATGGAACAAACAATAGGATGTATCATAAGACCACTTTTGAACGAAATATTTTTTTCCATGAAAATCCAAAAATCTCTCCAGGTCGGGACCTGCAGAAATTTCCAAATTTTGACAAAGTACAAAATTTCCTAAAACTTGTTTATATATACATTTTTGCATTCGATTACATGGAACAAACAATAGGATGTATCATAAGACCACTTTTGAACGAAATATTTTTTTCCATGAAAATCGAAAAATCTCTCCAGGTCGGGACCTGCAGAAATTTCCAAATTTTGACAAAGTACAAAATTTCCTAAAACTTGTTTATATATACATTTTTGCATTCGATTACATGGAACAAACAATAGGATGTATCATAAGACCACTTTTGAACGAAATATTTTTTTCCATGAAAATCCAAAAATCTCTCCAGGTCGGGACCTGCAGAAATTTCCAAATTTTGACAAAGTACAATATTTCCTAAAACTTGTTTATATATACATTTTTGCATTCGATTACATGGAACAAACAATAGGATGTATCATAAGACCACTTTTGAACGAAATATTTTTTTCCATGAAAATCCAAAAATCTCTCCAGGTCGGGACCTGCAGAAATTTCCAAATTTTGACAAAGTACAATATTTCCTAAAACTTGTTTATACATTTGTATATACATTTTTGCAATCGATTACATGTAACAAACAATAGGAAGTATCATAAGACCACTTTTGAACGAAATATTTTTTTCCATCAAAGTCCAAAAATCTCTCCAGGTCGGGACCTGCAGAAATTTCCAAATTTTGACAAAGTACAAAATTTCCTAAAACTTGTTTATATATACATTTCTGCATTCGATTACATGGAACAAACATTAGGATGTATCATAAGACCACTTTTGAACGAAATATTTTTTTCCATGAAAATCGAAAAATCTCTCCAGGTCGGGACCTGCAGAAATTTCCAAATTTTGACAAAGTACAAAATTTCCTAAAACTTGTTTATATATACATTTTTGCATTCGATTACATGGAACAAACAATAGGATGTATCATAAGACCACTTTGAACGAAATATTTTTTTCCATGAAAATCCAAAAATCTCTCCAGGTCGGGACCTGCAGAAATTTCCAAATTTTGACAAAGTACAATATTTCCTAAAACTTGTTTATACATTTGTATATACATTTTTGCAATCGATTACATGTAACAAACAATAGGATGTATCATAAGACCACTTTTGAACGAAATATTTTTTTCCATGAAAATCCAAAAATCTCTCCAGGTCGGGACCTGCAGAAATTTCCAAATTTTGACAAAGTACAATATTTCCTAAAACTTGTTTATACATTTGTATATACATTTTTGCAATCGATTACATGTAAGAAACAATAGGATGTATCATAAGACAACTTTTGAACGAAATATTTTTTTCCATCAAAATCCAAAAATCTCTCCAGGTCGGGACCTGCAGAAATTTCCAAATTTTGACAAAGTACAATATTTCCTAAAACTTGTTTATATATACATTTTTGCATTCGATTACATGGAACAAACAATAGGATGTATCATAAGACCACTTTTGAACGAAATATTTTTTTCCATGAAAATCCAAAAATCTCTCCAGGTCGGGACCTGCAGAAATTTCCAAATTTTGACAAAGTACAAAATTTCCTAAAACTTGTTTATATATACATTTTTGCATTCGATTACATGGAACAAACAATAGGATGTATCATAAGACCACTTTTGAACGAAATATTGTTTTCCATGAAAATCCAAAAATCTCTCCAGGTCGGGACCTGCAGAAATTTCCAAATTTTGACAAAGTACAATATTTCCTAAAACTTGTTTATACATTTGTATATACATTTTTGCAATCGATTACATGTAACAAACAATAGGAAGTATCATAAGACCACTTTTGAACGAAATATTTTTTTCCATCAAAATCCAAAAATCTCTCCAGGTCGGGACCTGCAGAAACTTCCAAATTTTGACAAAGTACAATATTTCCTAAAACTTGTTTATATATACATCTTTGCATTCGATTACATGGAACAAACAATAGGATGTATCATAAGACCACTTTTGAACGAAATATTTTTTTCCATGAAAATCCAAAAATCTCTGCAGAAATTTCCAAATTTTGACAAAGTACAAAATTTCCTAAAACTTGTTTATATATACAATTTTGCATTCGATTACATGGAACAAACAATAGGATGTATCATAAGACCACTTTTGAACGAAATATTTTTTTCCATGAAAATCGAAAAATCTCTCCAGGTCGGGACCTGCAGAAATTTCCAAATTTTGACAAAGTACAAAATTTCCTAAAACTTTTTTATATATACATTTCTGCATTCGATTACATGGAACAAACATTAGGATGTATCATAAGACCACTTTTGAACGAAATATTTTTTTCCATGAAAATCGAAAAATCTCTCCAGGTCGGGACCTGCAGAAATTTCCAAATTTTGACAAAGTACAAAATTTCCTAAAACTTGTTTATATATACATTTTTGCATTCGATTACATGTAACAAACAATAGGATGTATCATAAGACCACTTTTGAACGAAATATTGTTTTCCATGAAAATCCAAAAATCTCTCCAGGTCGGGACCTGCAGAAATTTCCAAATTTTGACAAAGTACAATATTTCCTACAACTTGTTTATACATTTGTATATACATTTTTGCAATCGATTACATGTAACAAACAATAGGAAGTATCATAAGACCACTTTTGAACGAAATATTTTTTTCCATCAAAATCCAAAAATCTCTCCAGGTCGGGACCTGCAGAAACTTCCAAATTTTGACAAAGTACAATATTTCCTAAAACTTGTTTATATATACATCTTTGCATTCGATTACATGGAACAAACAATAGGATGTATCATAAGACCACTTTTGAACGAAATATTTTTTTCCATGAAAATCCAAAAATCTCTGCAGAAATTTCCAAATTTTGACAAAGTACAAAATTTCCTAAAACTTGTTTATATATACAATTTTGCATTCGATTACATGGAACAAACAATAGGATGTATCATAAGACCACTTTTGAACGAAATATTTTTTTCCATGAAAATCGAAAAATCTCTCCAGGTCGGGACCTGCAGAAATTTCCAAATTTTGACAAAGTACAAAATTTCCTAAAACTTTTTTATATATACATTTCTGCATTCGATTACATGGAACAAACATTAGGATGTATCATAAGACCACTTTTGAACGAAATATTTTTTTCCATGAAAATCGAAAAATCTCTCCAGGTCGGGACCTGCAGAAATTTCCAAATTTTGACAAAGTACAAAATTTCCTAAAACTTGTTTATATATACATTTTTGCATTCGATTACATGGAACAAACAATAGGATGTATCATAAGACCACTTTGAACGAAATATTTTTTTCCATGAAAATCCAAAAATCTCTCCAGGTCGTGACCTGCAGAAATTTCCAAATTTTGACAAAGTACAATATTTCCTAAAACTTGTTTATACATTTGTATATACATTTTTGCAATCGATTACATGTAACAAACAATAGGATGTATCATAAGACCACTTTTGAACGAAATATTTTTTTCCATGAAAATCCAAAAATCTCTCCAGGTCGGGACCTGCAGAAATTTCCAAATTTTGACAAAGTACAATATTTCCTAAAACTTGTTTATACATTTGTATATACATTTTTGCAATCGATTACATGTAACAAACAATATGATGTATCATAAGACCACTTTTGAACGAAATATTTTTTTCCATCAAAATCCAAAAATCTCTCCAGGTCGGGACCTGCAGAAATTTCCAAATTTTGACAAAGTACAATATTTCCTAAAACTTGTTTATATATACATTTTTGCATTCGATTACATGGAACAAACAATAGGATGTATCATAAGACCACTTTTGAACGAAATATTTTTTTCCATGAAAATCGAAAAATCTCTCCAGGTCGGGACCTGCAGAAATTTCCAAATTTTGACAAAGTACAAAATTTCCTAAAACTTGTTTATATATACATTTTTGCATTCGATTACATGGAACAAACAATAGGATGTATCATAAGACCACTTTTGAACGAAATATTTTTTTCCATGAAAATCCAAAAATCTCTCCAGGTCGGGACCTGCAGAAATTTCCAAATTTTGACAAAGTACAATATTTCCTAAAACTTGTTTATACATTTGTATATACATTTTTGCAATCGATTACATGTAACAAACAATAGGAAGTATCATAAGACCACTTTTGAACGAAATATTTTTTTCCATGAAAATCGAAAAATCTCTCCAGGTCGGGACCTGCAGAAATTTCCAAATTTTGACAAAGTACAAAATTTCCTAAAACTTGTTTATATATACATTTTTGCATTCGATTACATGGAACAAACAATAGGATGTATCATAAGACCACTTTTGAACGAAATATTTTTTTCCATGAAAATCGAAAAATCTCTCCAGGTCGGGACCTGCAGAAATTTCCAAATTTTGACAAAGTACAATATTTCCTAAAACTTGTTTATATATACATTTTTGCATTCGATTACATGGAACAAACAATAGGATGTATCATAAGACCACTTTTGAACGAAATATTTTTTTCCATGAAAATCCAAAAATCTCTCCAGGTCGGGACCTGCAGAAATTTCCAAATTTTGACAAAGTACAATATTTCCTAAAACTTGTTTATACATTTGTATATACATTTTTGCAATCGATTACATGTAACAAACAATAGGAAGTATCATAAGACCACTTTTGAACGAAATATTTTTTTCCATCAAAATCCAAAAATCTCTCCAGGTCGGGACCTGCAGAAATTTCCAAATTTTGACAAAGTACAAAATTTCCTAAAACTTGTTTATATATACATTTCTGCATTCGATTACATGGAACAAACATTAGGATGTATCATAAGACCACTTTTGAACGAAATATTTTTTTCCATGAAAATCGAAAAATCTCTCCAGGTCGGGACCTGCAGAAATTTCCAAATTTTGACAAAGTACAAAATTTCCTAAAACTTGTTTATATATACATTTTTGCATTCGATTACATGGAACAAACAATAGGATGTATCATAAGACCACTTTGAACGAAATATTTTTTTCCATGAAAATCCAAAAATCTCTCCAGGTCGGGACCTGCAGAAATTTCCAAAATTTGACAAAGTACAATATTTCCTAAAACTTGTTTATACATTTGTATATACATTTTTGCAATCGATTACATGTAACAAACAATAGGATGTATCATAAGACCACTTTTGAACGAAATATTTTTTTCCATCAAAATCCAAAAATCTCTCCAGGTCGGGACCTGCAGAAATTTCCAAATTTTGACAAAGTACAATATTTCCTAAAACTTGTTTATATATACATTTTTGCATTCGATTACATGGAACAAACAATAGGATGTATCATAAGACCACTTTTGAACGAAATATTTTTTTCCATGAAAATCCAAAAATCTCTGCAGAAATTTCCAAATTTTGACAAAGTACAAAATTTCCTAAAACTTGTTTATATATACAATTTTGCATTCGATTACATGGAACAAACAATAGGATGTATCATAAGACCACTTTTGAACGAAATATTTTTTTCCATGAAAATCCAAAAATCTCTCCAGGTCGGGACCTGCAGAAATTTCCAAATTTTGACAAAGTACAAAATTTCCTAAAACTTGTTTATATATACATTTTTGCATTCGATTACATGGAACAAACAATAGGATGTATCATAAGACCACTTTTGAACGAAATATTTTTTTCCATGAAAATCCAAAAATCTCTCCAGGTCGGGACCTGCAGAAATTTCCAAATTTTGACAAAGTACAATATTTCCTAAAACTTGTTTATACATTTGTATATACATTTTTGCAATCGATTACATGTAACAAACAATAGGAAGTATCATAAGACCACTTTTGAACGAAATATTTTTTTCCATCAAAATCCAAAAATCTCTCCAGGTCGGGACCTGCAGAAATTTCCAAATTTTGACAAAGTACAATATTTCCTAAAACTTGTTTATATATACATCTTTGCATTCGATTACATGGAACAAACAATAGGATGTATCATAAGACCACTTTTGAACGAAATATTTTTTTCCATGAAAATCCAAAAATCTCTGCAGAAATTTCCAAATTTTGACAAAGTACAAAATTTCCTAAAACTTGTTTATATATACAATTTTGCATTCGATTACATGGAACAAACAATAGGATGTATCATAAGACCACTTTTGAACGAAATATTTTTTTCCATGAAAATCGAAAAATCTCTCCAGGTCGGGACCTGCAGAAATTTCCAAATTTTGACAAAGTACAAAATTTCCTAAAACTTTTTTATATATACATTTCTGCATTCGATTACATGGAACAAACATTAGGATGTATCATAAGACCACTTTTGAACGAAATATTTTTTTCCATGAAAATCGAAAAATCTCTCCAGGTCGGGACCTGCAGAAATTTCCAAATTTTGACAAAGTACAAAATTTCCTAAAACTTGTTTATATATACATTTTTGCATTCGATTACATGGAACAAACAATAGGATGTATCATAAGACCACTTTGAACGAAATATTTTTTTCCATGAAAATCCAAAAATCTCTCCAGGTCGTGACCTGCAGAAATTTCCAAATTTTGACAAAGTACAATATTTCCTAAAACTTGTTTATACATTTGTATATACATTTTTGCAATCGATTACATGTAACAAACAATATGATGTATCATAAGACCACTTTTGAACGAAATATTTTTTTCCATCAAAATCCAAAAATCTCTCCAGGTCGGGACCTGCAGAAATTTCCAAATTTTGACAAAGTACAATATTTCCTAAAACTTGTTTATATATACATTTTTGCATTCGATTACATGGAACAAACAATAGGATGTATCATAAGACCACTTTTGAACGAAATATTTTTTTCCATGAAAATCGAAAAATCTCTCCAGGTCGGGACCTGCAGAAATTTCCAAATTTTGACAAAGTACAAAATTTCCTAAAACTTGTTTATATATACATTTTTGCATTCGATTACATGGAACAAACAATAGGATGTATCATAAGACCACTTTTGAACGAAATATTTTTTTCCATGAAAATCCAAAAATCTCTCCAGGTCGGGACCTGCAGAAATTTCCAAATTTTGACAAAGTACAATATTTCCTAAAACTTGTTTATACATTTGTATATACATTTTTGCAATCGATTACATGTAACAAACAATAGGAAGTATCATAAGACCACTTTTGAACGAAATATTTTTTTCCATGAAAATCGAAAAATCTCTCCAGGTCGGGACCTGCAGAAATTTCCAAATTTTGACAAAGTACAAAATTTCCTAAAACTTGTTTATATATACATTTTTGCATTCGATTACATGGAACAAACAATAGGATGTATCATAAGACCACTTTTGAACGAAATATTTTTTTCCATGAAAATCGAAAAATCTCTCCAGGTCGGGACCTGCAGAAATTTCCAAATTTTGACAAAGTACAATATTTCCTAAAACTTGTTTATATATACATTTTTGCATTCGATTACATGGAACAAACAATAGGATGTATCATAAGACCACTTTTGAACGAAATATTTTTTTCCATGAAAATCCAAAAATCTCTCCAGGTCGGGACCTGCAGAAATTTCCAAATTTTGACAAAGTACAATATTTCCTAAAACTTGTTTATACATTTGTATATACATTTTTGCAATCGATTACATGTAACAAACAATAGGAAGTATCATAAGACCACTTTTGAACGAAATATTTTTTTCCATCAAAATCCAAAAATCTCTCCAGGTCGGGACCTGCAGAAATTTCCAAATTTTGACAAAGTACAAAATTTCCTAAAACTTGTTTATATATACATTTCTGCATTCGATTACATGGAACAAACATTAGGATGTATCATAAGACCACTTTTGAACGAAATATTTTTTTCCATGAAAATCGAAAAATCTCTCCAGGTCGGGACCTGCAGAAATTTCCAAATTTTGACAAAGTACAAAATTTCCTAAAACTTGTTTATATATACATTTTTGCATTCGATTACATGGAACAAACAATAGGATGTATCATAAGACCACTTTGAACGAAATATTTTTTTCCATGAAAATCCAAAAATCTCTCCAGGTCGGGACCTGCAGAAATTTCCAAAATTTGACAAAGTACAATATTTCCTAAAACTTGTTTATACATTTGTATATACATTTTTGCAATCGATTACATGTAACAAACAATAGGATGTATCATAAGACCACTTTTGAACGAAATATTTTTTTCCATCAAAATCCAAAAATCTCTCCAGGTCGGGACCTGCAGAAATTTCCAAATTTTGACAAAGTACAATATTTCCTAAAACTTGTTTATATATACATTTTTGCATTCGATTACATGGAACAAACAATAGGATGTATCATAAGACCACTTTTGAACGAAATATTTTTTTCCATGAAAATCCAAAAATCTCTGCAGAAATTTCCAAATTTTGACAAAGTACAAAATTTCCTAAAACTTGTTTATATATACAATTTTGCATTCGATTACATGGAACAAACAATAGGATGTATCATAAGACCACTTTTGAACGAAATATTTTTTTCCATGAAAATCGAAAAATCTCTCCAGGTCGGGACCTGCAGAAATTTCCAAATTTTGACAAAGTACAAAATTTCCTAAAACTTGTTTATATATACATTTCTGCATTCGATTACATGGAACAAACATTAGGATGTATCATAAGACCACTTTTGAACGAAATATTTTTTTCCATGAAAATCGAAAAATCTCTCCAGGTCGGGACCTGCAGAAATTTCCAAATTTTGACAAAGTACAAAATTTCCTAAAACTTGTTTATATATACATTTTTGCATTCGATTACATGGAACAAACAATAGGATGTATCATAAGACCACTTTGAACGAAATATTTTTTTCCATGAAAATCCAAAAATCTCTCCAGGTCGGGACCTGCAGAAATTTCCAAATTTTGACAAAGTACAATATTTCCTAAAACTTGTTTATACATTTGTATATACATTTTTGCAATCGATTACATGTAACAAACAATAGGATGTATCATAAGACCACTTTTGAACGAAATATTTTTTTCCATGAAAATCCAAAAATCTCTCCAGGTCGGGACCTGCAGAAATTTCCAAATTTTGACAAAGTACAATATTTCCTAAAACTTGTTTATACATTTGTATATACATTTTTGCAATCGATTACATGTAACAAACAATAGGATGTATCATAAGACCACTTTTGAACGAAATATTTTTTTCCATCAAAATCCAAAAATCTCTCCAGGTCGGGACCTGCAGAAATTTCCAAATTTTGACAAAGTACAATATTTCCTAAAACTTGTTTATATATACATTTTTGCATTCGATTACATGGAACAAACAATAGGATGTATCATAAGACCACTTTTGAACGAAATATTTTTTTCCATGAAAATCCAAAAATCTCTCCAGGTCGGGACCTGCAGAAATTTCCAAATTTTGACAAAGTACAAAATTTCCTAAAACTTGTTTATATATACATTTTTGCATTCGATTACATGGAACAAACAATAGGATGTATCATAAGACCACTTTTGAACGAAATATTTTTTTCCATGAAAATCCAAAAATCTCTCCAGGTCGGGACCTGCAGAAATTTCCAAATTTTGACAAAGTACAATATTTCCTAAAACTTGTTTATACATTTGTATATACATTTTTGCAATCGATTACATGTAACAAACAATAGGATGTATCATAAGACCACTTTGAACGAAAAATTTTTTTCCATGAAAATCCAAAAATCTCTCCAGGTCGTGACCTGCAGAAATTTCCAAATTTTGACAAAGTACAATATTTCCTAAAACTTGTTTATACATTTGTATATACATTTTTGCAATCGATTACATGTAACAAACAATAGGATGTATCATAAGACCACTTTTGAACGAAATATTTTTTTCCATGAAAATCCAAAAATCTCTCCAGGTCGGGACCTGCAGAAATTTCCAAATTTTGACAAAGTACAATATTTCCTAAAACTTGTTTATACATTTGTATATACATTTTTGCAATCGATTACATGTAACAAACAATAGGATGTATCATAAGACCACTTTTGAACGAAATATTTTTTTCCATCAAAATCCAAAAATCTCTCCAGGTCGGGACCTGCAGAAATTTCCAAATTTTGACAAAGTACAATATTTCCTAAAACTTGTTTATATATACATTTTTGCATTCGATTACATGGAACAAACAATAGGATGTATCATAAGACCACTTTTGAACGAAATATTTTTTTCCATGAAAATCGAAAAATCTCTCCAGGTCGGGACCTGCAGAAATTTCCAAATTTTGACAAAGTACAAAATTTCCTAAAACTTGTTTATATATACATTTTTGCATTCGATTACATGGAACAAACAATAGGATGTATCATAAGACCACTTTTGAACGAAATATTTTTTTCCATGAAAATCCAAAAATCTCTCCAGGTCGGGACCTGCAGAAATTTCCAAATTTTGACAAAGTACAATATTTCCTAAAACTTGTTTATACATTTGTATATACATTTTTGCAATCGATTACATGTAACAAACAATAGGATGTATCATAAGACCACTTTTGAACGAAATATTTTTTTCCATCAAAATCCAAAAATCTCTCCAGGTCGGGACCTGCAGAAATTTCCAAATTTTGACAAAGTACAATATTTCCTAAAACTTGTTTATATATACATTTTTGCATTCGATTACATGGAACAAACAATAGGATGTATCATAAGACCACTTTTGAACGAAATATTTTTTTCCATGAAAATCCAAAAATCTCTCCAGGTCGGGACCTGCAGAAATTTCCAAATTTTGACAAAGTACAATATTTCCTAAAACTTGTTTATACATTTGTATATACATTTTTGCAATCGATTACATGTAACAAACAATAGGATGTATCATAAGACCACTTTTGAACGAAATATTTTTTTCCATCAAAATCCAAAAATCTCTCCAGGTCGGGACCTGCAGAAATTTCCAAATTTTGACAAAGTACAATATTTCCTAAAACTTGTTTATATATACATTTTTGCATTCGATTACATGGAACAAACAATAGGATGTATCATAAGACCACTTTTGAACGAAATATTTTTTTCCATGAAAATCCAAAAATCTCTCCAGGTCGGGACCTGCAGAAATTTCCAAATTTTGACAAAGTACAATATTTCCTAAAACTTGTTTATACATTTGTATATACATTTTTGCAATCGATTACATGTAACAAACAATAGGAAGTATCATAAGACCACTTTTGAACGAAATATTTTTTTCCATCAAAATCCAAAAATCTCTCCAGGTCGGGACCTGCAGAAATTTCCAAATTTTGACAAAGTACAAAATTTCCTAAAACTTGTTTATATATACATTTCTGCATTCGATTACATGGAACAAACATTAGGATGTATCATAAGACCACTTTTGAACGAAATATTTTTTTCCATGAAAATCGAAAAATCTCTCCAGGTCGGGACCTGCAGAAATTTCCAAATTTTGACAAAGTACAAAATTTCCTAAAACTTGTTTATATATACATTTTTGCATTCGATTACATGGAACAAACAATAGGATGTATCATAAGACCACTTTGAACGAAATATTTTTTTCCATGAAAATCCAAAAATCTCTCCAGGTCGGGACCTGCAGAAATTTCCAAAATTTGACAAAGTACAATATTTCCTAAAACTTGTTTATACATTTGTATATACATTTTTGCAATCGATTACATGTAACAAACAATAGGATGTATCATAAGACCACTTTTGAACGAAATATTTTTTTCCATCAAAATCCAAAAATCTCTCCAGGTCGGGACCTGCAGAAATTTCCAAATTTTGACAAAGTACAATATTTCCTAAAACTTGTTTATATATACATTTTTGCATTCGATTACATGGAACAAACAATAGGATGTATCATAAGACCACTTTTGAACGAAATATTTTTTTCCATGAAAATCCAAAAATCTCTGCAGAAATTTCCAAATTTTGACAAAGTACAAAATTTCCTAAAACTTGTTTATATATACAATTTTGCATTCGATTACATGGAACAAACAATAGGATGTATCATAAGACCACTTTTGAACGAAATATTTTTTTCCATGAAAATCGAAAAATCTCTCCAGGTCGGGACCTGCAGAAATTTCCAAATTTTGACAAAGTACAAAATTTCCTAAAACTTGTTTATATATACATTTCTGCATTCGATTACATGGAACAAACATTAGGATGTATCATAAGACCACTTTTGAACGAAATATTTTTTTCCATGAAAATCGAAAAATCTCTCCAGGTCGGGACCTGCAGAAATTTCCAAATTTTGACAAAGTACAAAATTTCCTAAAACTTGTTTATATATACATTTTTGCATTCGATTACATGGAACAAACAATAGGATGTATCATAAGACCACTTTGAACGAAATATTTTTTTCCATGAAAATCCAAAAATCTCTCCAGGTCGGGACCTGCAGAAATTTCCAAATTTTGACAAAGTACAAAATTTCCTAAAACTTGTTTATATATACATTTTTGCATTCGATTACATGGAACAAACAATAGGATGTATCATAAGACCACTTTTGAACGAAATATTTTTTTCCATGAAAATCCAAAAATCTCTCCAGGTCGGGACCTGCAGAAATTTCCAAATTTTGACAAAGTACAATATTTCCTAAAACTTGTTTATATATACATTTTTGCATTCGATTACATGGAACAAACAATAGGATGTATCATAAGACCACTTTGAACGAAATATTTTTTTCCATGAAAATCGAAAAATCTCTCCAGGTCGGGACCTGCAGAAATTTCCAAATTTTGACAAAGTACAATATTTCCTAAAACTTGTTTATACATTTGTATATACATTTTTGCAATCGATTACATGTAACAAACAATAGGATGTATCATAAGACCACTTTTGAACGAAATATTTTTTTCCATGAAAATCCAAAAATCTCTCCAGGTCGGGACCTGCAGAAATTTCCAAATTTTGACAAAGTACAATATTTCCTAAAACTTGTTTATACATTTGTATATACATTTTTGCAATCGATTACATGTAACAAACAATAGGATGTATCATAAGACCACTTTTGAACGAAATATTTTTTTCCATCAAAATCCAAAAATCTCTCCAGGTCGGGACCTGCAGAAATTTCCAAATTTTGACAAAGTACAATATTTCCTAAAACTTGTTTATATATACATTTTTGCATTCGATTACATGGAACAAACAATAGGATGTATCATAAGACCACTTTTGAACGAAATATTTTTTTCCATGAAAATCCAAAAATCTCTCCAGGTCGGGACCTGCAGAAATTTCCAAATTTTGACAAAGTACAAAATTTCCTAAAACTTGTTTATATATACATTTTTGCATTCGATTACATGGAACAAACAATAGGATGTATCATAAGACCACTTTTGAACGAAATATTTTTTTCCATGAAAATCCAAAAATCTCTCCAGGTCGGGACCTGCAGAAATTTCCAAATTTTGACAAAGTACAATATTTCCTAAAACTTGTTTATACATTTGTATATACATTTTTGCAATCGATTACATGTAACAAACAATAGGATGTATCATAAGACCACTTTTGAACGAAATATTTTTTTCCATGAAAATCCAAAAATCTCTCCAGGTCGGGACCTGCAGAAATTTCCAAATTTTGACAAAGTACAATATTTCCTAAAACTTGTTTATACATTTGTATATACATTTTTGCAATCGATTACATGTAACAAACAATAGGATGTATCATAAGACCACTTTTGAACGAAATATTTTTTTCCATCAAAATCCAAAAATCTCTCCAGGTCGGGACCTGCAGAAATTTCCAAATTTTGACAAAGTACAATATTTCCTAAAACTTGTTTATATATACATTTTTGCATTCGATTACATGGAACAAACAATAGGATGTATCATAAGACCACTTTTGAACGAAATATTTTTTTCCATGAAAATCCAAAAATCTCTCCAGGTCGGGACCTGCAGAAATTTCCAAATTTTGACAAAGTACAAAATTTCCTAAAACTTGTTTATATATACATTTTTGCATTCGATTACATGGAACAAACAATAGGATGTATCATAAGACCACTTTTGAACGAAATATTTTTTTCCATGAAAATCCAAAAATCTCTCCAGGTCGGGACCTGCAGAAATTTCCAAATTTTGACAAAGTACAATATTTCCTAAAACTTGTTTATACATTTGTATATACATTTTTGCAATCGATTACATGTAACAAACAATAGGATGTATCATAAGACCACTTTTGAACGAAATATTTTTTTCCATCAAAATCCAAAAATCTCTCCAGGTCGGGACCTGCAGAAATTTCCAAATTTTGACAAAGTACAATATTTCCTAAAACTTGTTTATATATACATTTTTGCATTCGATTACATGGAACAAACAATAGGATGTATCATAAGACCACTTTTGAACGAAATATTTTTTTCCATGAAAATCCAAAAATCTCTCCAGGTCGGGACCTGCAGAAATTTCCAAATTTTGACAAAGTACAATATTTCCTAAAACTTGTTTATACATTTGTATATACATTTTTGCAATCGATTACATGTAACAAACAATAGGATGTATCATAAGACCACTTTTGAACGAAATATTTTTTTCCATCAAAATCCAAAAATCTCTCCAGGTCGGGACCTGCAGAAATTTCCAAATTTTGACAAAGTACAATATTTCCTAAAACTTGTTTATATATACATTTTTGCATTCGATTACATGGAACAAACAATAGGATGTATCATAAGACCACTTTTGAACGAAATATTTTTTTCCATGAAAATCCAAAAATCTCTCCAGGTCGGGACCTGCAGAAATTTCCAAATTTTGACAAAGTACAATATTTCCTAAAACTTGTTTATACATTTGTATATACATTTTTGCAATCGATTACATGTAACAAACAATAGGAAGTATCATAAGACCACTTTTGAACGAAATATTTTTTTCCATCAAAATCCAAAAATCTCTCCTGGTCGGGACCTGCAGAAATTTCCAAATTTTGACAAAGTACAAAATTTCCTAAAACTTGTTTATATATACATTTCTGCATTCGATTACATGGAACAAACATTAGGATGTATCATAAGACCACTTTTGAACGAAATATTTTTTTCCATGAAAATCGAAAAATCTCTCCAGGTCGGGACCTGCAGAAATTTCCAAATTTTGACAAAGTACAAAATTTCCTAAAACTTGTTTATATATACATTTTTGCATTCGATTACATGGAACAAACAATAGGATGTATCATAAGACCACTTTTGAACGAAATATTTTTTTCCATGAAAGTCCAAAAATCTCTGCAGAAATTTCCAAATTTTGACAAAGTACAAAATTTCCTAAAACTTGTTTATATATACAATTTTGCATTCGATTACATGGAACAAACAATAGGATGTATCATAAGACCACTTTTGAACGAAATATTTTTTTCCATGAAAATCGAAAAATCTCTCCAGGTCGGGACCTGCAGAAATTTCCAAATTTTGACAAAGTACAAAATTTCCTAAAACTTTTTTATATATACATTTCTGCATTCGATTACATGGAACAAACATTAGGATGTATCATAAGACCACTTTTGAACGAAATATTTTTTTCCATGAAAATCGAAAAATCTCTCCAGGTCGGGACCTGCAGAAATTTCCAAATTTTGACAAAGTACAAAATTTCCTAAAACTTGTTTATATATACATTTTTGCATTCGATTACATGGAACAAACAATAGGATGTATCATAAGACCACTTTGAACGAAATATTTTTTTCCATGAAAATCCAAAAATCTCTCCAGGTCGTGACCTGCAGAAATTTCCAAATTTTGACAAAGTACAATATTTCCTAAAACTTGTTTATACATTTGTATATACATTTTTGCAATCGATTACATGTAACAAACAATAGGATGTATCATAAGACCACTTTTGAACGAAATATTTTTTTCCATGAAAATCCAAAAATCTCTCCAGGTCGGGACCTGCAGAAATTTCCAAATTTTGACAAAGTACAATATTTCCTAAAACTTGTTTATACATTTGTATATACATTTTTGCAATCGATTACATGTAACAAACAATAGGATGTATCATAAGACCACTTTTGAACGAAATATTTTTTTCCATCAAAATCCAAAAATCTCTCCAGGTCGGGACCTGCAGAAATTTCCAAATTTTGACAAAGTACAATATTTCCTAAAACTTGTTTATATATACATTTTTGCATTCGATTACATGGAACAAACAATAGGATGTATCATAAGACCACTTTTGAACGAAATATTTTTTTCCATGAAAATCCAAAAATCTCTCCAGGTCGGGACCTGCAGAAATTTCCAAATTTTGACAAAGTACAATATTTCCTAAAACTTGTTTATACATTTGTATATACATTTTTGCAATCGATTACATGTAACAAACAATAGGAAGTATCATAAGACCACTTTTGAACGAAATATTTTTTTCCATCAAAATCCAAAAATCTCTCCAGGTCGGGACCTGCAGAAATTTCCAAATTTTGACAAAGTACAATATTTCCTAAAACTTGTTTATATATACATCTTTGCATTCGATTACATGGAACAAACAATAGGATGTATCATAAGACCACTTTTGAACGAAATATTTTTTTCCATGAAAATCCAAAAATCTCTCCAGGTCGGGACCTGCAGAAATTTCCAAATTTTGACAAAGTACAAAATTTCCTAAAACTTGTTTATATATACATTTTTGCATTCGATTACATGGAACAAACAATAGGATGTATCATAAGACCACTTTTGAACGAAATATTTTTTTCCATGAAAATCGAAAAATCTCTCCAGGTCGGGACCTGCAGAAATTTCCAAATTTTGACAAAGTACAAAATTTCCTAAAACTTGTTTATATATACATTTTTGCATTCGATTACATGGAACAAACAATAGGATGTATCATAAGACCACTTTTGAACGAAATATTTTTTTCCATGAAAATCGAAAAATCTCTCCAGGTCGGGACCTGCAGAAATTTCCAAATTTTGACAAAGTACAATATTTCCTAAAACTTGTTTATATATACATTTTTGCATTCGATTACATGGAACAAACAATAGGATGTATCATAAGACCACTTTTGAACGAAATATTTTTTTCCATGAAAATCCAAAAATCTCTCCAGGTCGGGACCTGCAGAAATTTCCAAATTTTGACAAAGTACAATATTTCCTAAAACTTGTTTATACATTTGTATATACATTTTTGCAATCGATTACATGTAACAAACAATAGGAAGTATCATAAGACCACTTTTGAACGAAATATTTTTTTCCATCAAAATCCAAAAATCTCTCCAGGTCGGGACCTGCAGAAATTTCCAAATTTTGACAAAGTACAAAATTTCCTAAAACTTGTTTATATATACATTTCTGCATTCGATTACATGGAACAAACATTAGGATGTATCATAAGACCACTTTTGAACGAAATATTTTTTTCCATGAAAATCGAAAAATCTCTCCAGGTCGGGACCTGCAGAAATTTCCAAATTTTGACAAAGTACAAAATTTCCTAAAACTTGTTTATATATACATTTTTGCATTCGATTACATGGAACAAACAATAGGATGTATCATAAGACCACTTTGAACGAAATATTTTTTTCCATGAAAATCCAAAAATCTCTCCAGGTCGGGACCTGCAGAAATTTCCAAATTTTGACAAAGTACAATATTTCCTAAAACTTGTTTATACATTTGTATATACATTTTTGCAATCGATTACATGTAACAAACAATAGGATGTATCATAAGACCACTTTTGAACGAAATATTTTTTTCCATCAAAATCCAAAAATCTCTCCAGGTCGGGACCTGCAGAAATTTCCAAATTTTGACAAAGTACAATATTTCCTAAAACTTGTTTATATATACATTTTTGCATTCGATTACATGGAACAAACAATAGGATGTATCATAAGACCACTTTTGAACGAAATATTTTTTTCCATGAAAATCCAAAAATCTCTCCAGGTCGGGACCTGCAGAAATTTCCAAATTTTGACAAAGTACAATATTTCCTAAAACTTGTTTATACATTTGTATATACATTTTTGCAATCGATTACATGTAACAAACAATAGGAAGTATCATAAGACCACTTTTGAACGAAATATTTTTTTCCATCAAAATCCAAAAATCTCTCCTGGTCGGGACCTGCAGAAATTTCCAAATTTTGACAAAGTACAAAATTTCCTAAAACTTGTTTATATATACATTTCTGCATTCGATTACATGGAACAAACATTAGGATGTATCATAAGACCACTTTTGAACGAAATATTTTTTTCCATGAAAATCGAAAAATCTCTCCAGGTCGGGACCTGCAGAAATTTCCAAATTTTGACAAAGTACAAAATTTCCTAAAACTTGTTTATATATACATTTTTGCATTCGATTACATGGAACAAACAATAGGATGTATCATAAGACCACTTTTGAACGAAATATTTTTTTCCATGAAAATCCAAAAATCTCTGCAGAAATTTCCAAATTTTGACAAAGTACAAAATTTCCTAAAACTTGTTTATATATACAATTTTGCATTCGATTACATGGAACAAACAATAGGATGTATCATAAGACCACTTTTGAACGAAATATTTTTTTCCATGAAAATCGAAAAATCTCTCCAGGTCGGGACCTGCAGAAATTTCCAAATTTTGACAAAGTACAAAATTTCCTAAAACTTTTTTATATATACATTTCTGCATTCGATTACATGTAACAAACATTAGGATGTATCATAAGACCACTTTTGAACGAAATATTTTTTTCCATGAAAATCGAAAAATCTCTCCAGGTCGGGACCTGCAGAAATTTCCAAATTTTGACAAAGTACAAAATTTCCTAAAACTTGTTTATATATACATTTTTGCATTCGATTACATGGAACAAACAATAGGATGTATCATAAGACCACTTTGAACGAAATATTTTTTTCCATGAAAATCCAAAAATCTCTCCAGGTCGTGACCTGCAGAAATTTCCAAATTTTGACAAAGTACAATATTTCCTAAAACTTGTTTATACATTTGTATATACATTTTTGCAATCGATTACATGTAACAAACAATAGGATGTATCATAAGACCACTTTTGAACGAAATATTTTTTTCCATGAAAATCCAAAAATCTCTCCAGGTCGGGACCTGCAGAAATTTCCAAATTTTGACAAAGTACAATATTTCCTAAAACTTGTTTATACATTTGTATATACATTTTTGCAATCGATTACATGTAACAAACAATAGGATGTATCATAAGACCACTTTTGAACGAAATATTTTTTTCCATCAAAATCCAAAAATCTCTCCAGGTCGGGACCTGCAGAAATTTCCAAATTTTGACAAAGTACAATATTTCCTAAAACTTGTTTATATATACATTTTTGCATTCGATTACATGGAACAAACAATAGGATGTATCATAAGACCACTTTTGAACGAAATATTTTTTTCCATGAAAATCGAAAAATCTCTCCAGGTCGGGACCTGCAGAAATTTCCAAATTTTGACAAAGTACAAAATTTCCTAAAACTTGTTTATATATACATTTTTGCATTCGATTACATGGAACAAACAATAGGATGTATCATAAGACCACTTTTGAACGAAATATTTTTTTCCATGAAAATCCAAAAATCTCTCCAGGTCGGGACCTGCAGAAATTTCCAAATTTTGACAAAGTACAATATTTCCTAAAACTTGTTTATACATTTGTATATACATTTTTGCAATCGATTACATGTAACAAACAATAGGAAGTATCATAAGACCACTTTTGAACGAAATATTTTTTTCCATCAAAATCCAAAAATCTCTCCAGGTCGGGACCTGCAGAAATTTCCAAATTTTGACAAAGTACAATATTTCCTAAAACTTGTTTATATATACATCTTTGCATTCGATTACATGGAACAAACAATAGGATGTATCATAAGACCACTTTTGAACGAAATATTTTTTTCCATGAAAATCCAAAAATCTCTCCAGGTCGGGACCTGCAGAAATTTCCAAATTTTGACAAAGTACAAAATTTCCTAAAACTTGTTTATATATACATTTTTGCATTCGATTACATGGAACAAACAATAGGATGTATCATAAGACCACTTTTGAACGAAATATTTTTTTCCATGAAAATCGAAAAATCTCTCCAGGTCGGGACCTGCAGAAATTTCCAAATTTTGACAAAGTACAAAATTTCCTAAAACTTGTTTATATATACATTTTTGCATTCGATTACATGGAACAAACAATAGGATGTATCATAAGACCACTTTTGAACGAAATATTTTTTTCCATGAAAATCGAAAAATCTCTCCAGGTCGGGACCTGCAGAAATTTCCAAATTTTGACAAAGTACAATATTTCCTAAAACTTGTTTATATATACATTTTTGCATTCGATTACATGGAACAAACAATAGGATGTATCATAAGACCACTTTTGAACGAAATATTTTTTTCCATGAAAATCCAAAAATCTCTCCAGGTCGGGACCTGCAGAAATTTCCAAATTTTGACAAAGTACAATATTTCCTAAAACTTGTTTATACATTTGTATATACATTTTTGCAATCGATTACATGTAACAAACAATAGGAAGTATCATAAGACCACTTTTGAACGAAATATTTTTTTCCATCAAAATCCAAAAATCTCTCCAGGTCGGGACCTGCAGAAATTTCCAAATTTTGACAAAGTACAAAATTTCCTAAAACTTGTTTATATATACATTTCTGCATTCGATTACATGGAACAAACATTAGGATGTATCATAAGACCACTTTTGAACGAAATATTTTTTTCCATGAAAATCGAAAAATCTCTCCAGGTCGGGACCTGCAGAAATTTCCAAATTTTGACAAAGTACAAAATTTCCTAAAACTTGTTTATATATACATTTTTGCATTCGATTACATGGAACAAACAATAGGATGTATCATAAGACCACTTTGAACGAAATATTTTTTTCCATGAAAATCCAAAAATCTCTCCAGGTCGGGACCTGCAGAAATTTCCAAATTTTGACAAAGTACAATATTTCCTAAAACTTGTTTATACATTTGTATATACATTTTTGCAATCGATTACATGTAACAAACAATAGGATGTATCATAAGACCACTTTTGAACGAAATATTTTTTTCCATCAAAATCCAAAAATCTCTCCAGGTCGGGACCTGCAGAAATTTCCAAATTTTGACAAAGTACAATATTTCCTAAAACTTGTTTATATATACATTTTTGCATTCGATTACATGGAACAAACAATAGGATGTATCATAAGACCACTTTTGAACGAAATATTTTTTTCCATGAAAATCCAAAAATCTCTGCAGAAATTTCCAAATTTTGACAAAGTACAAAATTTCCTAAAACTTGTTTATATATACAATTTTGCATTCGATTACATGGAACAAACAATAGGATGTATCATAAGACCACTTTTGAACGAAATATTTTTTTCCATGAAAATCGAAAAATCTCTCCAGGTCGGGTCCTGCAGAAATTTCCAAATTTTGACAAAGTACAAAATTTCCTAAAACTTGTTTATATATACATTTCTGCATTCGATTACATGGAACAAACATTAGGATGTATCATAAGACCACTTTTGAACGAAATATTTTTTTCCATGAAAATCGAAAAATCTCTCCACGTCGGGACCTGCAGAAATTTCCAAATTTTGACAAAGTACAAAATTTCCTAAAACTTGTTTATATATACATTTTTGCATTCGATTACATGGAACAAACAATAGGATGTATCATAAGACCACTTTGAACGAAATATTTTTTTCCATGAAAATCCAAAAATCTCTCCAGGTCGGGACCTGCAGAAATTTCCAAATTTTGACAAAGTACAATATTTCCTAAAACTTGTTTATACATTTGTATATACATTTTTGCAATCGATTACATGTAACAAACAATAGGATGTATCATAAGACCACTTTTGAACGAAATATTTTTTTCCATGAAAATCCAAAAATCTCTCCAGGTCGGGACCTGCAGAAATTTCCAAATTTTGACAAAGTACAATATTTCCTAAAACTTGTTTATACATTTGTATATACATTTTTGCAATCGATTACATGTAACAAACAATAGGATGTATCATAAGACCACTTTTGAACGAAATATTTTTTTCCATCAAAATCCAAAAATCTCTCCAGGTCGGGACCTGCAGAAATTTCCAAATTTTGACAAAGTACAATATTTCCTAAAACTTGTTTATATATACATTTTTGCATTCGATTACATGGAACAAACAATAGGATGTATCATAAGACCACTTTTGAACGAAATATTTTTTTCCATGAAAATCCAAAAATCTCTCCAGGTCGGGACCTGCAGAAATTTCCAAATTTTGACAAAGTACAAAATTTCCTAAAACTTGTTTATATATACATTTTTGCATTCGATTACATGGAACAAACAATAGGATGTATCATAAGACCACTTTTGAACGAAATATTTTTTTCCATGAAAATCCAAAAATCTCTCCAGGTCGGGACCTGCAGAAATTTCCAAATTTTGACAAAGTACAATATTTCCTAAAACTTGTTTATACATTTGTATATACATTTTTGCAATCGATTACATGTAACAAACAATAGGAAGTATCATAAGACCACTTTTTAACGAAATATTTTTTTCCATCAAAATCCAAAAATCTCTCCAGGTCGGGACCTGCAGAAATTTCCAAATTTTGACAAAGTACAAAATTTCCTAAAACTTGTTTATATATACATTTCTGCATTCGATTACATGGAACAAACATTAGGATGTATCATAAGACCACTTTTGAACGAAATATTTTTTTCCATGAAAATCGAAAAATCTCTCCAGATCGGGACCTGCAGAAATTTCCAAATTTTGACAAAGTACAAAATTTCCTAAAACTTGTTTATATATACATTTTTGCATTCGATTACATGGAACAAACAATAGGATGTATCATAAGACCACTTTGAACGAAATATTTTTTTCCATGAAAATCGAAAAATCTCTCCAGGTCGGGACCTGCAGAAATTTCCAAATTTTGACAAAGTACAATATTTCCTAAAACTTGTTTATACATTTGTATATACATTTTTGCAATCGATTACATGTAACAAACAATAGGATGTATCATAAGACCACTTTTGAACGAAATATTTTTTTCCATGAAAATCCAAAAATCTCTCCAGGTCGGGACCTGCAGAAATTTCCAAATTTTGACAAAGTACAATATTTTCTAAAACTTGTTTATACATTTGTATATACATTTTTGCAATCGATTACATGTAACAAACAATAGGATGTATCATAAGACCACTTTTGAACGAAATATTTTTTTCCATCAAAATCCAAAAATCTCTCCAGGTCGGGACCTGCAGAAATTTCCAAATTTTGACAAAGTACAATATTTCCTAAAACTTGTTTATATATACATTTTTGCATTCGATTACATGGAACAAACAATAGGATGTATCATAAGACCACTTTTGAACGAAATATTTTTTTCCATGAAAATCCAAAAATCTCTCCAGGTCGGGACCTGCAGAAATTTCCAAATTTTGACAAAGTACAAAATTTCCTAAAACTTGTTTATATATACATTTTTGCATTCGATTACATGGAACAAACAATAGGATGTATCATAAGACCACTTTTGAACGAAATATTTTTTTCCATGAAAATCCAAAAATCTCTCCAGGTCGGGACCTGCAGAAATTTCCAAATTTTGACAAAGTACAATATTTCCTAAAACTTGTTTATACATTTGTATATACATTTTTGCAATCGATTACATGTAACAAACAATAGGAAGTATCATAAGACCACTTTTGAACGAAATATTTTTTTCCATCAAAATCCAAAAATCTCTCCAGGTCGGGACCTGCAGAAATTTCCAAATTTTGACAAAGTACAATATTTCCTAAAACTTGTTTATATATACATCTTTGCATTCGATTACATGGAACAAACAATAGGATGTATCATAAGACCACTTTTGAACGAAATATTTTTTTCCATGAAAATCCAAAAATCTCTGCAGAAATTTCCAAATTTTGACAAAGTACAAAATTTCCTAAAACTTGTTTATATATACAATTTTGCATTCGATTACATGGAACAAACAATAGGATGTATCATAAGACCACTTTTGAACGAAATATTTTTTTCCATGAAAATCGAAAAATCTCTCCAGGTCGGGACCTGCAGAAATTTCCAAATTTTGACAAAGTACAAAATTTCCTAAAACTTGTTTATATATACATTTCTGCATTCGATTACATGGAACAAACATTAGGATGTATCATAAGACCACTTTTGAACGAAATATTTTTTTCCATGAAAATCGAAAAATCTCTCTAGGTCGGGACCTGCAGAAATTTCCAAATTTTGACAAAGTACAAAATTTCCTAAAACTTGTTTATATATACATTTTTGCATTCGATTACATGGAACAAACAATAGGATGTATCATAAGACCACTTTGAACGAAATATTTTTTTCCATGAAAATCCAAAAATCTCTCCAGGTCGTGACCTGCAGAAATTTCCAAATTTTGACAAAGTACAATATTTCCTAAAACTTGTTTATACATTTGTATATACATTTTTGCAATCGATTACATGTAACAAACAATAGGATGTATCATAAGACCACTTTTGAACGAAATATTTTTTTCCATGAAAATCCAAAAATCTCTCCAGGTCGGGACCTGCAGAAATTTCCAAATTTTGACAAAGTACAATATTTCCTAAAACTTGTTTATACATTTGTATATACATTTTTGCAATCGATTACATGTAACAAACAATAGGATGTATCATAAGACCACTTTTGAACGAAATATTTTTTTCCATCAAAATCCAAAAATCTCTCCAGGTCGGGACCTGCAGAAATTTCCAAATTTTGACAAAGTACAATATTTCCTAAAACTTGTTTATATATACATTTTTGCATTCGATTACATGGAACAAACAATAGGATGTATCATAAGACCACTTTTGAACGAAATATTTTTTTCCATGAAAATCGAAAAATCTCTCCAGGTCGGGACCTGCAGAAATTTCCAAATTTTGACAAAGTACAAAATTTCCTAAAACTTGTTTATATATACATTTTTGCATTCGATTACATGGAACAAACAATAGGATGTATCATAAGACCACTTTTGAACGAAATATTTTTTTCCATGAAAATCCAAAAATCTCTCCAGGTCGGGACCTGCAGAAATTTCCAAATTTTGACAAAGTACAATATTTCCTAAAACTTGTTTATACATTTGTATATACATTTTTGCAATCGATTACATGTAACAAACAATAGGAAGTATCATAAGACCACTTTTGAACGAAATATTTTTTTCCATCAAAATCCAAAAATCTCTCCAGGTCGGGACCTGCAGAAATTTCCAAATTTTGACAAAGTACAATATTTCCTAAAACTTGTTTATATATACATTTTTGGATTCGATTACATGGAACAAACAATAGGATGTATCATAAGACCACTTTTGAACGAAATATTTTTTTCCATGAAAATCCAAAAATCTCTCCAGGTCGGGACCTGCAGAAATTTCCAAATTTTGACAAAGTACAAAATTTCCTAAAACTTGTTTATATATACATTTTTGCATTCGATTACATGGAACAAACAATAGGATGTATCATAAGACCACTTTTGAACGAAATATTTTTTTCCATGAAAATCGAAAAATCTCTCCAGGTCGGGACCTGCAGAAATTTCCAAATTTTGACAAAGTACAAAATTTCCTAAAACTTGTTTATATATACATTTTTGCATTCGATTACATGGAACAAACAATAGGATGTATCATAAGACCACTTTTGAACGAAATATTTTTTTCCATGAAAATCGAAAAATCTCTCCAGGTCGGGACCTGCAGAAATTTCCAAATTTTGACAAAGTACAATATTTCCTAAAACTTGTTTATATATACATTTTTGCATTCGATTACATGGAACAAACAATAGGATGTATCATAAGACCACTTTTGAACGAAATATTTTTTTCCATGAAAATCCAAAAATCTCTCCAGGTCGGGACCTGCAGAAATTTCCAAATTTTGACAAAGTACAAAATTTCCTAAAACTTGTTTATATATACATTTTTGCATTCGATTACATGGAACAAACAATAGGATGTATCATAAGACCAGTTTTGAACGAAATATTGTTTTCCATCAAAATCCAAAAATCTCTCCAGGTCGGGACCTGCAGAAATTTCCAAATTTTGACAAAGTACAATATTTCCTAAAACTTGTTTATATATACATTTTTGCATTCGATTACATGGAACAAACAATAGGATGTATCATAAGACCAGTTTTGAACGAAATATTGTTTTCCATCAAAATCCAAAAATCTCTCCAGGTCGGGACCTGCAGAAATTTCCAAATTTTGACAAAGTACAATATTTCCTAAAACTTGTTTATATATACATTTTTGCATTCGATTACATGGAACAAACAATAGGATGTATCATAAGACCACTTTTGAACGAAATATTTTTTTCCATGAAAATCGAAAAATCTCTCCAGGTCGGGACCTGCAGAAATTTCCAAATTTTGACAAAGTACAAAATTTCCTAAAACTTGTTTATATATACATTTTTGCATTCGATTACATGGAACAAACAATAGGATGTATCATAAGACCACTTTTGAACGAAATATTTTTTTCCATGAAAATCCAAAAATCTCTGCAGAAATTTCCAAATTTTGACAAAGTACAAAATTTCCTAAAACTTGTTTATATATACAATTTTGCATTCGATTACATGGAACAAACAATAGGATGTATCAAAAGACCACTTTTGAACAAAATATTTTTTCCATGAAAATCGAAAAATCTCTCCAGGTCGGGACCTGCAGAAATTTCCAAATTTTGACAAAGTACAAAATTTCCTAAAACTTGTTTATATATACATCTTTGCATTCGATTACATGGAACAAACAATAGGATGTATCATAAGACCACTTTTGAACGAAATATTTTTTTCCATCAAAATCCAAAAATCTCTCCAGGTCGGGACCTGCAGAAATTTCCAAATTTTGACAAAGTACAATATTTCCTAAAACTTGTTTATACATTTGTATATACATTTTTGCAATCGATTACATGGAACAAACAATAGGATGTATCATAAGACCACTTTTGAACGAAATATTTTTTCCATCAAAATCCAAAAATCTCTCCAGGTCGGGACCTGCAGAAATTTCCAAATTTTGACAAAGTACAATATTTCCTAAAACTTGTTTATACATTTGTATATACATTTTTGCAATCGATTACATGTAACAAACAATAGGATGTATCATAAGACCACTTTTGAACGAAATATTTTTTCCATCAAAATCCAAAAATCTCTCCAGGTCGGGACCTGCAGAAATTTCCAAATTTTGACAAAGTACAATATTTCCTAAAACTTTTTTATATATACATTTTTGCATTCGATTACATGGAACAAACAATAGGATGTATCATAAGACCACTTTTGAACGAAATATTTTTTTCCATGAAAATCGAAAAATCTCTCCAGGTCGGGACCTGCAGAAATTTCCAAATTTTGACAAAGTACAAAATTTCCTAAAACTTGTTTATATATACATTTTTGCATTCGATTACATGGAACAAACAATAGGATGTATCATAAGACCACTTTTGAACGAAATATTTTTTTCCATGAAAATCCAAAAATCTCTGCAGAAATTTCCAAATTTTGACAAAGTACAAAATTTCCTAAAACTTGTTTATATATACAATTTTGCATTCGATTACATGGAACAAACAATAGGATGTATCATAAGACCACTTTTGAACGAAATATTTTTTTCCATGAAAATCGAAAAATCTCTCCAGGTCGGGACCTGCAGAAATTTCCAAATTTTGACAAAGTACAAAATTTCCTAAAACTTGTTTATATATACATTTCTGCATTCGATTACATGGAACAAACATTAGGATGTATCATAAGACCACTTTTGAACGAAATATTTTTTTCCATGAAAATCGAAAAATCTCTCTAGGTCGGGACCTGCAGAAATTTCCAAATTTTGACAAAGTACAAAATTTCCTAAAACTTGTTTATATATACATTTTTGCATTCGATTACATGGAACAAACAATAGGATGTATCATAAGACCACTTTGAACGAAATATTTTTTTCCATGAAAATCCAAAAATCTCTCCAGGTCGTGACCTGCAGAAATTTCCAAATTTTGACAAAGTACAATATTTCCTAAAACTTGTTTATACATTTGTATATACATTTTTGCAATCGATTACATGTAACAAACAATAGGATGTATCATAAGACCACTTTTGAACGAAATATTTTTTTCCATGAAAATCCAAAAATCTCTCCAGGTCGGGACCTGCAGAAATTTCCAAATTTTGACAAAGTACAATATTTCCTAAAACTTGTTTATACATTTGTATATACATTTTTGCAATCGATTACATGTAACAAACAATAGGATGTATCATAAGACCACTTTTGAACGAAATATTTTTTTCCATCAAAATCCAAAAATCTCTCCAGGTCGGGACCTGCAGAAATTTCCAAATTTTGACAAAGTACAATATTTCCTAAAACTTGTTTATATATACATTTTTGCATTCGATTACATGGAACAAACAATAGGATGTATCATAAGACCACTTTTGAACGAAATATTTTTTTCCATGAAAATCGAAAAATCTCTCCAGGTCGGGACCTGCAGAAATTTCCAAATTTTGACAAAGTACAAAATTTCCTAAAACTTGTTTATATATACATTTTTGCATTCGATTACATGGAACAAACAATAGGATGTATCATAAGACCACTTTTGAACGAAATATTTTTTTCCATGAAAATCCAAAAATCTCTCCAGGTCGGGACCTGCAGAAATTTCCAAATTTTGACAAAGTACAATATTTCCTAAAACTTGTTTATACATTTGTATATACATTTTTGCAATCGATTACATGTAACAAACAATAGGAAGTATCATAAGACCACTTTTGAACGAAATATTTTTTTCCATCAAAATCCAAAAATCTCTCCAGGTCGGGACCTGCAGAAATTTCCAAATTTTGACAAAGTACAATATTTCCTAAAACTTGTTTATATATACATCTTTGCATTCGATTACATGGAACAAACAATAGGATGTATCATAAGACCACTTTTGAACGAAATATTTTTTTCCATGAAAATCCAAAAATCTCTCCAGGTCGGGACCTGCAGAAATTTCCAAATTTTGACAAAGTACAAAATTTCCTAAAACTTGTTTATATATACATTTTTGCATTCGATTACATGGAACAAACAATAGGATGTATCATAAGACCACTTTTGAACGAAATATTTTTTTCCATGAAAATCGAAAAATCTCTCCAGGTCGGGACCTGCAGAAATTTCCAAATTTTGACAAAGTACAAAATTTCCTAAAACTTGTTTATATATACATTTTTGCATTCGATTACATGGAACAAACAATAGGATGTATCATAAGACCACTTTTGAACGAAATATTTTTTTCCATGAAAATCGAAAAATCTCTCCAGGTCGGGACCTGCAGAAATTTCCAAATTTTGACAAAGTACAATATTTCCTAAAACTTGTTTATATATACATTTTTGCATTCGATTACATGGAACAAACAATAGGATGTATCATAAGACCACTTTTGAACGAAATATTTTTTTCCATGAAAATCCAAAAATCTCTCCAGGTCGGGACCTGCAGAAATTTCCAAATTTTGACAAAGTACAAAATTTCCTAAAACTTGTTTATATATACATTTTTGCATTCGATTACATGGAACAAACAATAGGATGTATCATAAGACCAGTTTTGAACGAAATATTGTTTTCCATCAAAATCCAAAAATCTCTCCAGGTCGGGACCTGCAGAAATTTCCAAATTTTGACAAAGTACAATATTTCCTAAAACTTGTTTATATATACATTTTTGCATTCGATTACATGGAACAAACAATAGGATGTATCATAAGACCAGTTTTGAACGAAATATTGTTTTCCATCAAAATCCAAAAATCTCTCCAGGTCGGGACCTGCAGAAATTTCCAAATTTTGACAAAGTACAATATTTCCTAAAACTTGTTTATATATACATTTTTGCATTCGATTACATGGAACAAACAATAGGATGTATCATAAGACCACTTTTGAACGAAATATTTTTTTCCATGAAAATCGAAAAATCTCTCCAGGTCGGGACCTGCAGAAATTTCCAAATTTTGACAAAGTACAAAATTTCCTAAAACTTGTTTATATATACATTTTTGCATTCGATTACATGGAACAAACAATAGGATGTATCATAAGACCACTTTTGAACGAAATATTTTTTTCCATGAAAATCCAAAAATCTCTGCAGAAATTTCCAAATTTTGACAAAGTACAAAATTTCCTAAAACTTGTTTATATATACAATTTTGCATTCGATTACATGGAACAAACAATAGGATGTATCAAAAGACCACTTTTGAACAAAATATTTTTTCCATGAAAATCGAAAAATCTCTCCAGGTCGGGACCTGCAGAAATTTCCAAATTTTGACAAAGTACAAAATTTCCTAAAACTTGTTTATATATACATCTTTGCATTCGATTACATGGAACAAACAATAGGATGTATCATAAGACCACTTTTGAACGAAATATTTTTTTCCATCAAAATCCAAAAATCTCTCCAGGTCGGGACCTGCAGAAATTTCCAAATTTTGACAAAGTACAATATTTCCTAAAACTTGTTTATACATTTGTATATACATTTTTGCAATCGATTACATGGAACAAACAATAGGATGTATCATAAGACCACTTTTGAACGAAATATTTTTTCCATCAAAATCCAAAAATCTCTCCAGGTCGGGACCTACAGAAATTTCCAAATTTTGACAAAGTACAATATTTCCTAAAACTTGTTTATACATTTGTATATACATTTTTGCAATCGATTACATGTAACAAACAATAGGATGTATCATAAGACCACTTTTGAACGAAATATTTTTTCCATCAAAATCCAAAAATCTCTCCAGGTCGGGACCTGCAGAAATTTCCAAATTTTGACAAAGTACAATATTTCCTAAAACTTTTTTATATATACATTTTTGCATTCGATTACATGGAACAAACAATAGGATGTATCATAAGACCACTTTTGAACGAAATATTTTTTTCCATGAAAATCGAAAAATCTCTCCAGGTCGGGACCTGCAGAAATTTCCAAATTTTGACAAAGTACAAAATTTCCTAAAACTTGTTTATATATACATTTTTGCATTCGATTACATGGAACAAACAATAGGATGTATCATAAGACCACTTTTGAACGAAATATTTTTTTCCATCAAAATCCAAAAATCTCTGCAGAAATTTCCAAATTTTGACAAAGTACAAAATTTCCTAAAACTTGTTTATATATACAATTTTGCATTCGATTACATGGAACAAACAATAGGATGTATCATAAGACCACTTTTGAACGAAATATTTTTTTCCATGAAAATCGAAAAATCTCTCCAGGTCGGGACCTGCAGAAATTTCCAAATTTTGACAAAGTACAAAATTTCCTAAAACTTGTTTATATATACATTTCTGCATTCGATTACATGGAACAAACAATAGGATGTATCATAAGACCACTTTTGAACGAAATATTTTTTTCCATGAAAATCCAAAAATCTCTCCAGGTCGGGACCTGCAGAAATTTCCAAATTTTGACAAAGTACAAAATTTCCTTAAACTTGTTTATATATACATTTTTGCATTCGATTACATGGAACAAACAATAGGATGTATCATAAGACCACTTTGAACGAAATATTTTTTTCCATGAAAATCCAAAAATCTCTCCAGGTCGGGACCTGCAGAAATTTCCAAATTTTGACAAAGTACAATATTTCCTAAAACTTGTTTATATATACATTTTTGCAATCGATTACATGTAACAAACAATAGGATGTATCATAAGACCACTTTTGAACGAAATATTTTTTTCCATCAAAATCCAAAAATCTCTCCAGGTCGGGACCTGCAGAAATTTCCAAATTTTGACAAAGTACAATATTTCCTAAAACTTGTTTATATATACATTTTTGCATTCGATTACATGGAACAAACAATAGGATGTATCATAAGACCACTTTTGAACGAAATATTTTTTTCCATGAAAATCCAAAAATCTCTCCAGGTCGGGACCTGCAGAAATTTCCAAATTTTGACAAAGTACAAAATTTCCTAAAACTTGTTTATATATACATTTTTGCATTCGATTACATGGAACAAACAATAGGATGTATCAGAAGACCACTTTTGAACGAAATATTGTTTTCCATGAAAATCCAAAAATCTCTCCAGGTCGGGACCTGCAGAAATTTCCAAATTTTGACAAAGTACAATATTTCCTCAAACTTGTTTATACATTTGTATATACATTTTTGCAATCGATTACATGTAACAAACAATAGGATGTATCATAAGACCACTTTTGAACGAAATATTTTTTTCCATCAAAATCCAAAAATCTCTCCAGGTCGGGACCTGCAGAAATTTCCAAATTTTGACAAAGTACAATATTTCCTAAAACTTGTTTATATATACATTTTTGCATTCGATTACATGGAACAAACAATAGGATGTATCATAAGACCACTTTTGAACGAAATATTTTTTTCCATCAAAATCCAAAAATCTCTCCAGGTCGGGACCTGCAGAAATTTCCAAATTTTGACAAAGTACAATATTTCCTAAAATTTGTTTATATATACATTTTTGCATTCGATTACATGGAACAAACAATAGGATGTATCATAAGACCACTTTTGAACGAAATATTTTTTTCCATGAAAATCGAAAAATCTCTCCAGGTCGGGACCTGCAGAAATTTCCAAATTTTGACAAAGTACAAAATTTCCTAAAACTTGTTTATATATACATTTTTGCATTCGATTACATGGAACAAACAATAGGATGTATCATAAGACCACTTTTGAACGAAATATTTTTTTCCATGAAAATCGAAAAATCTCTCCAGGTCGGGACCTGCAGAAATTTCCAAATTTTGACAAAGTACAAAATTTCCTAAAACTTTTTTATATATACATCTTTGCATTCGATTACATGGAACAAACAATAGGATGTATCATAAGACCACTTTTGAACAAAATATTTTTTCCATGAAAATCGAAAAATCTCTCCAGGTCGGGACCTGCAGAAATTTCCAAATTTTGACAAAGTACAAAATTTCCTAAAACTTGTTTATATATACATCTTTGCATTCGATTACATGGAACAAACAATAGGATGTATCATAAGACCACTTTTGAACGAAATATTTTTTCCCATGAAAATCCAAAAATCTCTCCAGGTCGGGACCTGCAGAAATTTCCAAATTTTGACAAAGTACAATATTTCCTAAAACTTGTTTATACATTTGTATATACATTTTTGCAATCGATTACATGTAACAAACAATAGGATGTATCATAAGACCACTTTTGAACGAAATATTTTTTTCCATCAAAATCCAAAAATCTCTCCAGGTCGGGACCTGCAGAAATTTCCAAATTTTGACAAAGTACAATATTTCCTAAAACTTTTTATATATACATTTTTGCATTCGATTACATGGAACAAACAATAGGATGTATCATAAGACCACTTTTGAACGAAATATTTTTTTCCATGAAAATCGATAAATCTCTCCAGGTCGGGACCTGCAGAAATTTCCAAATTTTGACAAAGTACAAAATTTCCTAAAACTTGTTTATATATACATTTTTGCATTCGATTACATGGAACAAACAATAGGATGTATCATAAGACCACTTTTGAACGAAATATTTTTTTCCATGAAAATCCAAAAATCTCTGCAGAAATTTCCAAATTTTGACAAAGTACAAAATTTCCTAAAACTTGTTTATATATACAATTTTGCATTCGATTACATGGAACAAACAATAGGATGTATCATAAGACCACTTTTGAACGAAATATTTTTTTCCATGAAAATCGAAAAATCTCTCCAGGTCGGGACCTGCAGAAATTTCCAAATTTTGACAAAGTACAAAATTTCCTAAAACTTGTTTATATATACATTTCTGCATTCGATTACATGGAACAAACATTAGGATGTATCATAAGACCACTTTTGAACGAAATATTTTTTTCCATGAAAATCGAAAAATCTCTCCAGGTAGGGACCTGCAGAAATTTCCAAATTTTGACAAAGTACAAAATTTCCTAAAACTTGTTTATATATACATTTTTGCATTCGATTACATGGAACAAACAATAGGATGTATCATAAGACCACTTTGAACGAAATATTTTTTTCCATGAAAATCCAAAAATCTCTCCAGGTCGGGACCTGCAGAAATTTCCAAATTTTGACAAAGTACAATATTTCCTAAAACTTGTTTATACATTTGTATATACATTTTTGCAATCGATTACATGTAACAAACAATAGGATGTATCATAAGACCACTTTTGAACGAAATATTTTTTTCCATGAAAATCCAAAAATCTCTCCAGGTCGGGACCTGCAGAAATTTCCAAATTTTGACAAAGTACAATATTTCCTAAAACTTGTTTATACATTTGTATATACATTTTTGCAATCGATTACATGTAACAAACAATAGGATGTATCATAAGACCACTTTTGAACGAAATATTTTTTTCCATCAAAATCCAAAAATTTCTCCAGGTCGGGACCTGCAGAAATTTCCAAATTTTGACAAAGTACAATATTTCCTAAAACTTGTTTATATATACATTTTTGCATTCGATTACATGGAACAAACAATAGGATGTATCATAAGACCACTTTTGAACGAAATATTTTTTTCCATGAAAATCCAAAAATCTCTCCAGGTCGGGACCTGCAGAAATTTCCAAATTTTGACAAAGTACAAAATTTCCTAAAACTTGTTTATATATACATTTTTGCATTCGATTACATGGAACAAACAATAGGATGTATCATAAGACCACTTTTGAACGAAATATTTTTTCCCATGAAAATCCAAAAATCTCTCCAGGTCGGGACCTGCAGAAATTTCCAAATTTTGACAAAGTACAAAATTTCCTAAAACTTGTTTATATATACATTTTTGCATTCGATTACATGGAACAAACAATAGGATGTATCAGAAGACCACTTTTGAACGAAATATTGTTTTCCATGAAAATCGAAAAATCTCTCCAGGTCGGGACCTGCAGAAATTTCCAAATTTTGACAAAGTACAATATTTCCTAAAACTTGTTTATACATTTGTATATACATTTTTGCAATCGATTACATGTAACAAACAATAGGATGTATCATAAGACCACTTTTGAACGAAATATTTTTTTCCATGAAAATCCAAAAATCTCTCCAGGTCGGGACCTGCAGAAATTTCCAAATTTTGACAAAGTACAATATTTCCTAAAACTTGTTTATATATACATTTTTGCATTCGATTACATGGAACAAACAATAGGATGTATCATAAGACCACTTTTGAACGAAATATTTTTTTCCATGAAAATCGAAAAATCTCTCCAGGTCGGGACCTGCAGAAATTTCCAAATTTTGACAAAGTACAAAATTTCCTAAAACTTGTTTATATATACATTTTTGCATTCGATTACATGGAACAAACAATAGGATGTATCATAAGACCACTTTTGAACGAAATATGTTTTTCCATGAAAATCGAAAAATCTCTCCAGGTCGGGACCTGCAGAAATTTCCAAATTTTGACAAAGTACAAAATTTCCTAAAACTTGTTTATATATACATCTTTGCATTCGATTACATGGAACAAACAATAGGATGTATCATAAGACCACTTTTGAACAAAATATTTTTTCCATGAAAATCGAAAAATCTCTCCAGGTCGGGACCTGCAGAAATTTCCAAATTTTGACAAAGTACAAAATTTCCTAAAACTTGTTTATATATACATCTTTGCATTCGATTACATGGAACAAACAATGGGATGTATCATAAGACCACTTTTGAACGAAATATTTTTTCCCATGAAAATCCAAAAATCTCTCCAGGTCGGGACCTGCAGAAATTTCCAAATTTTGACAAAGTACAATATTTCCTAAAACTTGTTTATACATTTGTATATACATTTTTGCAATCGATTACATGTAACAAACAATAGGATGTATCATAAGACCACTTTTGAACGAAATATTTTTTTCCATCAAAATCCAAAAATCTCTCCAGGTCGGGACCTGCAGAAATTTCCAAATTTTGACAAAGTACAATATTTCCTAAAACTTTTTATATATACATTTTTGCATTCGATTACATGGAACAAACAATAGCATGTATCATAAGACCACTTTTGAACGAAATATTTTTTCCATGAAAATCGAAAAATCTCTCCAGGTCGGGACCTGCAGAAATTTCCAAATTTTGACAAAGTACAAAATTTCCTAAAACTTGTTTATATATACATTTTTGCATTCGATTACATGGAACAAACAATAGGATGTATCATAAGACCACTTTTGAACGAAATATTTTTTTCCATGAAAATCCAAAAATCTCTGCAGAAATTTCCAAATTTTGACAAAGTACAATATTTCCTAAAACTTGTTTATACATTTGTATATACATTTTTGCAATCGATTACATGTAACAAACAATAGGATGTATCATAAGACCACTTTTGAACGAAATATTTTTTTCCATGAAAATCCAAAAATCTCTCCAGGTCGGGACCTGCAGAAATTTCCAAATTTTGACAAAGTACAATATTTCCTAAAACTTGTTTATACATTTGTATATACATTTTTGCAATCGATTACATGTAACAAACAATAGGATGTATCATAAGACCACTTTTGAACGAAATATTTTTTTCCATCAAAATCCAAAAATTTCTCCAGGTCGGGACCTGCAGAAATTTCCAAATTTTGACAAAGTACAATATTTCCTAAAACTTGTTTATATATACATTTTTGCATTCGATTACATGGAACAAACAATAGGATGTATCATAAGACCACTTTTGAACGAAATATTTTTTTCCATGAAAATCCAAAAATCTCTCCAGGTCGGGACCTGCAGAAATTTCCAAATTTTGACAAAGTACAAAATTTCCTAAAACTTGTTTATATATACATTTTTGCATTCGATTACATGGAACAAACAATAGGATGTATCATAAGACCACTTTTGAACGAAATATTTTTTCCCATGAAAATCCAAAAATCTCTCCAGGTCGGGACCTGCAGAAATTTCCAAATTTTGACAAAGTACAAAATTTCCTAAAACTTGTTTATATATACATTTTTGCATTCGATTACATGGAACAAACAATAGGATGTATCAGAAGACCACTTTTGAACGAAATATTGTTTTCCATGAAAATCGAAAAATCTCTCCAGGTCGGGACCTGCAGAAATTTCCAAATTTTGACAAAGTACAATATTTCCTAAAACTTGTTTATACATTTGTATATACATTTTTGCAATCGATTACATGTAACAAACAATAGGATGTATCATAAGACCACTTTTGAACGAAATATTTTTTTCCATGAAAATCCAAAAATCTCTCCAGGTCGGGACCTGCAGAAATTTCCAAATTTTGACAAAGTACAATATTTCCTAAAACTTGTTTATATATACATTTTTGCATTCGATTACATGGAACAAACAATAGGATGTATCATAAGACCACTTTTGAACGAAATATTTTTTTCCATGAAAATCGAAAAATCTCTCCAGGTCGGGACCTGCAGAAATTTCCAAATTTTGACAAAGTACAAAATTTCCTAAAACTTGTTTATATATACATTTTTGCATTCGATTACATGGAACAAACAATAGGATGTATCATAAGACCACTTTTGAACGAAATATGTTTTTCCATGAAAATCGAAAAATCTCTCCAGGTCGGGACCTGCAGAAATTTCCAAATTTTGACAAAGTACAAAATTTCCTAAAACTTGTTTATATATACATCTTTGCATTCGATTACATGGAACAAACAATAGGATGTATCATAAGACCACTTTTGAACAAAATATTTTTTCCATGAAAATCGAAAAATCTCTCCAGGTCGGGACCTGCAGAAATTTCCAAATTTTGACAAAGTACAAAATTTCCTAAAACTTGTTTATATATACATCTTTGCATTCGATTACATGGAACAAACAATGGGATGTATCATAAGACCACTTTTGAACGAAATATTTTTTCCCATGAAAATCCAAAAATCTCTCCAGGTCGGGACCTGCAGAAATTTCCAAATTTTGACAAAGTACAATATTTCCTAAAACTTGTTTATACATTTGTATATACATTTTTGCAATCGATTACATGTAACAAACAATAGGATGTATCATAAGACCACTTTTGAACGAAATATTTTTTTCCATCAAAATCCAAAAATCTCTCCAGGTCGGGACCTGCAGAAATTTCCAAATTTTGACAAAGTACAATATTTCCTAAAACTTTTTATATATACATTTTTGCATTCGATTACATGGAACAAACAATAGCATGTATCATAAGACCACTTTTGAACGAAATATTTTTTCCATGAAAATCGAAAAATCTCTCCAGGTCGGGACCTGCAGAAATTTCCAAATTTTGACAAAGTACAAAATTTCCTAAAACTTGTTTATATATACATTTTTGCATTCGATTACATGGAACAAACAATAGGATGTATCATAAGACCACTTTTGAACGAAATATTTTTTTCCATGAAAATCCAAAAATCTCTGCAGAAATTTCCAAATTTTGACAAAGTACAATATTTCCTAAAACTTGTTTATACATTTGTATATACATTTTTGCAATCGATTACATGTAACAAACAATAGGATGTATCATAAGACCACTTTTGAACGAAATATTTTTTTCCATGAAAATCGAAAAATCTCTCCAGGTCGGGACCTGCAGAAATTTCCAAATTTTGACAAAGTACAATATTTCCTAAAACTTGTTTATATATACATTTTTGCATTCGATTACATGGAACAAACAATAGGATGTATCATAAGACCACTTTTGAACGAAATATTTTTTTCCATGAAAATCGAAAAATCTCTCCAGGTCGGGACCTGCAGAAATTTCCAAATTTTGACAAAGTACAAAATTTCCTAAAACTTGTTTATAGATACATCTTTGCATTCGATTACATGGAACAAACAATAGGATGTATCATAAGACCACTTTTGAACGAAATATTTTTTCCCATGAAAATCCAAAAATCTCTCCAGGTCGGGACCTGCAGAAATTTCCAAATTTTGACAAAGTACAAAATTTCCTAAAACTTGTTTATATATACATTTTTGCATTCGATTACATGGAACAAACAATAGGATGTATCAGAAGACCACTTTTGAACGAAATATTGTTTTCCATGAAAATCCAAAAATCTCTCCAGGTCGGGACCTGCAGAAATTTCCAAATTTTGACAAAGTACAATATTTCCTAAAACTTATTTATACATTTGTATATACATTTTTGCAATCGATTACATGTAACAAACAATAGGATGTATCATAAGACCACTTTTGAACGAAATATTTTTTTCCATGAAAATCCAAAAATCTCTCCAGGTCGGGACCTGCAGAAATTTCCAAATTTTGACAAAGTACAATATTTCCTAAAACTTGTTTATACATTTGTATATACATTTTTGCAATCGATTACATGTAACAAACAATAGGATGTATCATAAGACCACTTTTGAACGAAATATTTTTTTCCATCAAAATCCAAAAATCTCTCCAGGTCGGGACCTGCAGAAATTTCCAAATTTTGACAAAGTACAATATTTCCTAAAACTTGTTTATATATACATTTTTGCATTCGATTACATGGAACAAACAATAGGATGTATCATAAGACCACTTTTGAACGAAATATTTTTTTCCATGAAAATCGAAAAATCTCTCCAGGTCGGGACCTGCAGAAATTTCCAAATTTTGACAAAGTACAAAATTTCCTAAAACTTGTTTATATATACATTTTTGCATTCGATTACATGGAACAAACAATAGGATGTATCATAAGACCACTTTTGAACGAAATATTTTTTTCCATGAAAATCCAAAAATCTCTCCAGGTCGGGACCTGCAGAAATTTCCAAATTTTGACAAAGTACAATATTTCCTAAAACTTGTTTATACATTTGTATATACATTTTTGCAATCGATTACATGTAACAAACAATAGGAAGTATCATAAGACCACTTTTGAACGAAATATTTTTTTCCATCAAAATCCAAAAATCTCTCCAGGTCGGGACCTGCAGAAATTTCCAAATTTTGACAAAGTACAATATTTCCTAAAACTTGTTTATATATACATCTTTGCATTCGATTACATGGAACAAACAATAGGATGTATCATAAGACCACTTTTGAACGAAATATTTTTTTCCATGAAAATCCAAAAATCTCTCCAGGTCGGGACCTGCAGAAATTTCCAAATTTTGACAAAGTACAAAATTTCCTAAAACTTGTTTATATATACATTTTTGCATTCGATTACATGGAACAAACAATAGGATGTATCATAAGACCACTTTTGAACGAAATATTTTTTTCCATCAAAATCCAAAAATCTCTCCAGGTCGGGACCTGCAGAAATTTCCAAATTTTGACAAAGTACAAAATTTCCTAAAACTTGTTTATATATACATTTTTGCATTCGATTACATGGAACAAACAATAGGATGTATCATAAGACCACTTTTGAACGAAATATTTTTTTCCATGAAAATCGAAAAATCTCTCCAGGTCGGGACCTGCAGAAATTTCCAAATTTTGACAAAGTACAATATTTCCTAAAACTTGTTTATATATACATTTTTGCATTCGATTACATGGAACAAACAATAGGATGTATCATAAGACCACTTTTGAACGAAATATTTTTTTCCATGAAAATCCAAAAATCTCTCCAGGTCGGGACCTGCAGAAATTTCCAAATTTTGACAAAGTACAAAATTTCCTAAAACTTGTTTATATATACATTTTTGCATTCGATTACATGGAACAAACAATAGGATGTATCATAAGACCAGTTTTGAACGAAATATTGTTTTCCATCAAAATCCAAAAATCTCTCCAGGTCGGGACCTGCAGAAATTTCCAAATTTTGACAAAGTACAATATTTCCTAAAACTTGTTTATATATACATTTTTGCATTCGATTACATGGAACAAACCATAGGATGTATCATAAGACCAGTTTTGAACGAAATATTGTTTTCCATCAAAATCCAAAAATCTCTCCAGGTCGGGACCTGCAGAAATTTCCAAATTTTGACAAAGTACAATATTTCCTAAAACTTGTTTATATATACATTTTTGCATTCGATTACATGGAACAAACAATAGGATGTATCATAAGACCACTTTTGAACGAAATATTTTTTTCCATGAAAATCGAAAAATCTCTCCAGGTCGGGACCTGCAGAAATTTCCAAATTTTGACAAAGTACAAAATTTCCTAAAACTTGTTTATATATACATTTTTGCATTCGATTACATGGAACAAACAATAGGATGTATCATAAGACCACTTTTGAACGAAATATTTTTTTCCATGAAAATCCAAAAATCTCTGCAGAAATTTCCAAATTTTGACAAAGTACAAAATTTCCTAAAACTTGTTTATATATACAATTTTGCATTCGATTACATGGAACAAACAATAGGATGTATCAAAAGACCACTTTTGAACAAAATATTTTTTCCATGAAAATCGAAAAATCTCTCCAGGTCGGGACCTGCAGAAATTTCCAAATTTTGACAAAGTACAAAATTTCCTAAAACTTGTTTATATATACATCTTTGCATTCGATTACATGGAACAAACAATAGGATGTATCATAAGACCACTTTTGAACGAAATATTTTTTTCCATCAAAATCCAAAAATCTCTCCAGGTCGGGACCTGCAGAAATTTCCAAATTTTGACAAAGTACAATATTTCCTAAAACTTGTTTATACATTTGTATATACATTTTTGCAATCGATTACATGGAACAAACAATAGGATGTATCATAAGACCACTTTTGAACGAAATATTTTTTCCATCAAAATCCAAAAATCTCTCCAGGTCGGGACCTGCAGAAATTTCCAAATTTTGACAAAGTACAATATTTCCTAAAACTTGTTTATACATTTGTATATACATTTTTGCAATCGATTACATGTAACAAACAATAGGATGTATCATAAGACCACTTTTGAACGAAATATTTTTTCCATCAAAATCCAAAAATCTCTCCAGGTCGGGACCTGCAGAAATTTCCAAATTTTGACAAAGTACAATATTTCCTAAAACTTTTTTATATATACATTTTTGCATTCGATTACATGGAACAAACAATAGGATGTATCATAAGACCACTTTTGAACGAAATATTTTTTTCCATGAAAATCGAAAAATCTCTCCAGGTCGGGACCTGCAGAAATTTCCAAATTTTGACAAAGTACAAAATTTCCTAAAACTTGTTTATATATACATTTTTGCATTCGATTACATGGAACAAACAATAGGATGTATCATAAGACCACTTTTGAACGAAATATTTTTTTCCATCAAAATCCAAAAATCTCTGCAGAAATTTCCAAATTTTGACAAAGTACAAAATTTCCTAAAACTTGTTTATATATACAATTTTGCATTCGATTACATGGAACAAACAATAGGATGTATCATAAGACCACTTTTGAACGAAATATTTTTTTCCATGAAAATCGAAAAATCTCTCCAGGTCGGGACCTGCAGAAATTTCTAAATTTTGACAAAGTACAAAATTTCCTAAAACTTGTTTATATATACATTTCTGCATTCGATTACATGGAACAAACAATAGGATGTATCATAAGACCACTTTTGAACGAAATATTTTTTTCCATGAAAATCCAAAAATCTCTCCAGGTCGGGACCTGCAGAAATTTCCAAATTTTGACAAAGTACAAAATTTCCTTAAACTTGTTTATATATACATTTTTGCATTCGATTACATGGAACAAACAATAGGATGTATCATAAGACCACTTTGAACGAAATATTTTTTTCCATGAAAATCCAAAAATCTCTCCAGGTCGGGACCTGCAGAAATTTCCAAATTTTGACAAAGTACAATATTTCCTAAAACTTGTTTATATATACATTTTTGCAATCGATTACATGTAACAAACAATAGGATGTATCATAAGACCACTTTTGAACGAAATATTTTTTTCCATCAAAATCCAAAAATCTCTCCAGGTCGGGACCTGCAGAAATTTCCAAATTTTGACAAAGTACAATATTTCCTAAAACTTGTTTATATATACATTTTTGCATTCGATTACATGGAACAAACAATAGGATGTATCATAAGACCACTTTTGAACGAAATATTTTTTTCCATGAAAATCCAAAAATCTCTCCAGGTTGGGACCTGCAGAAATTTCCAAATTTTGACAAAGTACAAAATTTCCTAAAACTTGTTTATATATACATTTTTGCATTCGATTACATGGAACAAACAATAGGATGTATCAGAAGACCACTTTTGAACGAAATATTGTTTTCCATGAAAATCCAAAAATCTCTCCAGGTCGGGACCTGCAGAAATTTCCAAATTTTGACAAAGTACAATATTTCCTAAAACTTGTTTATACATTTGTATATACATTTTTGCAATCGATTACATGTAACAAACAATAGGATGTATCATAAGACCACTTTTGAACGAAATATTTTTTTCCATCAAAATCCAAAAATCTCTCCAGGTCGGGACCTGCAGAAATTTCCAAATTTTGACAAAGTACAATATTTCCTAAAACTTGTTTATATATACATTTTTGCATTCGATTACATGGAACAAACAATAGGATGTATCATAAGACCACTTTTGAACGAAATATTTTTTTCCATCAAAATCCAAAAATCTCTCCAGGTCGGGACCTGCAGAAATTTCCAAATTTTGACAAAGTACAATATTTCCTAAAACTTGTTTATATATACATTTTTGCATTCGATTACATGGAACAAACAATAGGATGTATCATAAGACCACTTTTGAACGAAATATTTTTTTCCATGAAAATCGAAAAATCTCTCCAGGTCGGGACCTGCAGAAATTTCCAAATTTTGACAAAGTACAAAATTTCCTAAAACTTGTTTATATATACATTTTTGCATTCGATTACATGGAACAAACAATAGGATGTATCATAAGACCACTTTTGAACGAAATATTTTTTTCCATGAAAATCGAAAAATCTCTCCAGGTCGGGACCTGCAGAAATTTCCAAATTTTGACAAAGTACAAAATTTCCTAAAACTTGTTTATATATACATCTTTGCATTCGATTACATGGAACAAACAATAGGATGTATCATAAGACCACTTTTGAACAAAATATTTTTTCCATGAAAATCGAAAAATCTCTCCAGGTCGGGACCTGCAGAAATTTCCAAATTTTGACAAAGTACAAAATTTCCTAAAACTTGTTTATATATACATCTTTGCATTCGATTACATGGAACAAACAATAGGATGTATCATAAGACCACTTTTGAACGAAATATTTTTTCCCATGAAAATCCAAAAATCTCTCCAGGTCGGGACCTGCAGAAATTTCAAATTTTGACAAAGTACAATATTTCCTAAAACTTGTTTATACATTTGTATATACATTTTTGCAATCGATTACATGTAACAAACAATAGGATGTATCATAAGACCACTTTTGAACGAAATATTTTTTTCCATCAAAATCCAAAAATCTCTCCAGGTCGGGACCTGCAGAAATTTCCAAATTTTGACAAAGTACAATATTTCCTAAAACTTTTTATATATACATTTTTGCATTCGATTACATGGAACAAACAATAGGATGTATCATAAGACCACTTTTGAACGAAATATTTTTTTCCATGAAAATCGATAAATCTCTCCAGGTCGGGACCTGCAGAAATTTCCAAATTTTGACAAAGTACAAAATTTCCTAAAACTTGTTTATATATACATTTTTGCATTCGATTACATGGAACAAACAATAGGATGTATCATAAGACCACTTTTGAACGAAATATTTTTTTCCATGAAAATCCAAAAATCTCTGCAGAAATTTCCAAATTTTGACAAAGTACAAAATTTCCTAAAACTTGTTTATATATACAATTTTGCATTCGATTACATGGAACAAACAATAGGATGTATCATAAGACCACTTTTGAACGAAATATTTTTTTCCATGAAAATCGAAAAATCTCTCCAGGTCGGGACCTGCAGAAATTTCCAAATTTTGACAAAGTACAAAATTTCCTAAAACTTGTTTATATATACATTTCTGCATTCGATTACATGGAACAAACATTAGGATGTATCATAAGACCACTTTTGAACGAAATATTTTTTTCCATGAAAATCGAAAAATCTCTCCAGGTCGGGACCTGCAGAAATTTCCAAATTTTGACAAAGTACAAAATTTCCTAAAACTTGTTTATATATACATTTTTGCATTCGATTACATGGAACAAACAATAGGATGTATCATAAGACCACTTTGAACGAAATATTTTTTTCCATGAAAATCCAAAAATCTCTCCAGGTCGGGACCTGCAGAAATTTCCAAATTTTGACAAAGTACAATATTTCCTAAAACTTGTTTATACATTTGTATATACATTTTTGCAATCGATTACATGTAACAAACAATAGGATGTATCATAAGACCACTTTTGAACGAAATATTTTTTTCCATCAAAATCCAAAAATTTCTCCAGGTCGGGACCTGCAGAAATTTCCAAATTTTGACAAAGTACAATATTTCCTAAAACTTGTTTATATATACATTTTTGCATTCGATTACATGGAACAAACAATAGGATGTATCATAAGACCACTTTTGAACGAAATATTTTTTTCCATGAAAATCCAAAAATCTCTCCAGGTCGGGACCTGCAGAAATTTCCAAATTTTGACAAAGTACAAAATTTCCTAAAACTTGTTTATATATACATTTTTGCATTCGATTACATGGAACAAACAATAGGATGTATCATAAGACCACTTTTGAACGAAATATTTTTTCCCATGAAAATCCAAAAATCTCTCCAGGTCGGGACCTGCAGAAATTTCCAAATTTTGACAAAGTACAAAATTTCCTAAAACTTGTTTATATATACATTTTTGCATTCGATTACATGGAACAAACAATAGGATGTATCAGAAGACCACTTTTGAACGAAATATTGTTTTCCATGAAAATCGAAAAATCTCTCCAGGTCGGGACCTGCAGAAATTTCCAAATTTTGACAAAGTACAATATTTCCTAAAACTTGTTTATACATTTGTATATACATTTTTGCAATCGATTACATGTAACAAACAATAGGATGTATCATAAGACCACTTTTGAACGAAATATTTTTTTCCATGAAAATCCAAAAATCTCTCCAGGTCGGGACCTGCAGAAATTTCCAAATTTTGACAAAGTACAATATTTCCTAAAACTTGTTTATATATACATTTTTGCATTCGATTACATGGAACAAACAATAGGATGTATCATAAGACCACTTTTGAACGAAATATTTTTTTCCATGAAAATCGAAAAATCTCTCCAGGTCGGGACCTGCAGAAATTTCCAAATTTTGACAAAGTACAAAATTTCCTAAAACTTGTTTATATATACATTTTTGCATTCGATTACATGGAACAAACAATAGGATGTATCATAAGACCACTTTTGAACGAAATATGTTTTTCCATGAAAATCGAAAAATCTCTCCAGGTCGGGACCTGCAGAAATTTCCAAATTTTGACAAAGTACAAAATTTCCTAAAACTTGTTTATATATACATCTTTGCATTCGATTACATGGAACAAACAATAGGATGTATCATCAGACCACTTTTGAACAAAATATTTTTTCCATGAAAATCGAAAAATCTCTCCAGGTCGGGACCTGCAGAAATTTCCAAATTTTGACAAAGTACAAAATTTCCTAAAACTTGTTTATATATACATCTTTGCATTCGATTACATGGAACAAACAATAGGATGTATCATAAGACCACTTTTGAACGAAATATTTTTTCCCATGAAAATCCAAAAATCTCTCCAGGTCGGGACCTGCAGAAATTTCCAAATTTTGACAAAGTACAATATTTCCTAAAACTTGTTTATACATTTGTATATACATTTTTGCAATCGATTACATGTAACAAACAATAGGATGTATCATAAGACCACTTTTGAACGAAATATTTTTTTCCATCAAAATCCAAAAATCTCTCCAGGTCGGGACCTGCAGAAATTTCCAAATTTTGACAAAGTACAATATTTCCTAAAACTTTTTATATATACATTTTTGCATTCGATTACATGGAACAAACAATAGCATGTATCATAAGACCACTTTTGAACGAAATATTTCTTCCATGAAAATCGAAAAATCTCTCCAGGTCGGGACCTGCAGAAATTTCCAAATTTTGACAAAGTACAAAATTTCCTAAAACTTGTTTATATATACATTTTTGCATTCGATTACATGGAACAAACAATAGGATGTATCATAAGACCACTTTTGAACGAAATATTTTTTTCCATGAAAATCCAAAAATCTCTGCAGAAATTTCCAAATTTTGACAAAGTACAATATTTCCTAAAACTTGTTTATACATTTGTATATACATTTTTGCAATCGATTACATGTAACAAACAATAGGATGTATCATAAGACCACTTTTGAACGAAATATTTTTTTCCATCAAAATCCAAAAATCTCTCCAGGTCGGGACCTGCAGAAATTTCCAAATTTTGACAAAGTACAATATTTCCTAAAACTTGTTTATATATACATTTTTGCATTCGATTACATGGAACAAACAATAGGATGTATCATAAGACCACTTTTGAACGAAATATTTTTTTCCATGAAAATCGAAAAATCTCTCCAGGTCGGGACCTGCAGAAATTTCCAAATTTTGACAAAGTACAAAATTTCCTAAAACTTGTTTATATATACATTTTTGCATTCGATTACATGGAACAAACAATAGGATGTATCATAAGACCACTTTTGAACGAAATATTTTTTTCCATGACAATCGAAAAATCTCTCCAGGTCGGGACCTGCAGAAATTTCCAAATTTTGACAAAGTACAAAATTTCCTAAAACTTGTTTATAGATACATCTTTGCATTCGATTACATGGAACAAACAATAGGATGTATCATAAGACCACTTTTGAACGAAATATTTTTTCCCATGAAAATCCAAAAATCTCTCCAGGTCGGGACCTGCAGAAATTTCCAAATTTTGACAAAGTACAAAATTTCCTAAAACTTGTTTATATATACATTTTTGCATTCGATTACATGGAACAAACAATAGGATGTATCAGAAGACCACTTTTGAACGAAATATTGTTTTCCATGAAAATCCAAAAATCTCTCCAGGTCGGGACCTGCAGAAATTTCCAAATTTTGACAAAGTACAATATTTCCTAAAACTTGTTTATACATTTGTATATACATTTTTGCAATCGATTACATGTAACAAACAATAGGATGTATCATAAGACCACTTTTGAACGAAATATTTTTTTCCATCAAAATCCAAAAATCTCTCCAGGTCGGGACCTGCAGAAATTTCCAAATTTTGACAAAGTACAATATTTCCTAAAACTTTTTATATATACATTTTTGCATTCGATTACATGGAACAAACAATAGGATGTATCATAAGACCACTTTTGAACGAAATATTTTTTTCCATGAAAATCGATAAATCTCTCCAGGTCGGGACCTGCAGAAATTTCCAAATTTTGACAAAGTACAAAATTTCCTAAAACTTGTTTATATATACATTTTTGCATTCGATTACATGGAACAAACAATAGGATGTATCATAAGACCACTTTTGAACGAAATATTTTTTTCCATGAAAATCCAAAAATCTCTGCAGAAATTTCCAAATTTTGACAAAGTACAAAATTTCCTAAAACTTGTTTATATATACAATTTTGCATTCGATTACATGGAACAAACAATAGGATGTATCATAAGACCACTTTTGAACGAAATATTTTTTTCCATGAAAATCGAAAAATCTCTCCAGGTCGGGACCTGCAGAAATTTCCAAATTTTGACAAAGTACAAAATTTCCTAAAACTTGTTTATATATACATTTCTGCATTCGATTACATGGAACAAACATTAGGATGTATCATAAGACCACTTTTGAACGAAATATTTTTTTCCATGAAAATCGAAAAATCTCTCCAGGTCGGGACCTGCAGAAATTTCCAAATTTTGACAAAGTACAAAATTTCCTAAAACTTGTTTATATATACATTTTTGCATTCGATTACATGGAACAAACAATAGGATGTATCATAAGACCACTTTGAACGAAATATTTTTTTCCATGAAAATCCAAAAATCTCTCCAGGTCGGGACCTGCAGAAATTTCCAAATTTTGACAAAGTACAATATTTCCTAAAACTTGTTTATACATTTGTATATACATTTTTGCAATCGATTACATGTAACAAACAATAGGATGTATCATAAGACCACTTTTGAACGAAATATTTTTTTCCATGAAAATCCAAAAATCTCTCCAGGTCGGGACCTGCAGAAATTTCCAAATTTTGACAAAGTACAATATTTCCTAAAACTTGTTTATACATTTGTATATACATTTTTGCAATCGATTACATGTAACAAACAATAGGATGTATCATAAGACCACTTTTGAACGAAATATTTTTTTCCATCAAAATCCAAAAATTTCTCCAGGTCGGGACCTGCAGAAATTTCCAAATTTTGACAAAGTACAATATTTCCTAAAACTTGTTTATATATACATTTTTGCATTCGATTACATGGAACAAACAATAGGATGTATCATAAGACCACTTTTGAACGAAATATTTTTTTCCATGAAAATCCAAAAATCTCTCCAGGTCGGGACCTGCAGAAATTTCCAAATTTTGACAAAGTACAAAATTTCCTAAAACTTGTTTATATATACATTTTTGCATTCGATTACATGGAACAAACAATAGGATGTATCATAAGACCACTTTTGAACGAAATATTTTTTCCCATGAAAATCCAAAAATCTCTCCAGGTCGGGACCTGCAGAAATTTCCAAATTTTGACAAAGTACAAAATTTCCTAAAACTTGTTTATATATACATTTTTGCATTCGATTACATGGAACAAACAATAGGATGTATCAGAAGACCACTTTTGAACGAAATATTGTTTTCCATGAAAATCGAAAAATCTCTCCAGGTCGGGACCTGCAGAAATTTCCAAATTTTGACAAAGTACAATATTTCCTAAAACTTGTTTATACATTTGTATATACATTTTTGCAATCGATTACATGTAACAAACAATAGGATGTATCATAAGACCACTTTTGAACGAAATATTTTTTTCCATGAAAATCCAAAAATCTCTCCAGGTCGGGACCTGCAGAAATTTCCAAATTTTGACAAAGTACAATATTTCCTAAAACTTGTTTATATATACATTTTTGCATTCGATTACATGGAACAAACAATAGGATGTATCATAAGACCACTTTTGAACGAAATATTTTTTTCCATGAAAATCGAAAAATCTCTCCAGGTCGGGACCTGCAGAAATTTCCAAATTTTGACAAAGTACAAAATTTCCTAAAACTTGTTTATATATACATTTTTGCATTCGATTACATGGAACAAACAATAGGATGTATCATAAGACCACTTTTGAACGAAATATTTTTTTCCATGACAATCGAAAAATCTCTCCAGGTCGGGACCTGCAGAAATTTCCAAATTTTGACAAAGTACAAAATTTCCTAAAACTTGTTTATAGATACATCTTTGCATTCGATTACATGGAACAAACAATAGGATGTATCATAAGACCACTTTTGAACGAAATATTTTTTCCCATGAAAATCCAAAAATCTCTCCAGGTCGGGACCTGCAGAAATTTCCAAATTTTGACAAAGTACAAAATTTCCTAAAACTTGTTTATATATACATTTTTGCATTCGATTACATGGAACAAACAATAGGATGTATCAGAAGACCACTTTTGAACGAAATATTGTTTTCCATGAAAATCCAAAAATCTCTCCAGGTCGGGACCTGCAGAAATTTCCAAATTTTGACAAAGTACAATATTTCCTAAAACTTGTTTATACATTTGTATATACATTTTTGCAATCGATTACATGTAACAAACAATAGGATGTATCATAAGACCACTTTTGAACGAAATATTTTTTTCCATCAAAATCCAAAAATCTCTCCAGGTCGGGACCTGCAGAAATTTCCAAATTTTGACAAAGTACAATATTTCCTAAAACTTTTTTATATATACATTTTTGCATTCGATTACATGGAACAAACAATAGGATGTATCATAAGACCACTTTTGAACGAAATATTTTTTTCCATGAAAATCGAAAAATCTCTCCAGGTCGGGACCTGCAGAAATTTCCAAATTTTGACAAAGTACAAAATTTCCTAAAACTTGTTTATATATACATTTTTGCATTCGATTACATGGAACAAACAATAGGATGTATCATAAGATCACTTTTGAACGAAATATTTTTTTCCATGAAAATCGAAAAATCTCTCCAGGTCGGGACCTGCAGAAATTTCCAAATTTTGACAAAGTACAAAATTTCCTAAAACTTGTTTATATATACATCTTTGCATTCGATTACATGGAACAAACAATAGGATGTATCATAAGACCACTTTTGAACAAAATATTTTTTCCATGAAAATCGAAAAATCTCTCCAGGTCGGGACCTGCAGAAATTTCCAAATTTTGACAAAGTACAAAATTTCCTAAAACTTGTTTATATATACATCTTTGCATTCGATTACATGGAACAAACAATAGGATGTATCATAAGACCACTTTTGAACGAAATATTTTTTCCCATGAAAATCCAAAAATCTCTCCAGGTCGGGACCTGCAGAAATTTCCAAATTTTGACAAAGTACAATATTTCCTAAAACTTGTTTATACATTTGTATATACATTTTTGCAATCGATTACATGTAACAAACAATAGGATGTATCATAAGACCACTTTTGAACGAAATATTTTTTTCCATCAAAATCCAAAAATCTCTCCAGGTCGGGACCTGCAGAAATTTCCAAATTTTGACAAAGTACAATATTTCCTAAAACTTTTTATATATACATTTTTGCATTCGATTACATGGAACAAACAATAGCATGTATCATAAGACCACTTTTGAACGAAATATTTTTTTCCATGAAAATCGATAAATCTCTCCAGGTCGGGACCTGCAGAAATTTCCAAATTTTGACAAAGTACAAAATTTCCTAAAACTTGTTTATATATACATTTTTGCATTCGATTACATGGAACAAACAATAGGATGTATCATAAGACCACTTTTGAACGAAATATTTTTTTCCATGAAAATCCAAAAATCTCTGCAGAAATTTCCAAATTTTGACAAAGTACAAAATTTCCTAAAACTTGTTTATATATACAATTTTGCATTCGATTACATGGAACAAACAATAGGATGTATCATAAGACCACTTTTGAACGAAATATTTTTTTCCATGAAAATCGAAAAATCTCTCCATGTCGGGACCTGCAGAAATTTCCAAATTTTGACAAAGTACAAAATTTCCTAAAACTTGTTTATATATACATTTCTGCATTCGATTACATGGAACAAACATTAGGATGTATCATAAGACCACTTTTGAACGAAATATTTTTTTCCATGAAAATCGAAAAATCTCTCCAGGTCGGGACCTGCAGAAATTTCCAAATTTTGACAAAGTACAAAATTTCCTAAAACTTGTTTATATATACATTTTTGCATTCGATTACATGGAACAAACAATAGGATGTATCATAAGACCACTTTGAACGAAATATTTTTTTCCATGAAAATCCAAAAATCTCTCCAGGTCGGGACCTGCAGAAATTTCCAAATTTTGACAAAGTACAATATTTCCTAAAACTTGTTTATACATTTGTATATACATTTTTGCAATCGATTACATGTAACAAACAATAGGATGTATCATAAGACCACTTTTGAACGAAATATTTTTTTCCATGAAAATCCAAAAATCTCTCCAGGTCGGGACCTGCAGAAATTTCCAAATTTTGACAAAGTACAATATTTCCTAAAACTTGTTTATACATTTGTATATACATTTTTGCAATCGATTACATGTAACAAACAATAGGATGTATCATAAGACCACTTTTGAACGAAATATTTTTTTCCATCAAAATCCAAAAATTTCTCCAGGTCGGGACCTGCAGAAATTTCCAAATTTTGACAAAGTACAATATTTCCTAAAACTTGTTTATATATACATTTTTGCATTCGATTACATGGAACAAACAATAGGATGTATCATAAGACCACTTTTGAACGAAATATTTTTTTCCATGAAAATCGAAAAATCTCTCCAGGTCGGGACCTGCAGAAATTTCCAAATTTTGACAAAGTACAAAATTTCCTAAAACTTGTTTATATATACATTTTTGCATTCGATTACATGGAACAAACAATAGGATGTATCATAAGACCACTTTTGAACGAAATATTTTTTCCCATGAAAATCCAAAAATCTCTCCAGGTCGGGACCTGCAGAAATTTCCAAATTTTGACAAAGTACAAAATTTCCTAAAACTTGTTTATATATACATTTTTGCATTCGATTACATGGAACAAACAATAGGATGTATCATAAGATCACTTTTGAACGAAATATTTTTTTCCATGAAAATCGAAAAATCTCTCCAGGTCGGGACCTGCAGAAATTTCCAAATTTTGACAAAGTACAAAATTTCCTAAAACTTGTTTATATATACATCTTTGCATTCGATTACATGGAACAAACAATAGGATGTATCATAAGACCACTTTTGAACAAAATATTTTTTCCATGAAAATCGAAAAATCTCTCCAGGTCGGGACCTGCAGAAATTTCCAAATTTTGACAAAGTACAAAATTTCCTAAAACTTGTTTATATATACATCTTTGCATTCGATTACATGGAACAAACAATAGGATGTATCATAAGACCACTTTTGAACGAAATATTTTTTCCCATGAAAATCCAAAAATCTCTCCAGGTCGGGACCTGCAGAAATTTCCAAATTTTGACAAAGTACAATATTTCCTAAAACTTGTTTATACATTTGTATATACATTTTTGCAATCGATTACATGTAACAAACAATAGGATGTATCATAAGACCACTTTTGAACGAAATATTTTTTTCCATCAAAATCCAAAAATCTCTCCAGGTCGGGACCTGCAGAAATTTCCAAATTTTGACAAAGTACAATATTTCCTAAAACTTTTTATATATACATTTTTGCATTCGATTACATGGAACAAACAATAGCATGTATCATAAGACCACTTTTGAACGAAATATTTTTTTCCATGAAAATCGATAAATCTCTCCAGGTCGGGACCTGCAGAAATTTCCAAATTTTGACAAAGTACAAAATTTCCTAAAACTTGTTTATATATACATTTTTGCATTCGATTACATGGAACAAACAATAGGATGTATCATAAGACCACTTTTGAACGAAATATTTTTTTCCATGAAAATCCAAAAATCTCTGCAGAAATTTCCAAATTTTGACAAAGTACAAAATTTCCTAAAACTTGTTTATATATACAATTTTGCATTCGATTACATGGAACAAACAATAGGATGTATCATAAGACCACTTTTGAACGAAATATTTTTTTCCATGAAAATCGAAAAATCTCTCCATGTCGGGACCTGCAGAAATTTCCAAATTTTGACAAAGTACAAAATTTCCTAAAACTTGTTTATATATACATTTCTGCATTCGATTACATGGAACAAACATTAGGATGTATCATAAGACCACTTTTGAACGAAATATTTTTTTCCATGAAAATCGAAAAATCTCTCCAGGTCGGGACCTGCAGAAATTTCCAAATTTTGACAAAGTACAAAATTTCCTAAAACTTGTTTATATATACATTTTTGCATTCGATTACATGGAACAAACAATAGGATGTATCATAAGACCACTTTGAACGAAATATTGTTTTCCATGAAAATCCAAAAATCTCTCCAGGTCGGGACCTGCAGAAATTTCCAAATTTTGACAAAGTACAATATTTCCTAAAACTTGTTTATACATTTGTATATACATTTTTGCAATCGATTACATGTAACAAACAATAGGATGTATCATAAGACCACTTTTGAACGAAATATTTTTTTCCATCAAAATCCAAAAATTTCTCCAGGTCGGGACCTGCAGAAATTTCCAAATTTTGACAAAGTACAATATTTCCTAAAACTTGTTTATATATACATTTTTGCATTCGATTACATGGAACAAACAATAGGATGTATCATAAGACCACTTTTGAACGAAATATTTTTTTCCATGAAAATCGAAAAATCTCTCCAGGTCGGGACCTGCAGAAATTTCCAAATTTTGACAAAGTACAAAATTTCCTAAAACTTGTTTATATATACATTTTTGCATTCGATTACATGGAACAAACAATAGGATGTATCATAAGACCACTTTTGAACGAAATATTTTTTCCCATGAAAATCCAAAAATCTCTCCAGGTCGGGACCTGCAGAAATTTCCAAATTTTGACAAAGTACAAAATTTCCTAAAACTTGTTTATATATACATTTTTGCATTCGATTACATGGAACAAACAATAGGATGTATCAGAAGACCACTTTTGAACGAAATATTGTTTTCCATGAAAATCGAAAAATCTCTCCAGGTCGGGACCTGCAGAAATTTCCAAATTTTGACAAAGTACAATATTTCCTAAAACTTGTTTATACATTTGTATATACATTTTTGCAATCGATTACATGTAACAAACAATAGGATGTATCATAAGACCACTTTTGAACGAAATATTTTTTCCCATGAAAATCCAAAAATCTCTCCAGGTCGGGACCTGCAGAAATTTCCAAATTTTGACAAAGTACAAAATTTCCTAAAACTTGTTTATATATACATTTTTGCATTCGATTACATGGAACAAACAATAGGATGTATCAGAAGACCACTTTTGAACGAAATATTGTTTTCCATGAAAATCCAAAAATCTCTCCAGGTCGGGACCTGCAGAAATTTCCAAATTTTGACAAAGTACAATATTTCCTAAAACTTGTTTATACATTTGTATATACATTTTTGCAATCGATTACATGTAACAAACAATAGGATGTATCATAAGACCACTTTTGAACGAAATATTTTTTTCCATGAAAATCCAAAAATCTCTCCAGGTCGGGACCTGCAGAAATTTCCAAATTTTGACAAAGTACAATATTTCCTAAAACTTGTTTATATATACATTTTTGCATTCGATTACATGGAACAAACAATAGGATGTATCATAAGACCACTTTTGAACGAAATATTTTTTTCCATGAAAATCGAAAAATCTCTCCAGGTCGGGACCTGCAGAAATTTCCAAATTTTGACAAAGTACAAAATTTCCTAAAACTTGTTTATATATACATTTTTGCATTCGATTACATGGAACAAACAATAGGATGTATCATAAGACCACTTTTGAACGAAATATGTTTTTCCATGAAAATCGAAAAATCTCTCCAGGTCGGGACCTGCAGAAATTTCCAAATTTTGACAAAGTACAAAATTTCCTAAAACTTGTTTATATATACATCTTTGCATTCGATTACATGGAACAAACAATAGGATGTATCATAAGACCACTTTTGAACGAAATATTTTTTCCCATGAAAATCCAAAAATCTCTCCAGGTCGGGACCTGCAGAAATTTCCAAATTTTGACAAAGTACAATATTTCCTAAAACTTGTTTATACATTTGTATATACATTTTTGCAATCGATTACATGTAACAAACAATAGGATGTATCATAAGACCACTTTTGAACGAAATATTTTTTTCCATCAAAATCCAAAAATCTCTCCAGGTCGGGACCTGCAGAAATTTCCAAATTTTGACAAAGTACAATATTTCCTAAAACTTTTTATATATACATTTTTGCATTCGATTACATGGAACAAACAATAGCATGTATCATAAGACCACTTTTGAACGAAATATTTTTTTCCATGAAAATCGAAAAATCTCTCCAGGTCGGGACCTGCAGAAATTTCCAAATTTTGACAAAGTACAAAATTTCCTAAAACTTGTTTATATATACATTTTTGCATTCGATTACATGGAACAAACAATAGGATGTATCATAAGACCACTTTTGAACGAAATATTTTTTTCCATGAAAATCCAAAAATCTCTGCAGAAATTTCCAAATTTTGACAAAGTACAATATTTCCTAAAACTTGTTTATACATTTGTATATACATTTTTGCAATCGATTACATGTAACAAACAATAGGATGTATCATAAGACCACTTTTGAACGAAATATTTTTTTCCATCAAAATCCAAAAATCTCTCCAGGTCGGGACCTGCAGAAATTTCCAAATTTTGACAAAGTACAATATTTCCTAAAACTTTTTATATATACATTTTTGCATTCGATTACATGGAACAAACAATAGCATGTATCATAAGACCACTTTTGAACGAAATATTTTTTTCCATGAAAATCGAAAAATCTCTCCAGGTCGGGACCTGCAGAAATTTCCAAATTTTGACAAAGTACAAAATTTCCTAAAACTTGTTTATATATACATTTTTGCATTCGATTACATGGAACAAACAATAGGATGTATCATAAGACCACTTTTGAACGAAATATTTTTTTCCATGAAAATCCAATAATCTCTGCAGAAATTTCCAAATTTTGACAAAGTACAATATTTCCTAAAACTTGTTTATACATTTGTATATACATTTTTGCAATCGATTACATGTAACAAACAATAGGATGTATCATAAGACCACTTTTGAACGAAATATTTTTTTCCATGAAAATCGAAAAATCTCTCCAGGTCGGGACCTGCAGAAATTTCCAAATTTTGACAAAGTACAAAATTTCCTAAAACTTGTTTATATATACATTTTTGCATTCGATTACATGGAACAAACAATAGGATGTATCATAAGACCACTTTTGAACGAAATATGTTTTTCCATGAAAATCGAAAAATCTCTCCAGGTCGGGACCTGCAGAAATTTCCAAATTTTGACAAAGTACAAAATTTCCTAAAACTTGTTTATATATACATCTTTGCATTCGATTACATGGAACAAACAATAGGATGTATCATAAGACCACTTTTGAACAAAATATTTTTTCCATGAAAATCGAAAAATCTCTCCAGGTCGGGACCTGCAGAAATTTCCAAATTTTGACAAAGTACAAAATTTCCTAAAACTTGTTTATATATACATCTTTGCATTCGATTACATGGAACAAACAATAGGATGTATCATAAGACCACTTTTGAACGAAATATTTTTTCCCATGAAAATCCAAAAATCTCTCCAGGTCGGGACCTGCAGAAATTTCCAAATTTTGACAAAGTACAATATTTCCTAAAACTTGTTTATACATTTGTATATACATTTTTGCAATCGATTACATGTAACAAACAATAGGATGTATCATAAGACCACTTTTGAACGAAATATTTTTTTCCATCAAAATCCAAAAATCTCTCCAGGTCGGGACCTGCAGAAATTTCCAAATTTTGACAAAGTACAATATTTCCTAAAACTTTTTATATATACATTTTTGCATTCGATTACATGGAACAAACAATAGCATGTATCATAAGACCACTTTTGAACGAAATATTTTTTTCCATGAAAATCGAAAAATCTCTCCAGGTCGGGACCTGCAGAAATTTCCAAATTTTGACAAAGTACAAAATTTCCTAAAACTTGTTTATATATACATTTTTGCATTCGATTACATGGAACAAACAATAGGATGTATCATAAGACCACTTTTGAACGAAATATTTTTTTCCATGAAAATCCAAAAATCTCTGCAGAAATTTCCAAATTTTGACAAAGTACAATATTTCCTAAAACTTGTTTATACATTTGTATATACATTTTTGCAATCGATTACATGTAACAAACAATAGGATGTATCATAAGACCACTTTTGAACGAAATATTTTTTTCCATCAAAATCCAAAAATCTCTCCAGGTCGGGACCTGCAGAAATTTCCAAATTTTGACAAAGTACAATATTTCCTAAAACTTTTTATATATACATTTTTGCATTCGATTACATGGAACAAACAATAGCATGTATCATAAGACCACTTTTGAACGAAATATTTTTTTCCATGAAAATCGAAAAATCTCTCCAGGTCGGGACCTGCAGAAATTTCCAAATTTTGACAAAGTACAAAATTTCCTAAAACTTGTTTATATATACATTTTTGCATTCGATTACATGGAACAAACAATAGGATGTATCATAAGACCACTTTTGAACGAAATATTTTTTTCCATGAAAATCCAAAAATCTCTGCAGAAATTTCCAAATTTTGACAAAGTACAATATTTCCTAAAACTTGTTTATACATTTGTATATACATTTTTGCAATCGATTACATGTAACAAACAATAGGATGTATCATAAGACCACTTTTGAACGAAATATTTTTTTCCATGAAAATCGAAAAATCTCTCCAGGTCGGGACCTGCAGAAATTTCCAAATTTTGACAAAGTACAAAATTTCCTAAAACTTGTTTATATATACATTTTTGCATTCGATTACATGGAACAAACAATAGGATGTATCATAAGACCACTTTTGAACGAAATATGTTTTTCCATGAAAATCGAAAAATCTCTCCAGGTCGGGACCTGCAGAAATTTCCAAATTTTGACAAAGTACAAAATTTCCTAAAACTTGTTTATATATACATCTTTGCATTCGATTACATGGAACAAACAATAGGATGTATCATAAGACCACTTTTGAACAAAATATTTTTTCCATGAAAATCGAAAAATCTCTCCAGGTCGGGACCTGCAGAAATTTCCAAATTTTGACAAAGTACAAAATTTCCTAAAACTTGTTTATATATACATCTTTGCATTCGATTACATGGAACAAACAATAGGATGTATCATAAGACCACTTTTGAACGAAATATTTTTTCCCATGAAAATCCAAAAATCTCTCCAGGTCGGGACCTGCAGAAATTTCCAAATTTTGACAAAGTACAATATTTCCTAAAACTTGTTTATACATTTGTATATACATTTTTGCAATCGATTACATGTAACAAACAATAGGATGTATCATAAGACCACTTTTGAACGAAATATTTTTTTCCATCAAAATCCAAAAATCTCTCCAGGTCGGGACCTGCAGAAATTTCCAAATTTTGACAAAGTACAATATTTCCTAAAACTTTTTATATATACATTTTTGCATTCGATTACATGGAACAAACAATAGCATGTATCATAAGACCACTTTTGAACGAAATATTTTTTTCCATGAAAATCGAAAAATCTCTCCAGGTCGGGACCTGCAGAAATTTCCAAATTTTGACAAAGTACAAAATTTCCTAAAACTTGTTTATATATACATTTTTGCATTCGATTACATGGAACAAACAATAGGATGTATCATAAGACCACTTTTGAACGAAATATTTTTTTCCATGAAAATCCAAAAATCTCTGCAGAAATTTCCAAATTTTGACAAAGTACAATATTTCCTAAAACTTGTTTATACATTTGTATATACATTTTTGCAATCGATTACATGTAACAAACAATAGGATGTATCATAAGACCACTTTTGAACGAAATATTTTTTCCCATGAAAATCCAAAAATCTCTCCAGGTCGGGACCTGCAGAAATTTCCAAATTTTGACAAAGTACAAAATTTCCTAAAACTTGTTTATATATACATTTTTGCATTCGATTACATGGAACAAACAATAGGATGTATCAGAAGACCACTTTTGAACGAAATATTGTTTTCCATGAAAATCCAAAAATCTCTCCAGGTCGGGACCTGCAGAAATTTCCAAATTTTGACAAAGTACAATATTTCCTAAAACTTGTTTATACATTTGTATATACATTTTTGCAATCGATTACATGTAACAAACAATAGGATGTATCATAAGACCACTTTTGAACGAAATATTTTTTTCCATGAAAATCCAAAAATCTCTCCAGGTCGGGACCTGCAGAAATTTCCAAATTTTGACAAAGTACAATATTTCCTAAAACTTGTTTATATATACATTTTTGCATTCGATTACATGGAACAAACAATAGGATGTATCATAAGACCACTTTTGAACGAAATATTTTTTTCCATGAAAATCGAAAAATCTCTCCAGGTCGGGACCTGCAGAAATTTCCAAATTTTGACAAAGTACAAAATTTCCTAAAACTTGTTTATATATACATTTTTGCATTCGATTACATGGAACAAACAATAGGATGTATCATAAGACCACTTTTGAACGAAATATGTTTTTCCATGAAAATCGAAAAATCTCTCCAGGTCGGGACCTGCAGAAATTTCCAAATTTTGACAAAGTACAAAATTTCCTAAAACTTGTTTATATATACATCTTTGCATTCGATTACATGGAACAAACAATAGGATGTATCATAAGACCACTTTTGAACGAAATATTTTTTCCCATGAAAATCCAAAAATCTCTCCAGGTCGGGACCTGCAGAAATTTCCAAATTTTGACAAAGTACAAAATTTCCTAAAACTTGTTTATATATACATTTTTGCATTCGATTACATGGAACAAACAATAGGATGTATCAGAAGACCACTTTTGAACAAAATATTTTTTCCATGAAAATCGAAAAATCTCTCCAGGTCGGGACCTGCAGAAATTTCCAAATTTTGACAAAGTACAAAATTTCCTAAAACTTGTTTATATATACATCTTTGCATTCGATTACATGGAACAAACAATAGGATGTATCATAAGACCACTTTTGAACGAAATATTTTTTCCCATGAAAATCCAAAAATCTCTCCAGGTCGGGACCTGCAGAAATTTCCAAATTTTGACAAAGTACAATATTTCCTAAAACTTGTTTATACATTTGTATATACATTTTTGCAATCGATTACATGTAACAAACAATAGGATGTATCATAAGACCACTTTTGAACGAAATATTTTTTTCCATCAAAATCCAAAAATCTCTCCAGGTCGGGACCTGCAGAAATTTCCAAATTTTGACAAAGTACAATATTTCCTAAAACTTTTTATATATACATTTTTGCATTCGATTACATGGAACAAACAATAGCATGTATCATAAGACCACTTTTGAACGAAATATTTTTTTCCATGAAAATCGAAAAATCTCTCCAGGTCGGGACCTGCAGAAATTTCCAAATTTTGACAAAGTACAAAATTTCCTAAAACTTGTTTATACATTTGTATATACATTTTTGCAATCGATTACATGTAACAAACAATAGGATGTATCATAAGACCACTTTTGAACGAAATATTTTTTCCCATGAAAATCCAAAAATCTCTCCAGGTCGGGACCTGCAGAAATTTCCAAATTTTGACAAAGTACAAAATTTCCTAAAACTTGTTTATATATACATTTTTGCATTCGATTACATGGAACAAACAATAGGATGTATCAGAAGACCACTTTTGAACAAAATATTTTTTCCATGAAAATCGAAAAATCTCTCCAGGTCGGGACCTGCAGAAATTTCCAAATTTTGACAAAGTACAAAATTTCCTAAAACTTGTTTATATATACATCTTTGCATTCGATTACATGGAACAAACAATAGGATGTATCATAAGACCACTTTTGAACGAAATATTTTTTCCCATGAAAATCCAAAAATCTCTCCAGGTCGGGACCTGCAGAAATTTCCAAATTTTGACAAAGTACAATATTTCCTAAAACTTGTTTATGCATTTGTATATACATTTTTGCAATCGATTACATGTAACAAACAATAGGATGTATCATAAGACCACTTTTGAACGAAATATTTTTTTCCATCAAAATCCAAAAATCTCTCCAGGTCGGGACCTGCAGAAATTTCCAAATTTTGACAAAGTACAATATTTCCTAAAACTTTTTATATATACATTTTTGCATTCGATTACATGGAACAAACAATAGCATGTATCATAAGACCACTTTTGAACGAAATATTTTTTTCCATGAAAATCGAAAAATCTCTCCAGGTCGGGACCTGCAGAAATTTCCAAATTTTGACAAAGTACAAAATTTCCTAAAACTTGTTTATATATACATTTTTGCATTCGATTACATGGAACAAACAATAGGATGTATCATAAGACCACTTTTGAACGAAATATTTTTTTCCATGAAAATCCAAAAATCTCTGCAGAAATTTCCAAATTTTGACAAAGTACAATATTTCCTAAAACTTGTTTATACATTTGTATATACATTTTTGCAATCGATTACATGTAACAAACAATAGGATGTATCATAAGACCACTTTTGAACGAAATATTTTTTCCCATGAAAATCCAAAAATCTCTCCAGGTCGGGACCTGCAGAAATTTCCAAATTTTGACAAAGTACAAAATTTCCTAAAACTTGTTTATATATACATTTTTGCATTCGATTACATGGAACAAACAATAGGATGTATCAGAAGACCACTTTTGAACGAAATATTGTTTTCCATGAAAATCCAAAAATCTCTCCAGGTCGGGACCTGCAGAAATTTCCAAATTTTGACAAAGTACAATATTTCCTAAAACTTGTTTATACATTTGTATATACATTTTTGCAATCGATTACATGTAACAAACAATAGGATGTATCATAAGACCACTTTTGAACGAAATATTTTTTTCCATGAAAATCCAAAAATCTCTCCAGGTCGGGACCTGCAGAAATTTCCAAATTTTGACAAAGTACAATATTTCCTAAAACTTGTTTATATATACATTTTTGCATTCGATTACATGGAACAAACAATAGGATGTATCATAAGACCACTTTTGAACGAAATATTTTTTTCCATGAAAATCGAAAAATCTCTCCAGGTCGGGACCTGCAGAAATTTCCAAATTTTGACAAAGTACAAAATTTCCTAAAACTTGTTTATATATACATTTTTGCATTCGATTACATGGAACAAACAATAGGATGTATCATAAGACCACTTTTGAACGAAATATGTTTTTCCATGAAAATCGAAAAATCTCTCCAGGTCGGGACCTGCAGAAATTTCCAAATTTTGACAAAGTACAAAATTTCCTAAAACTTGTTTATATATACATCTTTGCATTCGATTACATGGAACAAACAATAGGATGTATCATAAGACCACTTTTGAACGAAATATTTTTTCCCATGAAAATCCAAAAATCTCTCCAGGTCGGGACCTGCAGAAATTTCCAAATTTTGACAAAGTACAATATTTCCTAAAACTTGTTTATACATTTGTATATACATTTTTGCAATCGATTACATGTAACAAACAATAGGATGTATCATAAGACCACTTTTGAACGAAATATTTTTTTCCATCAAAATCCAAAAATCTCTCCAGGTCGGGACCTGCAGAAATTTCCAAATTTTGACAAAGTACAATATTTCCTAAAACTTTTTATATATACATTTTTGCATTCGATTACATGGAACAAACAATAGCATGTATCATAAGACCACTTTTGAACGAAATATTTTTTTCCATGAAAATCGAAAAATCTCTCCAGGTCGGGACCTGCAGAAATTTCCAAATTTTGACAAAGTACAAAATTTCCTAAAACTTGTTTATATATACATTTTTGCATTCGATTACATGGAACAAACAATAGGATGTATCATAAGACCACTTTTGAACGAAATATTTTTTTCCATGAAAATCCAAAAATCTCTGCAGAAATTTCCAAATTTTGACAAAGTACAATATTTCCTAAAACTTGTTTATACATTTGTATATACATTTTTGCAATCGATTACATGTAACAAACAATAGGATGTATCATAAGACCACTTTTGAACGAAATATTTTTTTCCATCAAAATCCAAAAATCTCTCCAGGTCGGGACCTGCAGAAATTTCCAAATTTTGACAAAGTACAATATTTCCTAAAACTTTTTATATATACATTTTTGCATTCGATTACATGGAACAAACAATAGCATGTATCATAAGACCACTTTTGAACGAAATATTTTTTTCCATGAAAATCGAAAAATCTCTCCAGGTCGGGACCTGCAGAAATTTCCAAATTTTGACAAAGTACAAAATTTCCTAAAACTTGTTTATATATACATTTTTGCATTCGATTACATGGAACAAACAATAGGATGTATCATAAGACCACTTTTGAACGAAATATTTTTTTCCATGAAAATCCAATAATCTCTGCAGAAATTTCCAAATTTTGACAAAGTACAATATTTCCTAAAACTTGTTTATACATTTGTATATACATTTTTGCAATCGATTACATGTAACAAACAATAGGATGTATCATAAGACCACTTTTGAACGAAATATTTTTTTCCATGAAAATCGAAAAATCTCTCCAGGTCGGGACCTGCAGAAATTTCCAAATTTTGACAAAGTACAAAATTTCCTAAAACTTGTTTATATATACATTTTTGCATTCGATTACATGGAACAAACAATAGGATGTATCATAAGACCACTTTTGAACGAAATATGTTTTTCCATGAAAATCGAAAAATCTCTCCAGGTCGGGACCTGCAGAAATTTCCAAATTTTGACAAAGTACAAAATTTCCTAAAACTTGTTTATATATACATCTTTGCATTCGATTACATGGAACAAACAATAGGATGTATCATAAGACCACTTTTGAACAAAATATTTTTTCCATGAAAATCGAAAAATCTCTCCAGGTCGGGACCTGCAGAAATTTCCAAATTTTGACAAAGTACAAAATTTCCTAAAACTTGTTTATATATACATCTTTGCATTCGATTACATGGAACAAACAATAGGATGTATCATAAGACCACTTTTGAACGAAATATTTTTTCCCATGAAAATCCAAAAATCTCTCCAGGTCGGGACCTGCAGAAATTTCCAAATTTTGACAAAGTACAATATTTCCTAAAACTTGTTTATACATTTGTATATACATTTTTGCAATCGATTACATGTAACAAACAATAGGATGTATCATAAGACCACTTTTGAACGAAATATTTTTTTCCATCAAAATCCAAAAATCTCTCCAGGTCGGGACCTGCAGAAATTTCCAAATTTTGACAAAGTACAATATTTCCTAAAACTTTTTATATATACATTTTTGCATTCGATTACATGGAACAAACAATAGCATGTATCATAAGACCACTTTTGAACGAAATATTTTTTTCCATGAAAATCGAAAAATCTCTCCAGGTCGGGACCTGCAGAAATTTCCAAATTTTGACAAAGTACAAAATTTCCTAAAACTTGTTTATATATACATTTTTGCATTCGATTACATGGAACAAACAATAGGATGTATCATAAGACCACTTTTGAACGAAATATTTTTTTCCATGAAAATCCAAAAATCTCTGCAGAAATTTCCAAATTTTGACAAAGTACAATATTTCCTAAAACTTGTTTATACATTTGTATATACATTTTTGCAATCGATTACATGTAACAAACAATAGGATGTATCATAAGACCACTTTTGAACGAAATATTTTTTTCCATCAAAATCCAAAAATCTCTCCAGGTCGGGACCTGCAGAAATTTCCAAATTTTGACAAAGTACAATATTTCCTAAAACTTTTTATATATACATTTTTGCATTCGATTACATGGAACAAACAATAGCATGTATCATAAGACCACTTTTGAACGAAATATTTTTTTCCATGAAAATCGAAAAATCTCTCCAGGTCGGGACCTGCAGAAATTTCCAAATTTTGACAAAGTACAAAATTTCCTAAAACTTGTTTATATATACATTTTTGCATTCGATTACATGGAACAAACAATAGGATGTATCATAAGACCACTTTTGAACGAAATATTTTTTTCCATGAAAATCCAAAAATCTCTGCAGAAATTTCCAAATTTTGACAAAGTACAATATTTCCTAAAACTTGTTTATACATTTGTATATACATTTTTGCAATCGATTACATGTAACAAACAATAGGATGTATCATAAGACCACTTTTGAACGAAATATTTTTTTCCATCAAAATCCAAAAATCTCTCCAGGTCGGGACCTGCAGAAATTTCCAAATTTTGACAAAGTACAATATTTCCTAAAACTTTTTATATATACATTTTTGCATTCGATTACATGGAACAAACAATAGCATGTATCATAAGACCACTTTTGAACGAAATATTTTTTTCCATGAAAATCGAAAAATCTCTCCAGGTCGGGACCTGCAGAAATTTCCAAATTTTGACAAAGTACAAAATTTCCTAAAACTTGTTTATATATACATTTTTGCATTCGATTACATGGAACAAACAATAGGATGTATCATAAGACCACTTTTGAACGAAATATTTTTTTCCATGAAAATCCAAAAATCTCTGCAGAAATTTCCAAATTTTGACAAAGTACAATATTTCCTAAAACTTGTTTATACATTTGTATATACATTTTTGCAATCGATTACATGTAACAAACAATAGGATGTATCATAAGACCACTTTTGAACGAAATATTTTTTCCCATGAAAATCCAAAAATCTCTCCAGGTCGGGACCTGCAGAAATTTCCAAATTTTGACAAAGTACAAAATTTCCTAAAACTTGTTTATATATACATTTTTGCATTCGATTACATGGAACAAACAATAGGATGTATCAGAAGACCACTTTTGAACGAAATATTGTTTTCCATGAAAATCCAAAAATCTCTCCAGGTCGGGACCTGCAGAAATTTCCAAATTTTGACAAAGTACAATATTTCCTAAAACTTGTTTATACATTTGTATATACATTTTTGCAATCGATTACATGTAACAAACAATAGGATGTATCATAAGACCACTTTTGAACGAAATATTTTTTTCCATGAAAATCCAAAAATCTCTCCAGGTCGGGACCTGCAGAAATTTCCAAATTTTGACAAAGTACAATATTTCCTAAAACTTGTTTATATATACATTTTTGCATTCGATTACATGGAACAAACAATAGGATGTATCATAAGACCACTTTTGAACGAAATATTTTTTTCCATGAAAATCGAAAAATCTCTCCAGGTCGGGACCTGCAGAAATTTCCAAATTTTGACAAAGTACAAAATTTCCTAAAACTTGTTTATATATACATTTTTGCATTCGATTACATGGAACAAACAATAGGATGTATCATAAGACCACTTTTGAACGAAATATGTTTTTCCATGAAAATCGAAAAATCTCTCCAGGTCGGGACCTGCAGAAATTTCCAAATTTTGACAAAGTACAAAATTTCCTAAAACTTGTTTATATATACATCTTTGCATTCGATTACATGGAACAAACAATAGGATGTATCATAAGACCACTTTTGAACGAAATATTTTTTCCCATGAAAATCCAAAAATCTCTCCAGGTCGGGACCTGCAGAAATTTCCAAATTTTGACAAAGTACAATATTTCCTAAAACTTGTTTATACATTTGTATATACATTTTTGCAATCGATTACATGTAACAAACAATAGGATGTATCATAAGACCACTTTTGAACGAAATATTTTTTTCCATCAAAATCCAAAAATCTCTCCAGGTCGGGACCTGCAGAAATTTCCAAATTTTGACAAAGTACAATATTTCCTAAAACTTTTTATATATACATTTTTGCATTCGATTACATGGAACAAACAATAGCATGTATCATAAGACCACTTTTGAACGAAATATTTTTTTCCATGAAAATCGAAAAATCTCTCCAGGTCGGGACCTGCAGAAATTTCCAAATTTTGACAAAGTACAAAATTTCCTAAAACTTGTTTATATATACATTTTTGCATTCGATTACATGGAACAAACAATAGGATGTATCATAAGACCACTTTTGAACGAAATATTTTTTTCCATGAAAATCCAAAAATCTCTGCAGAAATTTCCAAATTTTGACAAAGTACAATATTTCCTAAAACTTGTTTATACATTTGTATATACATTTTTGCAATCGATTACATGTAACAAACAATAGGATGTATCATAAGACCACTTTTGAACGAAATATTTTTTTCCATCAAAATCCAAAAATCTCTCCAGGTCGGGACCTGCAGAAATTTCCAAATTTTGACAAAGTACAATATTTCCTAAAACTTTTTATATATACATTTTTGCATTCGATTACATGGAACAAACAATAGCATGTATCATAAGACCACTTTTGAACGAAATATTTTTTTCCATGAAAATCGAAAAATCTCTCCAGGTCGGGACCTGCAGAAATTTCCAAATTTTGACAAAGTACAAAATTTCCTAAAACTTGTTTATATATACATTTTTGCATTCGATTACATGGAACAAACAATAGGATGTATCATAAGACCACTTTTGAACGAAATATTTTTTTCCATGAAAATCCAATAATCTCTGCAGAAATTTCCAAATTTTGACAAAGTACAATATTTCCTAAAACTTGTTTATACATTTGTATATACATTTTTGCAATCGATTACATGTAACAAACAATAGGATGTATCATAAGACCACTTTTGAACGAAATATTTTTTTCCATCAAAATCCAAAAATCTCTCCAGGTCGGGACCTGCAGAAATTTCCAAATTTTGACAAAGTACAATATTTCCTAAAACTTTTTATATATACATTTTTGCATTCGATTACATGGAACAAACAATAGCATGTATCATAAGACCACTTTTGAACGAAATATTTTTTTCCATGAAAATCGAAAAATCTCTCCAGGTCGGGACCTGCAGAAATTTCCAAATTTTGACAAAGTACAAAATTTCCTAAAACTTGTTTATATATACATTTTTGCATTCGATTACATGGAACAAACAATAGGATGTATCATAAGACCACTTTTGAACGAAATATTTTTTTCCATGAAAATCCAAAAATCTCTGCAGAAATTTCCAAATTTTGACAAAGTACAATATTTCCTAAAACTTGTTTATACATTTGTATATACATTTTTGCAATCGATTACATGTAACAAACAATAGGATGTATCATAAGACCACTTTTGAACGAAATATTTTTTTCCATGAAAATCGAAAAATCTCTCCAGGTCGGGACCTGCAGAAATTTCCAAATTTTGACAAAGTACAAAATTTCCTAAAACTTGTTTATATATACATTTTTGCATTCGATTACATGGAACAAACAATAGGATGTATCATAAGACCACTTTTGAACGAAATATGTTTTTCCATGAAAATCGAAAAATCTCTCCAGGTCGGGACCTGCAGAAATTTCCAAATTTTGACAAAGTACAAAATTTCCTAAAACTTGTTTATATATACATCTTTGCATTCGATTACATGGAACAAACAATAGGATGTATCATAAGACCACTTTTGAACAAAATATTTTTTCCATGAAAATCGAAAAATCTCTCCAGGTCGGGACCTGCAGAAATTTCCAAATTTTGACAAAGTACAAAATTTCCTAAAACTTGTTTATATATACATCTTTGCATTCGATTACATGGAACAAACAATAGGATGTATCATAAGACCACTTTTGAACGAAATATTTTTTCCCATGAAAATCCAAAAATCTCTCCAGGTCGGGACCTGCAGAAATTTCCAAATTTTGACAAAGTACAATATTTCCTAAAACTTGTTTATACATTTGTATATACATTTTTGCAATCGATTACATGTAACAAACAATAGGATGTATCATAAGACCACTTTTGAACGAAATATTTTTTTCCATCAAAATCCAAAAATCTCTCCAGGTCGGGACCTGCAGAAATTTCCAAATTTTGACAAAGTACAATATTTCCTAAAACTTTTTATATATACATTTTTGCATTCGATTACATGGAACAAACAATAGCATGTATCATAAGACCACTTTTGAACGAAATATTTTTTTCCATGAAAATCGAAAAATCTCTCCAGGTCGGGACCTGCAGAAATTTCCAAATTTTGACAAAGTACAAAATTTCCTAAAACTTGTTTATATATACATTTTTGCATTCGATTACATGGAACAAACAATAGGATGTATCATAAGACCACTTTTGAACGAAATATTTTTTTCCATGAAAATCCAAAAATCTCTGCAGAAATTTCCAAATTTTGACAAAGTACAATATTTCCTAAAACTTGTTTATACATTTGTATATACATTTTTGCAATCGATTACATGTAACAAACAATAGGATGTATCATAAGACCACTTTTGAACGAAATATTTTTTTCCATCAAAATCCAAAAATCTCTCCAGGTCGGGACCTGCAGAAATTTCCAAATTTTGACAAAGTACAATATTTCCTAAAACTTGTTTATATATACATTTTTGCATTCGATTACATGGAACAAACAATAGGATGTATCATAAGACCACTTTTGAACGAAATATTTTTTTCCATGAAAATCGAAAAATCTCTCCAGGTCGGGACCTGCAGAAATTTCCAAATTTTGACAAAGTACAAAATTTCCTAAAACTTGTTTATATATACATTTTTGCATTCGATTACATGGAACAAACAATAGGATGTATCATAAGACCACTTTTGAACGAAATATTTTTTTCCATGAAAATCCAAAAATCTCTGCAGAAATTTCCAAATTTTGACAAAGTACAATATTTCCTAAAACTTGTTTATACATTTGTATATACATTTTTGCAATCGATTACATGTAACAAACAATAGGATGTATCATAAGACCACTTTTGAACGAAATATTTTTTTCCATCAAAATCCAAAAATCTCTCCAGGTCGGGACCTGCAGAAATTTCCAAATTTTGACAAAGTACAATATTTCCTAAAACTTTTTATATATACATTTTTGCATTCGATTACATGGAACAAACAATAGCATGTATCATAAGACCACTTTTGAACGAAATATTTTTTTCCATGAAAATCGAAAAATCTCTCCAGGTCGGGACCTGCAGAAATTTCCAAATTTTGACAAAGTACAAAATTTCCTAAAACTTGTTTATATATACATTTTTGCATTCGATTACATGGAACAAACAATAGGATGTATCATAAGACCACTTTTGAACGAAATATTTTTTTCCATGAAAATCCAAAAATCTCTGCAGAAATTTCCAAATTTTGACAAAGTACAATATTTCCTAAAACTTGTTTATACATTTGTATATACATTTTTGCAATCGATTACATGTAACAAACAATAGGATGTATCATAAGACCACTTTTGAACGAAATATTTTTTTCCATGAAAATCGAAAAATCTCTCCAGGTCGGGACCTGCAGAAATTTCCAAATTTTGACAAAGTACAAAATTTCCTAAAACTTGTTTATATATACATTTTTGCATTCGATTACATGGAACAAACAATAGGATGTATCATAAGACCACTTTTGAACGAAATATGTTTTTCCATGAAAATCGAAAAATCTCTCCAGGTCGGGACCTGCAGAAATTTCCAAATTTTGACAAAGTACAAAATTTCCTAAAACTTGTTTATATATACATCTTTGCATTCGATTACATGGAACAAACAATAGGATGTATCATAAGACCACTTTTGAACAAAATATTTTTTCCATGAAAATCGAAAAATCTCTCCAGGTCGGGACCTGCAGAAATTTCCAAATTTTGACAAAGTACAAAATTTCCTAAAACTTGTTTATATATACATCTTTGCATTCGATTACATGGAACAAACAATAGGATGTATCATAAGACCACTTTTGAACGAAATATTTTTTCCCATGAAAATCCAAAAATCTCTCCAGGTCGGGACCTGCAGAAATTTCCAAATTTTGACAAAGTACAATATTTCCTAAAACTTGTTTATACATTTGTATATACATTTTTGCAATCGATTACATGTAACAAACAATAGGATGTATCATAAGACCACTTTTGAACGAAATATTTTTTTCCATCAAAATCCAAAAATCTCTCCAGGTCGGGACCTGCAGAAATTTCCAAATTTTGACAAAGTACAATATTTCCTAAAACTTTTTATATATACATTTTTGCATTCGATTACATGGAACAAACAATAGCATGTATCATAAGACCACTTTTGAACGAAATATTTTTTTCCATGAAAATCGAAAAATCTCTCCAGGTCGGGACCTGCAGAAATTTCCAAATTTTGACAAAGTACAAAATTTCCTAAAACTTGTTTATATATACATTTTTGCATTCGATTACATGGAACAAACAATAGGATGTATCATAAGACCACTTTTGAACGAAATATTTTTTTCCATGAAAATCCAAAAATCTCTGCAGAAATTTCCAAATTTTGACAAAGTACAATATTTCCTAAAACTTGTTTATACATTTGTATATACATTTTTGCAATCGATTACATGTAACAAACAATAGGATGTATCATAAGACCACTTTTGAACGAAATATTTTTTTCCATGAAAATCGAAAAATCTCTCCAGGTCGGGACCTGCAGAAATTTCCAAATTTTGACAAAGTACAAAATTTCCTAAAACTTGTTTATATATACATTTTTGCATTCGATTACATGGAACAAACAATAGGATGTATCATAAGACCACTTTTGAACGAAATATGTTTTTCCATGAAAATCGAAAAATCTCTCCAGGTCGGGACCTGCAGAAATTTCCAAATTTTGACAAAGTACAAAATTTCCTAAAACTTGTTTATATATACATCTTTGCATTCGATTACATGGAACAAACAATAGGATGTATCATAAGACCACTTTTGAACAAAATATTTTTTCCATGAAAATCGAAAAATCTCTCCAGGTCGGGACCTGCAGAAATTTCCAAATTTTGACAAAGTACAAAATTTCCTAAAACTTGTTTATATATACATCTTTGCATTCGATTACATGGAACAAACAATAGGATGTATCATAAGACCACTTTTGAACGAAATATTTTTTCCCATGAAAATCCAAAAATCTCTCCAGGTCGGGACCTGCAGAAATTTCCAAATTTTGACAAAGTACAATATTTCCTAAAACTTGTTTATACATTTGTATATACATTTTTGCAATCGATTACATGTAACAAACAATAGGATGTATCATAAGACCACTTTTGAACGAAATATTTTTTTCCATCAAAATCCAAAAATCTCTCCAGGTCGGGACCTGCAGAAATTTCCAAATTTTGACAAAGTACAATATTTCCTAAAATTTTTATATATACATTTTTGCATTCGATTACATGGAACAAACAATAGCATGTATCATAAGACCACTTTTGAACGAAATATTTTTTTCCATGAAAATCGAAAAATCTCTCCAGGTCGGGACCTGCAGAAATTTCCAAATTTTGACAAAGTACAAAATTTCCTAAAACTTGTTTATATATACATTTTTGCATTCGATTACATGGAACAAACAATAGGATGTATCATAAGACCACTTTTGAACGAAATATTTTTTTCCATGACAATCCAAAAATCTCTCCAGGTCGGGACCTGCAGAAATTTCCAAATTTTGACAAAGTACAAAATTTCCTAAAACTTGTTTATATATACATTTTTGCATTCGATTACATGGAACAAACAATAGGATGTATCATAAGACCACTTTTGAACGAAATATTGTTTTCCATGACAATCGAAAAATCTCTCCAGGTCGGGACCTGCAGAAATTTCCAAATTTTGACAAAGTACAAAATTTCCTAAAACTTGTTTATAGATACATCTTTGCATTCGATTACATGGAACAAACAATAGGATGTATCATAAGACCACTTTTGAACGAAATATTTTTTCCCATGAAAATCCAAAAATCTCTCCAGGTCGGGACCTGCAGAAATTTCCAAATTTTGACAAAGTACAAAATTTCCTAAAACTTGTTTATATATACATTTTTGCATTCGATTACATGGAACAAACAATAGGATGTATCAGAAGACCACTTTTGAACGAAATATTGTTTTCCATGAAAATCCAAAAATCTCTCCAGGTCGGGACCTGCAGAAATTTCCAAATTTTGACAAAGTACAATATTTCCTAAAACTTGTTTATACATTTGTATATACATTTTTGCAATCGATTACATGTAACAAACAATAGGATGTATCATAAGACCACTTTTGAACGAAATATTTTTTTCCATCAAAATCCAAAAATCTCTCCAGGTCGGGACCTGCAGAAATTTCCAAATTTTGACAAAGTACAATATTTCCTAAAACTTTTTTATATATACATTTTTGCATTCGATTACATGGAACAAACAATAGGATGTATCATAAGACCACTTTTGAACGAAATATTTTTTTCCATGAAAATCGAAAAATCTCTCCAGGTCGGGACCTGCAGAAATTTCCAAATTTTGACAAAGTACAAAATTTCCTAAAACTTGTTTATATATACATTTTTGCATTCGATTACATGGAACAAACAATAGGATGTATCATAAGACCACTTTTGAACGAAATATTTTTTTCCATGAAAATCGAAAAATCTCTCCAGGTCGGGACCTGCAGAAATTTCCAAATTTTGACAAAGTACAAAATTTCCTAAAACTTGTTTATATATACATCTTTGCATTCGATTACATGGAACAAACAATAGGATGTATCATAAGACCACTTTTGAACAAAATATTTTTTCCATGAAAATCGAAAAATCTCTCCAGGTCGGGACCTGCAGAAATTTCCAAATTTTGACAAAGTACAAAATTTCCTAAAACTTGTTTATATATACATCTTTGCATTCGATTACATGGAACAAACAATAGGATGTATCATAAGACCACTTTTGAACGAAATATTTTTTCCCATGAAAATCCAAAAATCTCTCCAGGTCGGGACCTGCAGAAATTTCCAAATTTTGACAAAGTACAATATTTCCTAAAACTTGTTTATACATTTGTATATACATTTTTGCAATCGATTACATGTAACAAACAATAGGATGTATCATAAGACCACTTTTGAACGAAATATTTTTTTCCATCAAAATCCAAAAATCTCTCCAGGTCGGGACCTGCAGAAATTTCCAAATTTTGACAAAGTACAATATTTCCTAAAACTTTTTATATATACATTTTTGCATTCGATTACATGGAACAAACAATAGCATGTATCATAAGACCACTTTTGAACGAAATATTTTTTTCCATGAAAATCGATAAATCTCTCCAGGTCGGGACCTGCAGAAATTTCCAAATTTTGACAAAGTACAAAATTTCCTAAAACTTGTTTATATATACATTTTTGCATTCGATTACATGGAACAAACAATAGGATGTATCATAAGACCACTTTTGAACGAAATATTTTTTTCCATGAAAATCCAAAAATCTCTGCAGAAATTTCCAAATTTTGACAAAGTACAAAATTTCCTAAAACTTGTTTATATATACAATTTTGCATTCGATTACATGGAACAAACAATAGGATGTATCATAAGACCACTTTTGAACGAAATATTTTTTTCCATGAAAATCGAAAAATCTCTCCATGTCGGGACCTGCAGAAATTTCCAAATTTTGACAAAGTACAAAATTTCCTAAAACTTGTTTATATATACATTTCTGCATTCGATTACATGGAACAAACATTAGGATGTATCATAAGACCACTTTTGAACGAAATATTTTTTTCCATGAAAATCGAAAAATCTCTCCAGGTCGGGACCTGCAGAAATTTCCAAATTTTGACAAAGTACAAAATTTCCTAAAACTTGTTTATATATACATTTTTGCATTCGATTACATGGAACAAACAATAGGATGTATCATAAGACCACTTTGAACGAAATATTTTTTTCCATGAAAATCCAAAAATCTCTCCAGGTCGGGACCTGCAGAAATTTCCAAATTTTGATAAAGTACAATATTTCCTAAAACTTGTTTATACATTTGTATATACATTTTTGCAATCGATTACATGTAACAAACAATAGGATGTATCATAAGACCACTTTTGAACGAAATATTTTTTTCCATGAAAATCCAAAAATCTCTCCAGGTCGGGACCTGCAGAAATTTCCAAATTTTGACAAAGTACAATATTTCCTAAAACTTGTTTATACATTTGTATATACATTTTTGCAATCGATTACATGTAACAAACAATAGGATGTATCATAAGACCACTTTTGAACGAAATATTTTTTTCCATCAAAATCCAAAAATTTCTCCAGGTCGGGACCTGCAGAAATTTCCAAATTTTGACAAAGTACAATATTTCCTAAAACTTGTTTATATATACATTTTTGCATTCGATTGCATGGAACAAACAATAGGATGTATCATAAGACCACTTTTGAACGAAATATTTTTTTCCATGAAAATCGAAAAATCTCTCCAGGTCGGGACCTGCAGAAATTTCCAAATTTTGACAAAGTACAATATTTCCTAAAACTTGTTTATACATTTGTATATACATTTTTGCAATCGATTACATGTAACAAACAATAGGATGTATCATAAGACCACTTTTGAACGAAATATTTTTTTCCATGAAAATCCAAAAATCTCTCCAGGTCGGGACCTGCAGAAATTTCCAAATTTTGACAAAGTACAATATTTCCTAAAACTTGTTTATATATACATTTTTGCATTCGATTACATGGAACAAACAATAGGATGTATCATAAGACCACTTTTGAACGAAATATTTTTTTCCATGAAAATCGAAAAATCTCTCCAGGTCGGGACCTGCAGAAATTTCCAAATTTTGACAAAGTACAAAATTTCCTAAAACTTGTTTATATATACATTTTTGCATTCGATTACATGGAACAAACAATAGGATGTATCATAAGACCACTTTTGAACGAAATATGTTTTTCCATGAAAATCGAAAAATCTCTCCAGGTCGGGACCTGCAGAAATTTCCAAATTTTGACAAAGTACAAAATTTCCTAAAACTTGTTTATATATACATCTTTGCATTCGATTACATGGAACAAACAATAGGATGTATCATAAGACCACTTTTGAACAAAATATTTTTTCCATGAAAATCGAAAAATCTCTCCAGGTCGGGACCTGCAGAAATTTCCAAATTTTGACAAAGTACAAAATTTCCTAAAACTTGTTTATATATACATCTTTGCATTCGATTACATGGAACAAACAATAGGATGTATCATAAGACCACTTTTGAACGAAATATTTTTTCCCATGAAAATCCAAAAATCTCTCCAGGTCGGGACCTGCAGAAATTTCCAAATTTTTACAAAGTACAATATTTCCTAAAACTTGTTTATACATTTGTATATACATTTTTGCAATCGATTACATGTAACAAACAATAGGATGTATCATAAGACCACTTTTGAACGAAATATTTTTTTCCATCAAAATCCAAAAATCTCTCCAGGTCGGGACCTGCAGAAATTTCCAAATTTTGACAAAGTACAATATTTCCTAAAACTTTTTATATATACATTTTTGCATTCGATTACATGGAACAAACAATAGCATGTATCATAAGACCACTTTTGAACGAAATATTTTTTTCCATGAAAATCCAAAAATCTCTCCAGGTCGGGACCTGCAGAAATTTCCAAATTTTGACAAAGTACAAAATTTCCTAAAACTTGTTTATATATACATTTTTGCATTCGATTACATGGAACAAACAATAGGATGTATCATAAGACCACTTTTGAACGAAATATTTTTTTCCATGAAAATCCAAAAATCTCTGCAGAAATTTCCAAATTTTGACAAAGAACAATATTTCCTAAAACTTGTTTATACATTTGTATATACATTTTTGCATTCGATTACATGGAACAAACAATAGCATGTATCATAAGACCACTTTTGAACGAAATATTTTTTTCCATGAAAATCGATAAATCTCTCCAGGTCGGGACCTGCAGAAATTTCCAAATTTTGACAAAGTACAAAATTTCCTAAAACTTGTTTATATATACATTTTTGCATTCGATTACATGGAACAAACAATAGGATGTATCATAAGACCACTTTTGAACGAAATATTTTTTTCCATGAAAATCCAAAAATCTCTGCAGAAATTTCCAAATTTTGACAAAGTACAAAATTTCCTAAAACTTGTTTATATATACAATTTTGCATTCGATTACATGGAACAAACAATAGGATGTATCATAAGACCACTTTTGAACGAAATATTTTTTTCCATGAAAATCGAAAAATCTCTCCATGTCGGGACCTGCAGAAATTTCCAAATTTTGACAAAGTACAAAATTTCCTAAAACTTGTTTATATATACATTTCTGCATTCGATTACATGGAACAAACATTAGGATGTATCATAAGACCACTTTTGAACGAAATATTTTTTTCCATGAAAATCGAAAAATCTCTCCAGGTCGGGACCTGCAGAAATTTCCAAATTTTGACAAAGTACAAAATTTCCTAAAACTTGTTTATATATACATTTTTGCATTCGATTACATGGAACAAACAATAGGATGTATCATAAGACCACTTTGAACGAAATATTTTTTTCCATGAAAATCCAAAAATCTCTCCAGGTCGGGACCTGCAGAAATTTCCAAATTTTGACAAAGTACAATATTTCCTAAAACTTGTTTATACATTTGTATATACATTTTTGCAATCGATTACATGTAACAAACAATAGGATGTATCATAAGACCACTTTTGAACGAAATATTTTTTTCCATGAAAATCCAAAAATCTCTCCAGGTCGGGACCTGCAGAAATTTCCAAATTTTGACAAAGTACAATATTTCCTAAAACTTGTTTATACATTTGTATATACATTTTTGCAATCGATTACATGTAACAAACAATAGGATGTATCATAAGACCACTTTTGAACGAAATATTTTTTTCCATGAAAATCGAAAAATCTCTCCAGGTCGGGACCTGCAGAAATTTCCAAATTTTGACAAAGTACAAAATTTCCTAAAACTTGTTTATATATACATTTTTGCATTCGATTACATGGAACAAACAATAGGATGTATCATAAGACCACTTTTGAACGAAATATTTTTTTCCATGAAAATCGAAAAATCTCTCCAGGTCGGGACCTGCAGAAATTTCCAAATTTTGACAAAGTACAAAATTTCCTAAAACTTGTTTATATATACATTTTTGCATTCGATTACATGGAACAAACAATAGGATGTATCATAAGACCACTTTTGAACGAAATATTTTTTTCCATGAAAATCCAAAAATCTCTGCAGAAATTTCCAAATTTTGACAAAGTACAAAATTTCCTAAAACTTGTTTATATATACAATTTTGCATTCGATTACATGGAACAAACAATAGGATGTATCATAAGACCACTTTTGAACGAAATATTTTTTTCCATGAAAATCGAAAAATCTCTCCAGGTCGGGACCTGCAGAAATTTCCAAATTTTGACAAAGTACAAAATTTCCTAAAACTTGTTTATATATACATCTTTGCATTCGATTACATGGAACAAACAATAGGATGTATCATAAGACCACTTTTGAACGAAATATTTTTTTCCATGAAAATCCAAAAATCTCTCCAGGTCGGGACCTGCAGAAATTTCCAAATTTTGACAAAGTACAATATTTCCTAAAACTTGTTTATACATTTGTATATACATTTTTGCAATCGATTACATGTAACAAACAATAGGATGTATCATAAGACCACTTTTGAACGAAATATTTTTTTCCATCAAAATCCAAAAATCTCTCCAGGTCGGGACCTGCAGAAATTTCCAAATTTTGACAAAGTACAAAATTTCCTAAAACTTGTTTATATATACATTTTTGCATTCGATTACATGGAACAAACAATAGGATGTATCATAAGACCACTTTTGAACGAAATATTTTTTTCCATGAAAATCCAAAAATCTCTCCAGGTCGGGACCTGCAGAAATTTCCAAATTTTGACAAAGTACAAAATTTCCTAAAACTTGTTTATATATACATTTTTGCATTCGATTACATGGAACAAACAATAGGATGTATCATAAGACCACTTTTGAACGAAATATTGTTTTCCATCAAAATCCAAAAATCTCTCCAGGTCGGGACCTGCAGAAATTTCCAAATTTTGACAAAGTACAATATTTCCTAAAACTTGTTTATATATACATTTTTGCATTCGATTACATGGAACAAACAATAGGATGTATCATAAGACCACTTTTGAACGAAATATTTTTTTCCATGAAAATCGAAAAATCTCTCCAGGTCGGGACCTGCAGAAATTTCCAAATTTTGACAAAGTACAAAATTTCCAAAAACTTGTTTATATATACATTTTTGCATTCGATTACATGGAACAAACAATAGGATGTATCATAAGACCACTTTTGAACGAAATATTTTTTTCCATGAAAATCGAAAAATCTCTCCAGGTCGGGACCTGCAGAAATTTCCAAATTTTGACAAAGTACAAAATTTCCTAAAACTTGTTTATATATACATCTTTGCATTCGATTACATGGAACAAACAATAGGATGTATCATAAGACCACTTTTGAACGAAATATTTTTTTCCATGAAAATCCAAAAATCTCTCCAGGAGGGACCTGCAGAAATTTCCAAATTTTGACAAAGTACAAAATTTCCTAAAACTAGTTTATATATACATTTTTGCATTCGATTACATGGAACAAACAATAGGATGTATCATAAGACCACTTTTGAACGAAATATTTTTTTCCATGAAAATCCAAAAATCTCTCCAGGTCGGGACCTGCAGAAATTTCCAAATTTTGACAAAGTACAATATTTCCTAAAACTTGTTTATACATTTGCATATACATTTTTGCAATCGATTACATGGAACAAACAATAGGATGTATCATAAGACCAGTTTTGAACGAAATATTGTTTTCCATCAAAATCCAAAAATCTCTCCAGGTCGGGACCTGCAGAAATTTCCAAATTTTGACAAAGTACAAAATTTCCTAAAACTTGTTTATATATACATTTTTGCATTCGATTACATGGAACAAACAATAGGATGTATCATAAGACCACTTTTGAACGAAATATTTTTTTCCATGAAAATCCAAAAATCTCTGCAGAAATTTCCAAATTTTGACAAAGTACAAAATTTCCTAAAACTTGTTTATATATACAATTTTGCATTCGATTACATGGAACAAACAATAGGATGTATCATAAGACCACTTTTGAACGAAATATTTTTTTCCATGAAAATCCAAAAATCTCTCCAGGTCGGGACCTGCAGAAATTTCCAAATTTTGACAAAGTACAAAATTTCCTAAAACTTGTTTATATATACATTTTTGCATTCGATTACATGGAACAAACAATAGGATGTATCATAAGACCACTTTTGAACGAAATATTTTTTTCCATGAAAATCCAAAAATCTCTCCAGGTCGGGACCTGCAGAAATTTCCAAATTTTGACAAAGTACAATATTTCCTAAAACTTGTTTATACATTTGTATATACATTTTTGCAATCGATTACATGTAACAAACAATAGGAAGTATCATAAGACCACTTTTGAACGAAATATTTTTTTCCATCAAAATCCAAAAATCTCTCCAGGTCGGGACCTGCAGAAATTTCCAAATTTTGACAAAGTACAATATTTCCTAAAACTTGTTTATATATACATCTTTGCATTCGATTACATGGAACAAACAATAGGATGTATCATAAGACCACTTTTGAACGAAATATTTTTTCCATGAAAATCGAAAAATCTCTCCAGGTCGGGACCTGCAGAAATTTCCAAATTTTGACAAAGTACAAAATTTCCTAAAACTTGTTTATATATACATTTTTGCATTCGATTACATGGAACAAACAATAGGATATATCATAAGACCACTTTTGAACGAAATATTTTTTTCCATGAAAATCGAAAAATCTCTCCAGGTCGGGACCTGCAGAAATTTCCAAATTTTGACAAAGTACAAAATTTCCTAAAACTTGTTTATATATACATCTTTGCATTCGATTACATGGAACAAACAATAGGATGTATCATAAGACCACTTTTGAACGAAATATTTTTTTCCATGAAAATCGAAAAATCTCTCCAGGTCGGGACCTGCAGAAATTTCCAAATTTTGACAAAGTACAAAATTTCCTAAAACTTGTTTATATATACATTTTTGCATTCGATTACATGGAACAAACAATAGGATGTATCAAAAGACCACTTTTGAACGAAATATTTTTTTCCATGAAAATCGAAAAATCTCTCCAGGTCGGGACCTGCAGAAATTTCCAAATTTTGACAAAGTACAAAATTTCCTAAAACTTGTTTATATATACATTTTTGCATTCGATTACATGGAACAAACAATAGGATGTATCATAAGACCACTTTTGAACGAAATATTTTTTTCCATGAAAATCCAAAAATCTCTGCAGAAATTTCCAAATTTTGACAAAGTACAAAATTTCCTAAAACTTGTTTATATATACAATTTTGCATTCGATTACATGGAACAAACAATAGGATGTATCATAAGACCACTTTTGAACGAAATATTTTTTTCCATGAAAATCGAAAAATCTCTCCAGGTCGGGACCTGCAGAAATTTCCAAATTTTGACAAAGTACAAAATTTCCTAAAACTTGTTTATATATACATCTTTGCATTCGATTACATGGAACAAACAATAGGATGTATCATAAGACCACTTTTGAACGAAATATTTTTTTCCATGAAAATCCAAAAATCTCTCCAGGTCGGGACCTGCAGAAATTTCCAAATTTTGACAAAGTACAATATTTCCTAAAACTTGTTTATACATTTGTATATACATTTTTGCAATCGATTACATGTAACAAACAATAGGATGTATCATAAGACCACTTTTGAACGAAATATTTTTTTCCATCAAAATCCAAAAATCTCTCCAGGTCGGGACCTGCAGAAATTTCCAAATTTTGACAAAGTACAAAATTTCCTAAAACTTGTTTATATATACATTTTTGCATTCGATTACATGGAACAAACAATAGGATGTATCATAAGACCACTTTTGAACGAAATATTTTTTTCCATGAAAATCCAAAAATCTCTCCAGGTCGGGACCTGCAGAAATTTCCAAATTTTGACAAAGTACAAAATTTCCTAAAACTTGTTTATATATACATTTTTGCATTCGATTACATGGAACAAACAATAGGATGTATCATAAGACCACTTTTGAACGAAATATTGTTTTCCATCAAAATCCAAAAATCTCTCCAGGTCGGGACCTGCAGAAATTTCCAAATTTTGACAAAGTACAATATTTCCTAAAACTTGTTTATATATACATTTTTGCATTCGATTACATGGAACAAACAATAGGATGTATCATAAGACCACTTTTGAACGAAATATTTTTTTCCATGAAAATCGAAAAATCTCTCCAGGTCGGGACCTGCAGAAATTTCCAAATTTTGACAAAGTACAAAATTTCCAAAAACTTGTTTATATATACATTTTTGCATTCGATTACATGGAACAAACAATAGGATGTATCATAAGACCACTTTTGAACGAAATATTTTTTTCCATGAAAATCGAAAAATCTCTCCAGGTCGGGACCTGCAGAAATTTCCAAATTTTGACAAAGTACAAAATTTCCTAAAACTTGTTTATATATACATCTTTGCATTCGATTACATGGAACAAACAATAGGATGTATCATAAGACCACTTTTGAACGAAATATTTTTTTCCATGAAAATCCAAAAATCTCTCCAGGAGGGACCTGCAGAAATTTCCAAATTTTGACAAAGTACAAAATTTCCTAAAACTAGTTTATATATACATTTTTGCATTCGATTACATGGAACAAACAATAGGATGTATCATAAGACCACTTTTGAACGAAATATTTTTTTCCATGAAAATCCAAAAATCTCTCCAGGTCGGGACCTGCAGAAATTTCCAAATTTTGACAAAGTACAATATTTCCTAAAACTTGTTTATACATTTGCATATACATTTTTGCAATCGATTACATGGAACAAACAATAGGATGTATCATAAGACCAGTTTTGAACGAAATATTGTTTTCCATCAAAATCCAAAAATCTCTCCAGGTCGGGACCTGCAGAAATTTCCAAATTTTGACAAAGTACAAAATTTCCTAAAACTTGTTTATATATACATTTTTGCATTCGATTACATGGAACAAACAATAGGATGTATCATAAGACCACTTTTGAACGAAATATTTTTTTCCATGAAAATCCAAAAATCTCTGCAGAAATTTCCAAATTTTGACAAAGTACAAAATTTCCTAAAACTTGTTTATATATACAATTTTGCATTCGATTACATGGAACAAACAATAGGATGTATCATAAGACCACTTTTGAACAAAATATTTTTTCCATGAAAATCGAAAAATCTCTCCAGGTCGGGACCTGCAGAAATTTCCAAATTTTGACAAAGTACAAAATTTCCTAAAACTTGTTTATATATACATCTTTGCATTCGATTACCTGGAACAAACAATAGGATGTATCATAAGACCACTTTTGAACGAAATATTTTTTTCCATGAAAATCCAAAAATCTCTCCAGGTCGGGACCTGCAGAAATTTCCAAATTTTGACAAAGTACAATATTTCCTAAAACTTGTTTATACATTTGTATATACATTTTTGCAATCGATTACATGTAACAAACAATAGGATGTATCATAAGACCACTTTTGAACGAAATATTTTTTTCCATCAAAATCCAAAAATCTCTCCAGGTCGGGACCTGCAGAAATTTCCAAATTTTGACAAAGTACAAAATTTCCTAAAACTTGTTTATATATACATTTCTGCATTCGATTACATGGAACAAACAATAGGATGTATCATAAGACCACTTTTGAACGAAATATTTTTTTCCATGAAAATCCAAAAATCTCTCCAGGTCGGGACCTGCAGAAATTTCCAAATTTTGACAAAGTACAAAATTTCCTTAAACTTGTTTATATATACATTTTTGCATTCGATTACATGGAACAAACAATAGGATGTATCATAAGACCACTTTGAACGAAATATTTTTTTCCATGAAAATCGAAAAATCTCTCCAGGTCGGGACCTGCAGAAATTTCCAAATTTTGACAAAGTACAATATTTCCTAAAACTTGTTTATACATTTGTATATACATTTTTGCAATCGATTACATGTAACAAACAATAGGATGTATCATAAGACCACTTTTGAACGAAATATTTTTTTCCATCAAAATCCAAAAATCTCTCCAGGTCGGGACCTGCAGAAATTTCCAAATTTTGACAAAGTACAATATTTCCTAAAACTTGTTTATATATACATTTTTGCATTCGATTACATGGAACAAACAATAGGATGTATCATAAGACCACTTTTGAACGAAATATTTTTTTCCATGAAAATCCAAAAATCTCTCCAGGTCGGGACCTGCAGAAATTTCCAAATTTTGACAAAGTACAAAATTTCCTAAAACTTGTTTATATATACATTTTTGCATTCGATTACATGGAACAAACAATAGGATGTATCAGAAGACCACTTTTGAACGAAATATTGTTTTCCATGAAAATCGAAAAATCTCTCCAGGTCGGGACCTGCAGAAATTTCCAAATTTTGACAAAGTACAATATTTCCTAAAACTTGTTTATACATTTGTATATACATTTTTGCAATCGATTACATGTAACAAACAATAGGATGTATCATAAGACCACTTTTGAACGAAATATTTTTTTCCATCAAAATCCAAAAATCTCTCCAGGTCGGGACCTGCAGAAATTTCCAAATTTTGACAAAGTACAATATTTCCTAAAACTTGTTTATATATACATTTTTGCATTCGATTACATGGAACAAACAATAGGATGTATCATAAGACCACTTTTGAACGAAATATTTTTTTCCATGAAAATCCAAAAACCTCTGCAGAAATTTCCAAATTTTGACAAAGTACAAAATTTCCTAAAACTTGTTTATATATACAATTTTGCATTCGATTACATGGAACAAACAATAGGATGTATCATAAGACCACTTTTGAACGAAATATTTTTTTCCATGAAAATCCAAAAATCTCTCCAGGTCGGGACCTGCAGAAATTTCCAAATTTTGACAAAGTACAAAATTTCCTAAAACTTGTTTATATATACATCTTTGCATTCGATTACATGGAACAAACAATAGGATGTATCATAAGACCACTTTTGAACGAAATATTTTTTTCCATGAAAATCCAAAAATCTCTCCAGGTCGGGACCTGCAGAAATTTCCAAATTTTGACAAAGTACAATATTTCCTAAAACTTGTTTATACATTTGTATATACATTTTTGCAATCGATTACATGTAACAAACAATAGGATGTATCATAAGACCACTTTTGAACGAAATATTTTTTTCCATCAAAATCCAAAAATCTCTCCAGGTCGGGACCTGCAGAAATTTCCAAATTTTGACAAAGTACAATATTTCCTAAAACTTGTTTATATATACATTTTTGCATTCGATTACATGGAACAAACAATAGGATGTATCATAAGACCACTTTTGAACGAAATATTTTTTTCCATGAAAATCGAAAAATCTCTCCAGGTCGGGACCTGCAGAAATTTCCAAATTTTGACAAAGTACAAAATTTCCTAAAACTTGTTTATATATACATTTTTGCATTCGATTACATGGAACAAACAATAGGATGTATCATAAGACCACTTTTGAACGAAATATTTTTTTCCATGAAAATCCAAAAATCTCTGCAGAAATTTCCAAATTTTGACAAAGTACAAAATTTCCTAAAACTTGTTTATATATACAATTTTGCATTCGATTACATGGAACAAACAATAGGATGTATCATAAGACCACTTTTGAACGAAATATTTTTTTCCATGAAAATCCAAAAATCTCTCCAGGTCGGGACCTGCAGAAATTTCCAAATTTTAACAAAGTACAAAATTTCCTAAAACTTGTTTATATATACATCTTTGCATTCGATTACATGGAACAAACAATAGGATGTATCATAAGACCACTTTTGAACGAAATATTTTTTTCCATGAAAATCCAAAAATCTCTCCAGGTCGGGACCTGCAGAAATTTCCAAATTTTGACAAAGTACAATATTTCCTAAAACTTGTTTATACATTTGTATATACATTTTTGCAATCGATTACATGTAACAAACAATAGGATGTATCATAAGACCACTTTTGAACGAAATATTTTTTTCCATCAAAATCCAAAAATCTCTCCAGGTCGGGACCTGCAGAAATTTCCAAATTTTGACAAAGTACAATATTTCCTAAAACTTGTTTATATATACATTTTTGCATTCGATTACATGGAACAAACAATAGGATGTATCATAAGACCACTTTTGAACGAAATATTTTTTTCCATGAAAATCCAAAAATCTCTCCAGGTCGGGACCTGCAGAAATTTCCAAATTTTGACAAAGTACAAAATTTCCTAAAACTTGTTTATATATACATTTTTGCATTCGATTACATGGAACAAACAATAGGATGTATCATAAGACCACTTTTTAACGAAATATTTTTTTCCATGAAAATCCAAAAATCTCTCCAGGTCGGGACCTGCAGAAATTTCCAAATTTTGACAAAGTACAATATTTCCTAAAACTTGTTTATACATTTGTATATACATTTTTGCAATCGATTACATGTAACAAACAATAGGAAGTATCATAAGACCACTTTTGAACGAAATATTTTTTTCCATCAAAATCCAAAAATCTCTCCAGGTCGGGACCTGCAGAAATTTCCAAATTTTGACAAAGTACAAAATTTCCTAAAACTTGTTTATATATACATTTTTGCATTCGATTACATGGAACAAACAATAGGATGTATCATAAGACCACTTTTGAACGAAATATTTTTTTCCATCAAAATCCAAAAATCTCTCCAGGTCGGGACCTGCAGAAATTTCCAAATTTTGACAAAGTACAAAATTTCCTAAAACTTGTTTATATATACATTTTTGCATTCGATTACATGGAACAAACAATAGGATGTATCATAAGACCACTTTTGAACGAAATATTGTTTTCCATCAAAATCCAAAAATCTCTCCAGGTCGGGACCTGCAGAAATTTCCAAATTTTGACAAAGTACAATATTTCCTAAAACTTGTTTATATATACATTTTTGCATTCGATTACATGGAACAAACAATAGGATGTATCATAAGACCACTTTTGAACGAAATATTTTTTTCCATGAAAATCGAAAAATCTCTCCAGGTCGGGACCTGCAGAAATTTCCAAATTTTGACAAAGTACAAAATTTCCTAAAACTTGTTTATATATACATTTTTGCATTCGATTACATGGAACAAACAATAGGATGTATCATAAGACCACTTTTGAACGAAATATTTTTTTCCATGAAAATCCAAAAATCTCTGCAGAAATTTCCAAATTTTGACAAAGTACAAAATTTCCTAAAACTTGTTTATATATACAATTTTGCATTCGATTACATGGAACAAACAATAGGATGTATCATAAGACCACTTTTGAACGAAATATTTTTTTCCATGAAAATCCAAAAATCTCTCCAGGTCGGGACCTGCAGAAATTTCCAAATTTTAACAAAGTACAAAATTTCCTAAAACTTGTTTATATATACATCTTTGCATTCGATTACATGGAACAAACAATAGGATGTATCATAAGACCACTTTTGAACGAAATATTTTTTTCCATGAAAATCCAAAAATCTCTCCAGGTCGGGACCTGCAGAAATTTCCAAATTTTGACAAAGTACAATATTTCCTAAAACTTGTTTATACATTTGTATATACATTTTTGCAATCGATTACATGTAACAAACAATAGGATGTATCATAAGACCACTTTTGAACGAAATATTTTTTTCCATCAAAATCCAAAAATCTCTCCAGGTCGGGACCTGCAGAAATTTCCAAATTTTGACAAAGTACAATATTTCCTAAAACTTGTTTATATATACATTTTTGCATTCGATTACATGGAACAAACAATAGGATGTATCATAAGACCACTTTTGAACGAAATATTTTTTTCCATGAAAATCCAAAAATCTCTCCAGGTCGGGACCTGCAGAAATTTCCAAATTTTGACAAAGTACAAAATTTCCTAAAACTTGTTTATATATACATTTTTGCATTCGATTACATGGAACAAACAATAGGATGTATCATAAGACCACTTTTTAACGAAATATTTTTTTCCATGAAAATCCAAAAATCTCTCCAGGTCGGGACCTGCAGAAATTTCCAAATTTTGACAAAGTACAATATTTCCTAAAACTTGTTTATACATTTGTATATACATTTTTGCAATCGATTACATGTAACAAACAATAGGAAGTATCATAAGACCACTTTTGAACGAAATATTTTTTTCCATCAAAATCCAAAAATCTCTCCAGGTCGGGACCTGCAGAAATTTCCAAATTTTGACAAAGTACAAAATTTCCTAAAACTTGTTTATATATACATTTTTGCATTCGATTACATGGAACAAACAATAGGATGTATCATAAGACCACTTTTGAACGAAATATTTTTTTCCATCAAAATCCAAAAATCTCTCCAGGTCGGGACCTGCAGAAATTTCCAAATTTTGACAAAGTACAAAATTTCCTAAAACTTGTTTATATATACATTTTTGCATTCGATTACATGGAACAAACAATAGGATGTATCATAAGACCACTTTTGAACGAAATATTGTTTTCCATCAAAATCCAAAAATCTCTCCAGGTCGGGACCTGCAGAAATTTCCAAATTTTGACAAAGTACAATATTTCCTAAAACTTGTTTATATATACATTTTTGCATTCGATTACATGTAACAAACAATAGGATGTATCATAAGACCACTTTTGAACGAAATATTTTTTTCCATGAAAATCCAAAAATCTTTGCAGAAATTTCCAAATTTTGACAAAGTACAAAATTTCCTAAAACTTGTTTATATATACATTTTTGCATTCGATTACATGGAACAAACAATAGGATGTATCATAAGACCACTTTTGAACGAAATATTTTTTTCCATGAAAATCGAAAAATCTCTGCAGAAATTTCCAAATTTTGACAAAGTACAAAATTTCCTAAAACTTGTTTATATATACAATTTTGCATTCGATTACATGGAACAAACAATAGGATGTATCATAAGACCACTTTTGAACGAAATATTTTTTTCCATGAAAATCCAAAAATCTCTCCAGGTCGGGACCTGCAGAAATTTCCAAATTTTGACAAAGTACAAAATTTCCTAAAACTTGTCTATATATACATTTTTGCATTCGATTACATGGAACAAACAACAGGATGTATCATAAGACCACTTTTGAACGAAATATTTTTTTCCATGAAAATCGAAAAATCTCTCCAGGTCGGACCCTGCAGAAATTTCCAAGTTTTGACAAAGTACAAAATTTCCTTAAACTTGTTTATATATACATTTTGCATTCGATTACATGGAACAAACAATAGGATGTATCATAAGACCACTTTTGAACGAAATATTTTTTCCATCAAAATCCAAAAATCTCTCCAGGTCGGGACCTGCAGAAATTTCCAAATTTTGACAAAGTACAATATTTCCTAAAACTTGTTTATACACTTGTATATACATTTTTGCAATCGATTACATGTAACAAACAATAGGATGTATCATAAGACCACTTTTGAACGAAATATTTTTTTCCATCAAAATCGAAAAATCTCTCCAGGTCGGGACCTGCAGAAATTTCCAAATTTTGACAAAGTACAAAATTTCCTAAAACTTGTTTATATATACATTTTTGCATTCGATTACATGGAACAAACAATAGGATGTATCATAAGACCACTTTTGAACGAAATATTTTTTTCCATGAAAATCGAAAAATGTCTCCAGGTCGGGACCTGCAGAAATTTCCAAATTTTGACAAAGTACAAAATTTCCTAAAACTTGTTTATATATACATCTTTGCATTCGATTACATGGAACAAACAATAGGATGTATCATAAGACCACTTTTGAACGAAATATTTTTTTCCATGAAAATCCAAAAATCTCTCCAGGTCGGGACCTGCAGAAATTTCCAAATTTTGACAAAGTACAATATTTCCTAAAAGTTGTTTATATATACATTTTTGCATTCGATTACATGGAACAAACAATAGGATGTATCAGAAGACCACTTTTGAACGAAATATTGTTTTCCATGAAAATCGAAAAATCTCTCCAGGTCGGGACCTGCAGAAATTTCCAAATTTTGACAAAGTACAAAATTTCCTTAAACTTGTTTATATATACATTTTTGCATTCGATTACATGGAACAAACAATAGGATGTATCATAAGACCACTTTTGAACGAAATATTTTTTTCCATGAAAATCCAAAAATCTCTCCAGGTCGGGACCTGCAGAAATTTCTAAATTTTGACAAAGTACAATATTTCCTAAAACTTGTTTATACATTTGTATATACATTTGTGCAATCGATTACATGTAACAAACAATAGGATGTATCATAAGACCACTTTTGAACGAAATATTTTTTTCCATCAAAATCCAAAAATCTCTCCAGGTCGGGACCTGCAGAAATTTCCAAATTTTGACAAAGTACAATATTTCCTAAAACTTGTTTATATATACATTTTTGCATTCGATTACATGGAACAAACAATAGGATGTATCATAAGACCACTTTTGAACGAAATATTTTTTTCCATGAAAATCGAAAAATCTCGCCAGGTCGGGACCTGCAGAAATTTCCAAATTTTGACAAAGTACAAAATTTCCTAAAACTTGTTTATATATACATTTTTGCATTCGATTACATGGAACAAACAATAGGATGTATCATAAGACCACTTTTGAACGAAATATTTTTTTCCATGAAAATCGAAAAATCTCTGCAGAAATTTCCAAATTTTGACAAAGTACAAAATTTCCTAAAACTTGTTTATATATACAATTTTGCATTCGATTACATGGAACAAACAATAGGATGTATCATAAGACCACTTTTGAACGAAATATTTTTTTCCATGAAAATCGAAAAATCTCTCCAGGTCGGGACCTGCAGAAATTTCCAAATTTTGACAAAGTACAAAATTTCCTAAAACTTGTTTATATATACATCTTTGCTTTCGATTACATGGAACAAACAATAGGATGTATCATAAGACCACTTTTGAACGAAATATTTTTTTCCATCAAAATCCAAAAATCTCTCCAGGTCGGGACCTGCAGAAATTTCCAAATTTTGACAAAGTACAAAATTTCCTTAAACTTGTTTATATATACATTTTTGCATTCGATTACATGGAACAAACAATAGGATGTATCATAAGACCACTTTTGAACGAAATATTTTTTTCCATGAAAATCCAAAAATCTCTCCAGGTCGGGACCTGCAGAAATTTCTAAATTTTGACAAAGTACAATATTTCCTAAAACTTGTTTAAACATTTATATATACATTTTTGCAATCGATTACATGTAACAAACAATAGGATGTATCATAAGACCACTTTTGAACGAAATATTGTTTTCCATGAAAATCCAAAAATCTCTCCAGGTCGGGACCTGCAGAAATTTCCAAATTTTGACAAAGTACAAAATTTCCTAAAACTTGTTTATACATTTGTATATACATTTTTGCAATCGATTACATGTAACAAACAATAGGATGTATCATAAGACCACTTTTGAACGAAATATTTTTTTCCATCAAAATCCAAAAATCTCTCCAGGTCGGGACCTGCAGAAATTTCCAAATTTTGACAAAGTACAATATTTCCTAAAACTTGTTTATATATACATTTTTGCATTCGATTACATGGAACAAACAATAGGATGTATCATAAGACCACTTTTGAACGAAATATTTTTTTCCATGAAAATCCAAAAATCTCTCCAGGTCGGGACCTGCAGACATTTCCAAATTTTGACAAAGTACAAAATTTCCTAAAACTTGTTTATATATACATTTTTGCATTCGATTACATCGAACAAACAATAGGATGTATCATAAGACCACTTTTGAACGAAATATTGTTTTCCATGAAAATCCAAAAATCTCTGCAGAAATTTCCAAATTTTGACAAAGTACAAAATTTCCTAAAACTTGTTTATATATACAATTTTGCATTCGATTACATGGAACAAACAATAGGATGTATCATAAGACCACTTTTGAACGAAATATTTTTTTCCATGAAAATCGAAAAATCTCTCCAGGTCGGGACCTGCAGAAATTTCCAAATTTTGACAAAGTACAAAATTTCCTAAAATTTGTTTATATATACATCTTTGCATTCGATTACATGGAACAAACAATAGGATGTATCATAAGACTACTTTTGAACGAAATATTTTTTTCCATCAAAATCCAAAAATCTCTCCAGGTCGGGACCTGCAGAAATTTCCAAATTTTAACAAAGTACAAAATTTCCTTAAACTTGTTTATATATACATTTTTGCATTCGATTACATGGAACAAACAATAGGATGTATCATAAGACCACTTTTGAACGAAATATTTTTTTCCATCAAAATCCAAAAATCTCTCCAGGTCGGGACCTGCAGAAATTTCCAAATTTTGACAAAGTACAATATTTCCTAAAACTTGTTTATATAAACATTTTTGCATTCGATTACATGGAACAAACAATAGGATGTATCATAAGACCACTTTTGAACGAAATATTTTTTTCCATGAAAATCCAAAAATCTCTCCAGGTCGGGACCTGCAGAAATTTCCAAATTTTGACAAAGTACAAAATTTCCTAAAACTTGTTTATACATTTGTATATACATTTTTGCAATCGATTACATGTAACAAACAATAGGATGTATCATAAGACCACTTTTGAACGAAATATTTTTTTCCATCAAAATCCAAAAATCTCTCCAGGTCGGGACCTGCAGAAATTTCCAAATTTTGACAAAGTACAATATTTCCTAAAACTTGTTTATATATACATTTTTGCATTCGATTACATGGAACAAACAATAGGATGTATCATAAGACCACTTTTGAACGAAATATTTTTTTCCATGAAAATCGAAAAATCTCTCCAGGTCGGGACCTGCAGAAATTTCCAAATTTTGACAAAGTACAAAATTTCCTAAAACTTGTTTATATATACATTTTTGCATTCGATTACATCGAACAAACAATAGGATGTATCATAAGACCACTTTTGAACGAAATATTGTTTTCCATGAAAATCCAAAAATCTCTGCAGAAATTTCCAAATTTTGACAAAGTACAAAATTTCCTAAAACTTGTTTATATATACAATTTTGCATTCGATTACATGGAACAAACAATAGGATGTATCATAAGACCACTTTTGAACGAAATATTTTTTTCCATGAAAATCGAAAAATCTCTCCAGGTCGGGACCTGCAGAAATTTCCAAATTTTGACAAAGTACAAAATTTCCTAAAATTTGTTTATATATACATCTTTGCATTCGATTACATGGAACAAACAATAGGATGTATCATAAGACTACTTTTGAACGAAATATTTTTTTCCATCAAAATCCAAAAATCTCTCCAGGTCGGGACCTGCAGAAATTTCCAAATTTTAACAAAGTACAAAATTTCCTTAAACTTGTTTATATATACATTTTTGCATTCGATTACATGGAACAAACAATAGGATGTATCATAAGACCACTTTTGAACGAAATATTTTTTTCCATCAAAATCCAAAAATCTCTCCAGGTCGGGACCTGCAGAAATTTCCAAATTTTGACAAAGTACAAAATTTCCTAAAACTTGTTTATATATACATTTTTGCATTCGATTACATGGAACAAACAATAGGATGTATCATAAGACCACTTTTGAACGAAATATTTTTTTCCATGAAAATCGAAAAATGTCTCCAGGTCGGGACCTGCAGAAATTTCCAAATTTTGACAAAGTACAAAATTTCCTAAAACTTGTTTATATATACATCTTTGCATTCGATTACATGGAACAAACAATAGGATGTATCATAAGACCACTTTTGAACGAAATATTTTTTTCCATGAAAATCCAAAAATCTCTCCAGGTCGGGACCTGCAGAAATTTCCAAATTTTGACAAAGTACAATATTTCCTAAAAGTTGTTTATATATACATTTTTGCATTCGATTACATGGAACAAACAATAGGATGTATCAGAAGACCACTTTTGAACGAAATATTGTTTTCCATGAAAATCGAAAAATCTCTCCAGGTCGGGACCTGCAGAAATTTCCAAATTTTGACAAAGTACAAAATTTCCTTAAACTTGTTTATATATACATTTTTGCATTCGATTACATGGAACAAACAATAGGATGTATCATAAGACCACTTTTGAACGAAATATTTTTTTCCATGAAAATCCAAAAATCTCTCCAGGTCGGGACCTGCAGAAATTTCTAAATTTTGACAAAGTACAATATTTCCTAAAACTTGTTTATACATTTGTATATACATTTGTGCAATCGATTACATGTAACAAACAATAGGATGTATCATAAGACCACTTTTGAACGAAATATTTTTTTCCATCAAAATCCAAAAATCTCTCCAGGTCGGGACCTGCAGAAATTTCCAAATTTTGACAAAGTACAATATTTCCTAAAACTTGTTTATATATACATTTTTGCATTCGATTACATGGAACAAACAATAGGATGTATCATAAGACCACTTTTGAACGAAATATTTTTTTCCATGAAAATCGAAAAATCTCGCCAGGTCGGGACCTGCAGAAATTTCCAAATTTTGACAAAGTACAAAATTTCCTAAAACTTGTTTATATATACATTTTTGCATTCGATTACATGGAACAAACAATAGGATGTATCATAAGACCACTTTTGAACGAAATATTTTTTTCCATGAAAATCGAAAAATCTCTGCAGAAATTTCCAAATTTTGACAAAGTACAAAATTTCCTAAAACTTGTTTATATATACAATTTTGCATTCGATTACATGGAACAAACAATAGGATGTATCATAAGACCACTTTTGAACGAAATATTTTTTTCCATGAAAATCGAAAAATCTCTCCAGGTCGGGACCTGCAGAAATTTCCAAATTTTGACAAAGTACAAAATTTCCTAAAACTTGTTTATATATACATCTTTGCTTTCGATTACATGGAACAAACAATAGGATGTATCATAAGACCACTTTTGAACGAAATATTTTTTTCCATCAAAATCCAAAAATCTCTCCAGGTCGGGACCTGCAGAAATTTCCAAATTTTGACAAAGTACAAAATTTCCTTAAACTTGTTTATATATACATTTTTGCATTCGATTACATGGAACAAACAATAGGATGTATCATAAGACCACTTTTGAACGAAATATTTTTTTCCATGAAAATCCAAAAATCTCTCCAGGTCGGGACCTGCAGAAATTTCTAAATTTTGACAAAGTACAATATTTCCTAAAACTTGTTTAAACATTTATATATACATTTTTGCAATCGATTACATGTAACAAACAATAGGATGTATCATAAGACCACTTTTGAACGAAATATTGTTTTCCATGAAAATCCAAAAATCTCTCCAGGTCGGGACCTGCAGAAATTTCCAAATTTTGACAAAGTACAAAATTTCCTAAAACTTGTTTATACATTTGTATATACATTTTTGCAATCGATTACATGTAACAAACAATAGGATGTATCATAAGACCACTTTTGAACGAAATATTTTTTTCCATCAAAATCCAAAAATCTCTCCAGGTCGGGACCTGCAGAAATTTCCAAATTTTGACAAAGTACAATATTTCCTAAAACTTGTTTATATATACATTTTTGCATTCGATTACATGGAACAAACAATAGGATGTATCATAAGACCACTTTTGAACGAAATATTTTTTTCCATGAAAATCCAAAAATCTCTCCAGGTCGGGACCTGCAGACATTTCCAAATTTTGACAAAGTACAAAATTTCCTAAAACTTGTTTATATATACATTTTTGCATTCGATTACATCGAACAAACAATAGGATGTATCATAAGACCACTTTTGAACGAAATATTGTTTTCCATGAAAATCCAAAAATCTCTGCAGAAATTTCCAAATTTTGACAAAGTACAAAATTTCCTAAAACTTGTTTATATATACAATTTTGCATTCGATTACATGGAACAAACAATAGGATGTATCATAAGACCACTTTTGAACGAAATATTTTTTTCCATGAAAATCGAAAAATCTCTCCAGGTCGGGACCTGCAGAAATTTCCAAATTTTGACAAAGTACAAAATTTCCTAAAATTTGTTTATATATACATCTTTGCATTCGATTACATGGAACAAACAATAGGATGTATCATAAGACTACTTTTGAACGAAATATTTTTTTCCATCAAAATCCAAAAATCTCTCCAGGTCGGGACCTGCAGAAATTTCCAAATTTTAACAAAGTACAAAATTTCCTTAAACTTGTTTATATATACATTTTTGCATTCGATTACATGGAACAAACAATAGGATGTATCATAAGACCACTTTTGAACGAAATATTTTTTTCCATCAAAATCCAAAAATCTCTCCAGGTCGGGACCTGCAGAAATTTCCAAATTTTGACAAAGTACAATATTTCCTAAAACTTGTTTATATAAACATTTTTGCATTCGATTACATGGAACAAACAATAGGATGTATCATAAGACCACTTTTGAACGAAATATTTTTTTCCATGAAAATCCAAAAATCTCTCCAGGTCGGGACCTGCAGAAATTTCCAAATTTTGACAAAGTACAAAATTTCCTAAAACTTGTTTATACATTTGTATATACATTTTTGCAATCGATTACATGTAACAAACAATAGGATGTATCATAAGACCACTTTTGAACGAAATATTTTTTTCCATCAAAATCCAAAAATCTCTCCAGGTCGGGACCTGCAGAAATTTCCAAATTTTGACAAAGTACAATATTTCCTAAAACTTGTTTATATATACATTTTTGCATTCGATTACATGGAACAAACAATAGGATGTATCATAAGACCACTTTTGAACGAAATATTTTTTTCCATGAAAATCGAAAAATCTCTCCAGGTCGGGACCTGCAGAAATTTCCAAATTTTGACAAAGTACAAAATTTCCTAAAACTTGTTTATATATACATTTTTGCATTCGATTACATCGAACAAACAATAGGATGTATCATAAGACCACTTTTGAACGAAATATTGTTTTCCATGAAAATCCAAAAATCTCTGCAGAAATTTCCAAATTTTGACAAAGTACAAAATTTCCTAAAACTTGTTTATATATACAATTTTGCATTCGATTACATGGAACAAACAATAGGATGTATCATAAGACCACTTTTGAACGAAATATTTTTTTCCATGAAAATCGAAAAATCTCTCCAGGTCGGGACCTGCAGAAATTTCCAAATTTTGACAAAGTACAAAATTTCCTAAAATTTGTTTATATATACATCTTTGCATTCGATTACATGGAACAAACAATAGGATGTATCATAAGACTACTTTTGAACGAAATATTTTTTTCCATCAAAATCCAAAAATCTCTCCAGGTCGGGACCTGCAGAAATTTCCAAATTTTAACAAAGTACAAAATTTCCTTAAACTTGTTTATATATACATTTTTGCATTCGATTACATGGAACAAACAATAGGATGTATCATAAGACCACTTTTGAACGAAATATTTTTTTCCATCAAAATCCAAAAATCTCTCCAGGTCGGGACCTGCAGAAATTTCCAAATTTTGACAAAGTACAATATTTCCTAAAACTTGTTTATATAAACATTTTTGCATTCGATTACATGGAACAAACAATAGGATGTATCATAAGACCACTTTTGAACGAAATATTTTTTTCCATGAAAATCCAAAAATCTCTCCAGGTCGGGACCTGCAGAAATTTCCAAATTTTGACAAAGTACAAAATTTCCTAAAACTTGTTTATACATTTGTATATACATTTTTGCAATCGATTACATGTAACAAACAATAGGATGTATCATAAGACCACTTTTGAACGAAATATTTTTTTCCATCAAAATCCAAAAATCTCTCCAGGTCGGGACCTGCAGAAATTTCCAAATTTTGACAAAGTACAATATTTCCTAAAACTTGTTTATACATTTGTATATACATTTTTGCAATCGATTACATGGAACAAACAATAGGATGTATCATAAGACCACTTTTGAACGAAATATTTTTTTCCATGAAAATCCAAAAATCTCTCCAGGTCGGGACCTGCAGAAATTTCTAAATTTTGACAAAGTACAATATTTCCTAAAACTTGTTTATACATTTATATATACATTTTTGCAATCGATTACATGTAACAAACAATAGGATGTATCATAAGACCACTTTTGAACGAAATATTGTTTTCCATGAAAATCCAAAAATCTCTCCAGGTCGGGACCTGCAGAAATTTCCAAATTTTGACAAAGTACAAAATTTCCTAAAACTTGTTTATGCATTTGTATATACATTTTTGCAATCGATTACATGTAACAAACAATAGGATGTATCATAAGACCACTTTTGAACGAAATATTTTTTTCCATCAAAATCCAAAAATCTCTCCAGGTCGGGACCTGCAGAAATTTCCAAATTTTGACAAAGTACAATATTTCCTAAAACTTGTTTATATATACATTTTTGCATTCGATTACATGGAACAAACAATAGGATGTATCATAAGACCACTTTTGAACGAAATATTTTTTTCCATGAAAATCCAAAAATCTCTCCAGGTCGGGACCTGCAGAAATTTCCAAATTTTGACAAAGTACAAAATTTCCTAAAACTTGTTTATATATACATTTTTGCATTCGATTACATGGAACAAACAATAGGATGTATCATAAGACCACTTTTGAACGAAATATTTTTTTCCATGAAAATCGAAAAATCTCTCCAGGTCGGGACCTGCAGAAATTTCCAAATTTTGACAAAGTACAAAATTTCCTAAAACTTGTTTATATATACATTTTTGCATTCGATTACATCGAACAAACAATAGGATGTATCATAAGACCACTTTTGAACGAAATATTGTTTTCCATGAAAATCCAAAAATCTCTGCAGAAATTTCCAAATTTTGACAAAGTACAAAATTTCCTAAAACTTGTTTATATATACAATTTTGCATTCGATTACATGGAACAAACAATAGGATGTATCATAAGACCACTTTTGAACGAAATATTTTTTTCCATGAAAATCGAAAAATCTCTCCAGGTCGGGACCTGCAGAAATTTCCAAATTTTGACAAAGTACAAAATTTCCTAAAATTTGTTTATATATACATCTTTGCATTCGATTACATGGAACAAACAATAGGATGTATCATAAGACTACTTTTGAACGAAATATTTTTTTCCATCAAAATCCAAAAATCTCTCCAGGTCGGGACCTGCAGAAATTTCCAAATTTTAACAAAGTACAAAATTTCCTTAAACTTGTTTATATATACATTTTTGCATTCGATTACATGGAACAAACAATAGGATGTATCATAAGACCACTTTTGAACGAAATATTTTTTTCCATCAAAATCCAAAAATCTCTCCAGGTCGGGACCTGCAGAAATTTCCAAATTTTGACAAAGTACAATATTTCCTAAAACTTGTTTATATAAACATTTTTGCATTCGATTACATGGAACAAACAATAGGATGTATCATAAGACCACTTTTGAACGAAATATTTTTTTCCATGAAAATCCAAAAATCTCTCCAGGTCGGGACCTGCAGAAATTTCCAAATTTTGACAAAGTACAAAATTTCCTAAAACTTGTTTATACATTTGTATATACATTTTTGCAATCGATTACATGTAACAAACAATAGGATGTATCATAAGACCACTTTTGAACGAAATATTTTTTTCCATCAAAATCCAAAAATCTCTCCAGGTCGGGACCTGCAGAAATTTCCAAATTTTGACAAAGTACAATATTTCCTAAAACTTGTTTATACATTTGTATATACATTTTTGCAATCGATTACATGGAACAAACAATAGGATGTATCATAAGACCACTTTTGAACGAAATATTTTTTTCCATGAAAATCCAAAAATCTCTCCAGGTCGGGACCTGCAGAAATTTCTAAATTTTGACAAAGTACAATATTTCCTAAAACTTGTTTATACATTTATATATACATTTTTGCAATCGATTACATGTAACAAACAATAGGATGTATCATAAGACCACTTTTGAACGAAATATTGTTTTCCATGAAAATCCAAAAATCTCTCCAGGTCGGGACCTGCAGAAATTTCCAAATTTTGACAAAGTACAAAATTTCCTAAAACTTGTTTATGCATTTGTATATACATTTTTGCAATCGATTACATGTAACAAACAATAGGATGTATCATAAGACCACTTTTGAACGAAATATTTTTTTCCATCAAAATCCAAAAATCTCTCCAGGTCGGGACCTGCAGAAATTTCCAAATTTTGACAAAGTACAATATTTCCTAAAACTTGTTTATATATACATTTTTGCATTCGATTACATGGAACAAACAATAGGATGTATCATAAGACCACTTTTGAACGAAATATTTTTTTCCATGAAAATCCAAAAATCTCTCCAGGTCGGGACCTGCAGAAATTTCCAAATTTTGACAAAGTACAAAATTTCCTAAAACTTGTTTATATATACATTTTTGCATTCGATTACATCGAACAAACAATAGGATGTATCATAAGACCACTTTTGAACGAAATATTGTTTTCCATGAAAATCCAAAAATCTCTGCAGAAATTTCCAAATTTTGACAAAGTACAAAATTTCCTAAAACTTGTTTATATATACAATTTTGCATTCGATTACATGGAACAAACAATAGGATGTATCATAAGACCACTTTTGAACGAAATATTTTTTTCCATGAAAATCGAAAAATCTCTCCAGGTCGGGACCTGCAGAAATTTCCAAATTTTGACAAAGTACAAAATTTCCTAAAATTTGTTTATATATACATCTTTGCATTCGATTACATGGAACAAACAATAGGATGTATCATAAGACCACTTTTGAACGAAATATTTTTTTCCATCAAAATCCAAAAATCTCTCCAGGTCGGGACCTGCAGAAATTTCCAAATTTTGACAAAGTACAATATTTCCTAAAACTTGTTTATACATTTGTATATACATTTTTGCAATCGATTACATGGAACAAACAATAGGATGTATCATAAGACCACTTTTGAACGAAATATTTTTTTCCATGAAAATCCAAAAATCTCTCCAGGTCGGGACCTGCAGAAATTTCCAAATTTTGACAAAGTACAAAATTTCCTAAAACTTGTTTATACATTTGTATATACATTTTTGCAATCGATTACATGTAAGAAACAATAGGATGTATCATAAGACCACTTTTGAACGAAATATTGTTTTCCATGAAAATCGAAAAATCTCTCCAGGTTGGGACCTGCAGAAATTTCCAAATTTTGACAAAGTACAATATTTCCTAAAACTTGTTTATATATATATTTTTGCATTCGATTACATGGAACAAACAATAGGATGTATCATAAGACCACTTTTGAACGAAATATTTTTTTCCATGAAAATCCAAAAATCTCTCCAGGTCGGGACCTGCAGAAATTTCCAAATTTTGACAAAGTACAAAATTTCCTAAAACTTGTTTATATATACATTTTTGCATTCGATTACATGGAACAAACAATAGGATGTATCATAAGACCACTTTTGAACGAAATATTTTTTTCCATGAAAATCCAAAATTCTCTCCAGGTCGGGACCTGCAGAAATTTCCAAATTTTGACAAAGTACAAAATTTCCTTAAACTTGTTTATATATACATTTTTGCTTTCGATTACATGGAACAAACAATAGGATGTATCATAAGACCACTTTTGAACGAAATATTTTTTTCCATGAAAATCCAAAAATCTCTCCAGGTCGGGACCTGCAGAAATTTCCAAATTTTGACAAAGTACAAAATTTCCTAAAACTTGTTTATATATACATTTTTGCATTCGATTACATGGAACAAACAATAGGATGTATCATAAGACCACTTTTGAACGAAATATTTTTTTCCATCAAAATCCAAAAATCTCTCCAGGTCGGGACCTGCAGAAATTTCCAAATTTTGACAAAGTACAATATTTCCTAAAACTTGTTTATATATACATTTTTGCATTCGATTACATGGAACAAACAATAGGATGTATCATAAGACCACTTTTGAACGAAATATTTTTTTCCATGAAAATCGAAAAATCTCTCCAGGTCGGGACCTGCAGAAATTTCCAAATTTTGACAAAGTACAAAATTTCCTAAAACTTGTTTATATATACATTTTTGCATTCGATTACATCGAACAAACAATAGGATGTATCATAAGACCACTTTTGAACGAAATATTTTTTTCCATGAAAATCCAAAAATCTCTCCAGGTCGGGACCTGCAGAAATTTCCAAATTTTGACAAAGTACAAAATTTCCTAAAACTTGTTTATACATTTGTATATACATTTTTGCAATCGATTACATGTAACAAACAATAGGATGTATCATAAGACCACTTTTGAACGAAATATTTTTTTCCATCAAAATCCAAAAATCTCTCCAGGTCGGGACCTGCAGAAATTTCCAAATTTTGACAAAGTACAATATTTCCTAAAACTTGTTTATACATTTGTATATACATTTTTGCAATCGATTACATGGAACAAACAATAGGATGTATCATAAGACCACTTTTGAACGAAATATTTTTTTCCATGAAAATCCAAAAATCTCTCCAGGTCGGGACCTGCAGAAATTTCTAAATTTTGACAAAGTACAATATTTCCTAAAACTTGTTTATACATTTATATATACATTTTTGCAATCGATTACATGTAACAAACAATAGGATGTATCATAAGACCACTTTTGAACGAAATATTGCTTTCCATGAAAATCCAAAAATCTCTCCAGGTCGGGACCTGCAGAAATTTCCAAATTTTGACAAAGTACAAAATTTCCTAAAACTTGTTTATACATTTGTATATACATTTTTGCAATCGATTACATGTAACAAACAATAGGATGTATCATAAGACCACTTTTGAACGAAATATTTTTTTCCATCAAAATCCAAAAATCTCTCCAGGTCGGGACCTGCAGAAATTTCCAAATTTTGACAAAGTACAATATTTCCTAAAACTTGTTTATATATACATTTTTGCATTCGATTACATGGAACAAACAATAGGATGTATCATAAGACCACTTTTGAACGAAATATTTTTTTCCATGAAAATCCAAAAATCTCTCCAGGTCGGGACCTGCAGAAATTTCCAAATTTTGACAAAGTACAAAATTTCCTAAAACTTGTTTATATATACATTTTTGCATTCGATTACATCGAACAAACAATAGGATGTATCATAAGACCACTTTTGAACGAAATATTGTTTTCCATGAAAATCCAAAAATCTCCGCAGAAATTTCCAAATTTTGACAAAGTACAAAATTTCCTAAAACTTGTTTATATATACAATTTTGCATTCGATTACATGGAACAAACAATAGGATGTATCATAAGACCACTTTTGAACGAAATATTTTTTTCCATGAAAATCGAAAAATCTCTCCAGGTCGGGACCTGCAGAAATTTCCAAATTTTGACAAAGTACAAAATTTCCTAAAATTTGTTTATATATACATCTTTGCATTCGATTACATGGAACAAACAATAGGATGTATCATAAGACTACTTTTGAACGAAATATTTTTTTCCATCAAAATCCAAAAATCTCTCCAGGTCGGGACCTGCAGAAATTTCCAAATTTTAACAAAGTACAAAATTTCCTTAAACTTGTTTATATATACATTTTTGCATTCGATTACATGGAACAAACAATAGGATGTATCATAAGACCACTTTTGAACGAAATATTTTTTTCCATCAAAATCGAAAAATCTCTCCAGGTCGGGACCTGCAGAAATTTCCAAATTTTGACAAAGTACAATATTTCCTAAAACTTGTTTATATAAACATTTTTGCATTCGATTACATGGAACAAACAATAGGATGTATCATAAGACCACTTTTGAACGAAATATTTTTTTCCATGAAAATCCAAAAATCTCTCCAGGTCGGGACCTGCAGAAATTTCCAAATTTTGACAAAGTACAAAATTTCCTAAAACTTGTTTATACATTTGTATATACATTTTTGCAATCGATTACATGTAACAAACAATAGGATGTATCATAAGACCACTTTTGAACGAAATATTTTTTTCCATCAAAATCCAAAAATCTCTCCAGGTCGGGACCTGCAGAAATTTCCAAATTTTGACAAAGTACAATATTTCCTAAAACTTGTTTATACATTTGTATATACATTTTTGCAATCGATTACATGGAACAAACAATAGGATGTATCATAAGACCACTTTTGAACGAAATATTTTTTTCCATGAAAATCCAAAAATCTCTCCAGGTCGGGACCTGCAGAAATTTCCAAATTTTGACAAAGTACAAAATTTCCTAAAACTTGTTTATACATTTGTATATACATTTTTGCAATCGATTACATGTAAGAAACAATAGGATGTATCATAAGACCACTTTTGAACGAAATATTGTTTTCCATGAAAATCGAAAAATCTCTCCAGGTTGGGACCTGCAGAAATTTCCAAATTTTGACAAAGTACAAAATTTCATAAAACTTGTTTATACATTTGTATATACATTTTTGCAATCGATTACATGTAACAAACAATAGGATGTATCATAAGACCACTTTTGAACGAAATATTTTTTTCCATCAAAATCCAAAAATCTCTCCAGGTCGGGACCTGCAGAAATTTCCAAATTTTGACAAAGTACAATATTTCCTAAAACTTGTTTATACATTTGTATATACATTTTTGCAATCGATTACATGGAACAAACAATAGGATGTATCATAAGACCACTTTTGAACGAAATATTTTTTTCCATGAAAATCCAAAAATCTCTCCAGGTCGGGACCTGCAGAAATTTCCAAATTTTGACAAAGTACAAAATTTCCTAAAACTTGTTTATACATTTGTATATACATTTTTGCAATCGATTACATGTAAGAAACAATAGGATGTATCATAAGACCACTTTTGAACGAAATATTGTTTTCCATGAAAATCGAAAAATCTCTCCAGGTTGGGACCTGCAGAAATTTCCAAATTTTGACAAAGTACAATATTTCCTAAAACTTGTTTATATATATATTTTTGCATTCGATTACATGGAACAAACAATAGGATGTATCATAAGACCACTTTTGAACGAAATATTTTTTTCCATGAAAATCCAAAAATCTCTCCAGGTCGGGACCTGCAGAAATTTCCAAATTTTGACAAAGTACAAAATTTCCTAAAACTTGTTTATATATACATTTTTGCATTCGATTACATGGAACAAACAATAGGATGTATCATAAGACCACTTTTGAACGAAATAATTTTTTCCATGAAAATCCAAAATTCTCTCCAGGTCGGGACCTGCAGAAATTTCCAAATTTTGACAAAGTACAAAATTTCCTTAAACTTGTTTATATATACATTTTTGCATTCGATTACATGGAACAAACAATAGGATGTATCATAAGACCACTTTTGAACGAAATATTTTTTTCCATGAAAATCCAAAAATCTCTCCAGGTCGGGACCTGCAGAAATTTCCAAATTTTGACAAAGTACAAAATTTCCTAAAACTTGTTTATATATACATTTTTGCATTCGATTACATGGAACAAACAATAGGATGTATCATAAGACCACTTTTGAACGAAATATTTTTTTCCATCAAAATCCAAAAATCTCTCCAGGTCGGGACCTGCAGAAATTTCCAAATTTTGACAAAGTACAATATTTCCTAAAACTTGTTTATATATACATTTTTGCATTCGATTACATGGAACAAACAATAGGATGTATCATAAGACCACTTTTGAACGAAATATTTTTTTCCATGAAAATCGAAAAATCTCTCCAGGTCGGGACCTGCAGAAATTTCCAAATTTTGACAAAGTACAAAATTTCCTAAAACTTGTTTATATATACATTTTTGCATTCGATTACATCGAACAAACAATAGGATGTATCATAAGACCACTTTTGAACGAAATATTGTTTTCCATGAAAATCCAAAAATCTCTGCAGAAATTTCCAAATTTTGACAAAGTACAAAATTTCCTAAAACTTGTTTATATATACAATTTTGCATTCGATTACATGGAACAAACAATAGGATGTATCATAAGACCACTTTTGAACGAAATATTTTTTTCCATGAAAATCGAAAAATCTCTCCAGGTCGGGACCTGCAGAAATTTCCAAATTTTGACAAAGTACAAAATTTCCTAAAATTTGTTTATATATACATCTTTGCATTCGATTACATGGAACAAACAATAGGATGTATCATTAGACCAGTTTTGAACGGAATATTGTTTTCCATCAAAATCCAAAAATCTCTCCAGGTCGGGACCTGCAGAAATTTCCAAATTTTGACAAAGTACAAAATTTCCTAAAACTTGTTTATATATACATTTTTGCATTCGATTACATGGAACAAACAATAGGATGTATCATAAGACCACTTTTGAACGAAATATTTTTTTCCATGAAAATCCAAAAATCTCTGCAGAAATTTCCAAATTTTGACAAAGTACAAAATTTCCTTAAACTTGTTTATATATACATTTTTGCATTCGATTACATGGAACAAACAATAGGATGTATCATAAGACCACTTTTGAACGAAATATTTTTTTCCATCAAAATCCAAAAATCTCTCCAGGTCGGGACCTGCAGAAATTTCCAAATTTTAACAAAGTACAAAATTTCCTTAAACTTGTTTATATATACATTTTTGCATTCGATTACATGGAACAAACAATAGGATGTATCATAAGACCACTTTTGAACGAAATATTTTTTTCCATCAAAATCCAAAAATCTCTCCAGGTCGGGACCTGCAGAAATTTCCAAATTTTGACAAAGTACAATATTTCCTAAAACTTGTTTATATGAACATTTTTGCATTCGATTACATGGAACAAACAATAGGATGTATCATAAGACCACTTTTGAACGAAATATTTTTTTCCATGAAAATCCAAAAATCTCTCCAGGTCGGGACCTGCAGAAATTTCCAAATTTTGACAAAGTACAAAATTTCCTAAAACTTGTTTATACATTTGTATATACATTTTTGCAATCGATTACATGTAACAAACAATAGGATGTATCATAAGACCACTTTTGAACGAAATATTTTTTTCCATCAAAATCCAAAAATCTCTCCAGGTCGGGACCTGCAGAAATTTCCAAATTTTGACAAAGTACAATATTTCCTAAAACTTGTTTATACATTTGTATATACATTTTTGCAATCGATTACATGGAACAAACAATAGGATGTATCATAAGACCACTTTTGAACGAAATATTTTTTTCCATGAAAATCCAAAAATCTCTCCAGGTCGGGACCTGCAGAAATTTCCAAATTTTGACAAAGTACAAAATTTCCTAAAACTTGTTTATACATTTGTATATACATTTTTGCAATCGATTACATGTAAGAAACAATAGGATGTATCATAAGACCACTTTTGAACGAAATATTGTTTTCCATGAAAATCGAAAAATCTCTCCAGGTTGGGACCTGCAGAAATTTCCAAATTTTGACAAAGTACAATATTTCCTAAAACTTGTTTATATATATATTTTTGCATTCGATTACATGGAACAAACAATAGGATGTATCATAAGACCACTTTTGAACGAAATATTTTTTTCCATGAAAATCCAAAAATCTCTCCAGGTCGGGACCTGCAGAAATTTCCAAATTTTGACAAAGTACAAAATTTCCTAAAACTTGTTTATATATACATTTTTGCATTCGATTACATGGAACAAACAATAGGATGTATCATAAGACCACTTTTGAACGAAATATTTTTTTCCATGAAAATCCAAAAATCTCTGCAGAAATTTCCAAATTTTGACAAAGTACAAAATTTCCTAAAACTTGTTTATATATACAATTTTGCATTCGATTACATGGAACAAACAATAGGATGTATCATAAGACCACTTTTGAACGAAATATTTTTTTCCATCAAAATCCAAAATTCTCTCCAGGTCGGGACCTGCAGAAATTTCCAAATTTTGACAAAGTACAAAATTTCCTTAAACTTGTTTATATATACATTTTTGCATTCGATTACATGGAACAAACAATAGGATGTATCATAAGACCACTTTTGAACGAAATATTTTTTTCCATGAAAATCCAAAAATCTCTCCAGGTCGGGACCTGCAGAAATTTCCAAATTTTGACAAAGTACAAAATTTCCTAAAACTTGTTTATATATACATTTTTGCATTCGATTACATGGAACAAACAATAGTATGTAACAGAAGACCACTTTTGAACGAAATATTGTTTTCCATGAAAATCGAAAAATCTCTCCAGGTCGGGACCTGCAGAAATTTCCAAATTTTGACAAAGTACAAAATTTCCTTAAACTTCTTTATATATACATTTTTGCATTCGATTACATGGAACAAACAATAGGATGTATCATAAGACCACTTTTGAACGAAATATTTTTTTCCATGAAAATCCAAAAATCTCTCCAGGTCGGGACCTGCAGAAATTTCCAAATTTTGACAAAGTACAATATTTCCTAAAACTTGTTTATACATTTGTATATACATTTTTGCAATCGATTACATGTAACAAACAATAGGATGTATCATAAGACCACTTTTGAACGAAATATTGTTTTCCATGAAAATCCAAAAATCTCTCCAGGTCGGGACCTGCAGAAATTTCCAAATTTTGACAAAGTACAAAATTTCCTAAAACTTGTTTCTATATACATTTTTGCATTCGATTACATGGAACAAACAATAGGATGTATCATAAGACCACTTTTGAACGAAATATTTTTTTCCATCAAAATCCAAAAATCTCTCCAGGTCGGGACCTGCAGAAATTTCCAAATTTTGACAAAGTACAAAATTTCCTTAAACTTGTTTATACATTTGTATATACATTTTTGCAATCGATTACATGTAACAAACAATAGGATGTATCATAAGACCACTTTGAACGAAATATTGTTTTCCATGAAAATCGAAAAATCTCTCCAGGTTGGGACCTGCAGAAATTTCCAAATTTTGACAAAGTACAAAATTTCCTTAAACTTGTTTATATATACATTTTTGCATTCGATTACATGGAACAAACAATAGGATGTATCATAAGACCACTTTTGAACGAAATATTTTTTCCATGAAAATCCAAAAATCTCTCCAGGTCGGGACCTGCAGAAATTTCCAAATTTTGACAAAGTACAATATTTCCTAAAACTTGTTTATACATTTGTATATACATTTTTGCAATCGATTACATGTAACAAACAATAGGATGTATCATAAGACCACTTTTGAACGAAATATTGTTTTCCATGAAAATCCAAAAATCTCTCCAGGTCGGGACCTGCAGAAATTTCCAAATTTTGACAAAGTACAAAATTTCCTAAAACTTGTTTATACATTTGTATATACATTTTTGCAATCGATTACATGTAAGAAACAATAGGATGTATCATAAGACCACTTTTGAACGAAATATTGTTTTCCATGAAAATCGAAAAATCTCTCCAGGTTGGGACCTGCAGAAATTTCCAAATTTTGACAAAGTACAATATTTCCTAAAACTTGTTTATATATATATTTTTGCATTCGATTACATGGAACAAACAATAGGATGTATCATAAGACCACTTTTGAACGAAATATTTTTTTCCATGAAAATCCAAAAATCTCTCCAGGTCGGGACCTGCAGAAATTTCCAATTTTGACAAAGTACAAAATTTCCTAAAACTTGTTTATATATACATTTTTGCATTCGATTACATGGAACAAACAATAGGATGTATCATAAGACCACTTTTGAACGAAATATTTTTTTCCATGAAAATCCAAAAATCTCTGCAGAAATTTCCAAATTTTGACAAAGTACAAAATTTCCTAAAACTTGTTTATATATACAATTTTGCATTCGATTACATGGAACAAACAATAGGATGTATCATAAGACCACTTTTGAACGAAATATTTTTTTCCATGAAAATCCAAAATTCTCTCCAGGTCGGGACCTGCAGAAATTTCCAAATTTTGACAAAGTACAAAATTTCCTAAAACTTGTTTATATATACATTTTTGCATTCGATTACATGGAACAAACAATAGGATGTATCATAAGACCACTTTTGAACGAAATATTTTTTTCCATGAAAATCGAAAAATCTCTCCAGGTCGGGACCTGCAGAAATTTCCAAATTTTGACAAAGTACAAAATTTCCTAAAACTTGTTTATATATACATTTTTGCATTCGATTACATGGAACAAACAATAGTATGTAACAGAAGACCACTTTTGAACGAAATATTGTTTTCCATGAAAATCGAAAAATCTCTCCAGGTCGGGACCTGCAGAAATTTCCAAATTTTGACAAAGTACAAAATTTCCTTAAACTTGTTTATATATACATTTTTGCATTCGATTACATGGAACAAACAATAGGATGTATCATAAGACCACTTTTGAACGAAATATTTTTTTCCATGAAAATCCAAAAATCTCTCCAGGTCGGGACCTGCAGAAATTTCCAAATTTTGACAAAGTACAATATTTCCTAAAACTTGTTTATACATTTGTATATACATTTTTGCAATCGATTACATGTAACAAACAATAGGATGTATCATAAGACCACTTTTGAACGAAATATTGTTTTCCATGAAAATCCAAAAATCTCTCCAGGTCGGGACCTGCAGAAATTTCCAAATTTTGACAAAGTACAAAATTTCCTAAAACTTGTTTCTATATACATTTTTGCATTCGATTACATGGAACAAACAATAGGATGTATCATAAGACCACTTTTGAACGAAATATTTTTTTCCATCAAAATCCAAAAATCTCTCCAGGTCGGGACCTGCAGAAATTTCCAAATTTTAACAAAGTACAAAATTTCCTTAAACTTGTTTATATATACATTTTTGCATTCGATTACATGGAACAAACAATAGGATGTATCATAAGACCACTTTTGAACGAAATATTTTTTTCCATGAAAATCCAAAAATCTCTCCAGGTCGGGACCTGCAGAAATTTCCAAATTTTGACAAAGTACAAAATTTCCTAAAACTTGTTTATACATTTGTATATACATTTTTGCAATCGATTACATGTAACAAACAATAGGATGTATCATAAGACCACTTTGAACGAAATATTGTTTTCCATGAAAATCCAAAAATCTCTCCAGGTTGGGACCTGCAGAAATTTCCAAATTTTGACAAAGTACAAAATTTCCTTAAACTTGTTTATATATACATTTTTGCATTCGATTACATGGAACAAACAATAGGATGTATCATAAGACCACTTTTGAACGAAATATTTTTTTCCATGAAAATCCAAAAATCTCTCCAGGTCGGGACCTGCAGAAATTTCCAAATTTTGACAAAGTACAATATTTCCTAAAACTTGTTTATACATTTGTATATACATTTTTGCAATCGATTACATGTAACAAACAATAGGATGTATCATAAGACCACTTTTGAACGAAATATTGTTTTCCATGAAAATCCAAAAATCTCTCCAGGTCGGGACCTGCAGAAATTTCCAAATTTTGACAAAGTACAAAATTTCCTAAAACTTGTTTATACATTTGTATATACATTTTTGCAATCGATTACATGTAAGAAACAATAGGATGTATCATAAGACCACTTTTGAACGAAATATTGTTTTCCATGAAAATCGAAAAATCTCTCCAGGTTGGGACCTGCAGAAATTTCCAAATTTTGACAAAGTACAATATTTCCTAAAACTTGTTTATATATATATTTTTGCATTCGATTACATGGAACAAACAATAGGATGTATCATAAGACCACTTTTGAACGAAATATTTTTTTCCATGAAAATCCAAAAATCTCTCCAGGTCGGGACCTGCAGAAATTTCCAATTTTGACAAAGTACAAAATTTCCTAAAACTTGTTTATATATACATTTTTGCATTCGATTACATGGAACAAACAATAGGATGTATCATAAGACCACTTTTGAACGAAATATTTTTTTCCATGAAAATCCAAAAATCTCTGCAGAAATTTCCAAATTTTGACAAAGTACAAAATTTCCTAAAACTTGTTTATATATACAATTTTGCATTCGATTACATGGAACAAACAATAGGATGTATCATAAGACCACTTTTGAACGAAATATTGTTTTCCATGAAAATCCAAAAATCTCTCCAGGTCGGGACCTGCAGAAATTTCCAAATTTTGACAAAGTACAAAATTTCCTAAAACTTGTTTCTATATACATTTTTGCATTCGATTACATGGAACAAACAATAGGATGTATCATAAGACCACTTTTGAACGAAATATTTTTTTCCATCAAAATCCAAAAATCTCTCCAGGTCGGGACCTGCAGAAATTTCCAAATTTTAACAAAGTACAAAATTTCCTTAAACTTGTTTATATATACATTTTTGCATTCGATTACATGGAACAAACAATAGGATGTATCATAAGACCACTTTTGAACGAAATATTTTTTTCCATCAAAATCCAAAAATCTCTCGTGGTCGGGACCTGCAGAAATTTCCAAATTTTGACAAAGTACAAAATTTCCTAAAACTTGTTTATATATACATTTTTGCATTCGATTGCATGGAACAAACAATAGGATGTATCATAAGACCACTTTTGAACGAAATATTTTTTTCCATGAAAATCCAAAAATCTCTCCAGGTCGGGACCTGCAGAAATTTCCAAATTTTGACAAAGTACAAAATTTCCTAAAACTTGTTTATATATACATTTTTGCATTCGATTACATGGAACAAACAATAGGATGTATCATAAGACCACTTTTGAACGAAATATTTTTTTCCATGAAAATCGAAAAATCTCTCCAGGTCGGGACCTGCAGAAATTTCCAAATTTTGACAAAGTACAAAATTTCCTAAAACTTGTTTATATATACATCTTTGCATTCGATTACATGGAACAAACAATAGGATGTATCATAAGACCACTTTTGAACGAAATATTTTTTTCCATCAAAATCCAAAAATCTCTCCAGGTCGGGACCTGCAGAAATTTCCAAATTTTGACAAAGTACAAAATTTCCTTAAACTTGTTTATATATACATTTTTGCATTCGATTACATGGAACAAACAATAGGATGTATCATAAGACCACTTTGAACGAAATATTTTTTTCCATGAAAATCCAAAAATCTCTCCAGGTCGGGACCTGCAGAAATTTCCAAATTTTGACAAAGTACAAAATTTCCTAAAACTTGTTTATACATTTGTATATACATTTTTGCAATCGATTACATGTAACAAACAATAGGATGTATCATAAGACCACTTTTGAACGAAATATTGTTTTCCATGAAAATCGAAAAATCTCTCCAGGTTGGGACCTGCAGAAATTTCCAAATTTTGACAAAGTACAAAATTTCCTTAAACTTGTTTATATATACATTTTTGCATTCGATTACATGGAACAAACAATAGGATGTATCATAAGACCACTTTTGAACGAAATATTTTTTTCCATGAAAATCCAAAAATCTCTCCAGGTCGGGACCTGCAGAAATTTCCAAATTTTGACAAAGTACAATATTTCCTAAAACTTGTTTATACATTTGTATATACATTTTTGCAATCGATTACATGTAACAAACAATAGGATGTATCATAAGACCACTTTTGAACGAAATATTGTTTTCCATGAAAATCCAAAAATCTCTCCAGGTCGGGACCTGCAGAAATTTCCAAATTTTGACAAAGTACAAAATTTCCTAAAACTTGTTTATACATTTGTATATACATTTTTGCAATCGATTACATGTAACAAACAATAGGATGTATCATAAGACCACTTTTGAACGAAATATTTTTTTCCATCAAAATCCAAAAATCTCTCCAGGTCGGGACCTGCAGAAATTTCCAAATTTTGACAAAGTACAATATTTCCTAAAACTTGTTTATATATATATTTTTGCATTCGATTACATGGAACAAACAATAGGATGTATCATAAGACCACTTTTGAACGAAATATTTTTTCCATGAAAATCCAAAAATCTCTCCAGGTCGGGACCTGCAGAAATTTCCAAATTTTGACAAAGTACAAAATTTCCTAAAACTTGTTTATATATACATTTTTGCATTCGATTACATGGAACAAACAATAGGATGTATCATAAGACCACTTTTGAACGAAATATTTTTTTCCATGAAAATCCAAAAATCTCTCCAGGTCGGGACCTGCAGAAATTTCCAAATTTTGACAAAGTACAATATTTCCTAAAACTTGTTTATACATTTGTATATACATTTTTGCAATCGATTACATGTAACAAACAATAGGATGTATCATAAGACCACTTTTGAACGAAATATTGTTTTCCATGAAAATCCAAAAATCTCTCCAGGTCGGGACCTGCAGAAATTTCCAAATTTTGACAAAGTACAAAATTTCCTAAAACTTGTTTCTATATACATTTTTGCATTTGATTACATGGAACAAACAATAGGATGTATCATAAGACCACTTTTGAACGAAATATTTTTTTCCATGAAAATCCAAAAATCTCTCCAGGTCGGGACCTGCAGAAATTTCCAAATTTTGACAAAGTACAATATTTCCTAAAACTTGTTTATACATTTGTATATACATTTTTGCAATCGATTACATGTAACAAACAATAGGATGTATCATAAGACCACTTTTGAACGAAATATTGTTTTCCATGAAAATCCAAAAATCTCTCCAGGTCGGGACCTGCAGAAATTTCCAAATTTTGACAAAGTACAAAATTTCCTAAAACTTGTTTCTATATACATTTTTGCATTCGATTACATGGAACAAACAATAGGATGTATCATAAGACCACTTTTGAACGAAATATTGTTTTCCATGAAAATCGAAAAATCTCTCCAGGTCGGGACCTGCAGAAATTTCCAAATTTTGACAAAGTACAATATTTCCTAAAACTTGTTTATATATACATTTTTGCATTCGATTGCATGGAACAAACAATAGGATGTATCATAAGACCACTTTTGAACGAAATATTTTTTTCCATGAAAATCCAAAAATCTCTCCAGGTCGGGACCTGCAGAAATTTCCAAATTTTGACAAAGTACAAAATTTCCTAAAACTTGTTTATATATACATTTTTGCATTCGATTACATGGAACAAACAATAGGATGTATCATAAGACCACTTTTGAACGAAATATTTTTTTCCATGAAAAACCAAAAATCTCTGCAGAAATTTCCAAATTTTGACAAAGTACAAAATTTCATAAAACTTGTTTATATATACATTTTTGCATTCGATTACATGGAACAAACAATAGGATGTATCATAAGACCACTTTTGAACGAAATATTTTTTTCCATGAAAATCCAAAATTCTCTCCAGGTCGGGACCTGCAGAAATTTCCAAATTTTGACAAAGTACAAAATTTCCTAAAACTTGTTTATATATACATTTTTGCATTCGATTACATGGAACAAACAATAGGATGTATCATAAGACCACTTTTGAACGAAATATTTTTTTCCATGAAAATCGAAAAATCTCTCCAGGTCGGGACCTGCAGAAATTTCCAAATTTTGACAAAGTACAAAATTTCCTAAAACTTGTTTATATATACATTTTTGCATTCGATTACATGGAACAAACTATAGGATGTATCATAAGACCACTTTTGAACGAAATATTGTTTTCCATGAAAATCGAAAAATCTCTCCAGGTCGGGACCTGCAGAAATTTCCAAATTTTGACAAAGTACAATATTTCCTAAAACTTGTTTATACATTTGTATATACATTTTTGCAATCGATTACATGTAACAAACAATAGGATGTATCATAAGACCACTTTTGAACGAAATATTGTTTTCCATGAAAATCCAAAAATCTCTCCAGGTCGGGTCCTGCAGAAATTTCCAAATTTTGACAAAGTACAAAATTTCCTAAAACTTGTTTATATATACATTTTTGCATTCGATTACATGGAACAAACAATAGGATGTATCATAAGACCACTTTTGAACGAAATATTTTTTTCCATGAAAGTCGAAAAATCTCTCGTGGTCGGGACCTGCAGAAATTTCCAAATTTTGACAAAGTACAAAATTTCCTAAAACTTGTTTCTATATACATTTTTGCATTCGATTACATGGAACAAACAATAGGATGTATCATAAGACCACTTTTGAACGAAATATTTTTTTCCATGAAAATCCAAAAATCTCTGCAGAAATTTCCAAATTTTGACAAAGTACAAAATTTCCTAAAACTTGTTTATATATACATTTTTGCATTCGATTACATGGAACAAACAATAGGATGTATCATAAGACCACTTTTGAACGAAATATTGTTTTCCATGAAAATCGAAAAATCTCTCCAGGTCGGGACCTGCAGAAATTTCCAAATTTTGACAAAGTACAAAATTTCCTAAAACTTGTTTATATATACATTTTTGCATTCGATTGCATGGAACAAACAATAGGATGTATCATAAGACCACTTTTGAACGAAATATTTTTTTCCATGAAAATCCAAAAATCTCTCCAGGTCGGGACCTGCAGAAATTTCCAAATTTTGACAAAGTACAAAATTTCCTAAAACTTGTTTATATATACATTTTTGCATTCGATTACATGGAACAAACAATAGGATGTATCATAAGACCACTTTTGAACGAAATATTTTTTTCCATCAAAATCGAAAAATCTCTCCAGGTCGGGACCTGCAGAAATTTCCAAATTTTGACAAAGTACAAAATTTCCTAAAACTTGTTTATATATACATTTTTGCATTCGATTACATGGAACAAACAATAGGATGTATCATAAGACCACTTTTGAACGAAATATTTTTTTCCATGAAAATCCAAAAATCTCTGCAGAAATTTCCAAATTTTGACAAAGTACAAAATTTCCGTAGTTACAAACCTTTTGCATAAATAAAAAGTTGTATTCTGTCTATGTAATGGGTTGTAACTGCACTGCATTTATTGTATTACACAGTGTGTAACCTGGTGATCATTGATTATATCATTGATGTCCTTACATTACTAAGGAATACTGCTAGTAGAATTACTAAAATTATTGTCGTAAAAAAATGCGAGTAATATTGTATTGTTGGATTGTTTTTACCGAAAGAAGTCTTCAAAGAACAGTTAAAGGTAAGTTTGGTATTTTATTTATTTACTGTACATTTGTGACATTAATTCATAGCAATTTGATACTTCACTGTAGTAGTTAAGTAATTTTGGTTCAATAGTAATTGTGATAAATAGTAATTGGTGGTGCAACGATATGCTGGTATACTGTGATATAGCATTGGGGCGATACATACTGCGGTATACGGATGTTTTCTTCAATAATTGAGCTCATAATCCATTGAATAAAATGAATGCAGTCACATTTTAATGTAGTTTTGAACTATCGAAGACTGATTCATGGATCTGAATATGAAAATATTAATCATTTGCATTTTGCCATTAAAGTCCCATAAGCTTATAAATATATTGGTCCTAAAAGTGTCTGTTTGTTCTATAACAGAGGAATCCGGAGTGTTTTCCTCCCGTGCATACTTTATAGCAAGAAATTTTTTTCCGAAACCACTTTCGCATTTTTTCAATATCATTGAAATAAATACTATTTATAGAACACCTGTCTTTTCCCTCTGTCGTGCTATGCACACGTAGTAAAGTGACGTCTCGCGCTCTACATATTTCAAATTTACAGACGAAAAAGGGCTTGTTTCGTCGGTAATAATTATCTTGGGATAATATTAGCAATTAAATGTTTTTGCATATATTTTTCAACAGCAAAAAGCTAACGGGGCTTTAAATGTATAGCGGTGCAGTGTGTGAAACTGATAGTTTGTCTATAATTTACCTGGAATACTATAAATGAACTCTACCTTATACAATTATATCTTTATGAGATAATAGGTTAATACTTGAGTTGACAGTGGCTTTAGTTTTTTTTTCTGTTAGTTCACTGTATTGCAATATGGGTTGACAGTATTTCAACGTATCAATATACGGGTTACATGTATGTGATATCGTCACATCCGTAATAGTAATTGCTAACTTGTCTCTGCCAAGTACATTTTTGTATGTTTTTATGTACATAGCGGATAAATATGTATTTTTATAAAGGCAATTCGAATAATGACAATACATAAAAATTGTTTGTTTAAGGGACCAGAAATAGTTCCTCATCCATTGACTGGTCACAGTAACTCCGCATATTAGACAGAGTTTTACGCAAGTAACTGACTGCTTCCTTACATTAGTCAAAATTAATGTGACGAAAACTGACCGCTAGGTTTTGATGTAATGTCTAGAAACAATAATCCTATGACTTTGTAGTTTCTGCTTAAAAAGTTGGAAGCATTAACTAAGATTGGCTAAATGATATTATATTATAGACTTTATTGACTTTTGAACTATAAGCATTCATAGGATTTAATTATTGTCAGGGCTAGGTCAGAATGAATATTGTTTGTGGAACAAGGCACCAAGGTGACTGATATTTTAAAGGAAACTAGAACTATCACTAAAGGTGATGAATACCCCCAGATGCGGCCTTGACACAGTTATTGTTACATTTTACAGAGGGAAATATAACGCACTTTCATTTTTTAATACCTGCAAATTGTTGCTTAGATATATCCTGACCAGTTTCTAAATATACATTATATAAAAAATAACAAAGGGCCATAACTCATTAAAATTTACTTGGACAAAACCTATTGTGGACATGCACAACTTGGCAAACTACTTATCACTTCTGAGAAGTTTTATAGAATTCCTCGCAGTAGTCAATGAGAAATAGTCAGGACAAAATTTGCCTATTGTATACACTGTAGAAAAAAACAAAGGGCTATAACTCAGTGAAAATTAATCCGAACGAAAAATGCTTTAAGCATGCACAGCTAGGCTTACTACTGATCACTTCTGTGAAGTTTCATTGAGATCCTGTGAGTAATTGCTGAGAAATTGTCCGGACAAAATTTGCCTATTGTATATACTGTATAAAAACAAAGGGCTATAACTCAGTGAAAATTAATCCGAACGAAAAATGCTTTAAGCATGCACAGCTAGGCTTACTACTGATCACTTCTGTGAAGTTTCATTGAACTCCTGTAAGTAGTTGCTGAGAAATTCTCCGGACAAAATTTGCCTATTGTATATACTGTATAAAAACAACAAAGGGGTATAACTCAGTGATAAATAATCCGAACGAAAATTGCTTTAAGCATGCACAGCTAGGCTTACTACTGATCACTTCTGTGAAGTTTCATTGAGATCCTGTGAGTAATTGCTGAGAAATTGTCCGGACAAAATTTGCCTATTGTATATACTGTATAAAAACAACAAAGGGGTATAACTCAGTGATAATTAATCCGAACGAAAATTGCTTTATGCATGCACAACTAGGCTTACTACTGATCACTTCTGTGAAGTTTCATTGAAATCCTGTAAGTAGTTGCTGAGAAATTCTCCGGACAAATTGTGTCTACAGACGCACGGACCGACCGACCGGCCGACCGACCGACCGACCGTCAAGCGTGAATCCAATATAGCCCCCATATATTTCATATCTGGGGGTATAATGAGGGTGGGGCAATATGTCATGAATACTCTTCATGCTGTGCTGCACAGTTACCAGTGTCTGCTAGGACTATGGATGAATTCATACTGGAATCAGGAGATGTTTTATGTCAGTGACGGATGAAAAGCATTCATTTATTTCAAAGTACTTGGACCATTGATGTTATACCATCTTCTATGTTGACTGTTTCAGGAACTTTAGATGTTTGCTTGAATGTGTTGTGTAATGATGCCATTTACTCTTAAATGGGTAAACTGTGCTTTGTTATTGTGTAGCACTTGTTAAAATTGATGAATGTTACTATGTTTTTGAGGAGGGGGTGGTTGTTCCATTGTAAAACACAGAAACATTGCAAAACCTTGTAATTATTTAATGTGATCTAGTGTTGTCACTTTACCAAGACAAAACAACCCGTTTTGAATTCTCTAAGATAAATCTGGTCTCTCCCATTTTTAATTTTTGATCCTGCATCAGATTGGGAGTACAGTTACAAATTGTTTATGGAAAATGAGGCAGTGACGAATGCCAAATGAAGGTGTTACGGACTATGCCTTATTGAGTAACAGAACAAGATTTAAAGTTTTCGAAAATCTATTTACAAACAGATATCAAAAGAATTTAACATAATTATAACTAGATTACATGATAATGAAAATAACAGGACTTTCAAACCAGCATATAAAAGAAAGAACACAATTCAATTAATAACAATCAAATTATTAGAAATCACAGAAATATCCATGAATGTTCATCATATAATGTAAAGTTAATTTAAAACGCTTGTAGATTAATCTATGTATTTAACACTGTTCTTGAATGATAAGGTTATTCTAGAAATATAACACTGTCTTGGAACTTGATACACTTCCAGAAATATAATCACTTTTCTGGAAATAATTATGTCCAAAATCAAAACTGGTCTTGATACAATATATCCATCGAACTTCTTAATGTTGATAGGAACTAATTTGTTGCGTAGATTAGGTACAACTTCTTATGGTGATTATTTATAACTTCGTATACTCATAAATGGCTTCTTATGTCGGTTACAGAAAAAAACCGCCCCTCTTGGGATCTACAACATTATACGAAACTTGTATAAACACTAAGCAAATTAAGATACCATACATTAACATAATTTCACAAAAGCAATATTTAACAACAATGAATGACATTTAAAACTGTCTGAAAGTCCATAAAAACAATAATAAATCATTACAAATGGTATCCTATTATGACTACTTAGTAGAATTATTTACTAGAATAATAATATACTTAGTACAAAGAAAATTATTAATTATTACCTTGAATCACTATCCAAAAATCCCCTTTTGTGTGGAATATCCAATATTGATGCTATGCACTTAATTATAGCAATACATGAAGATTTCAATTCTTCAGATTGAATTATTTTATTAGTTGAAAATTCCGTGGACAAACCAATTGAAAATTTGTTTATAACTTTTATTTCTTATAACATTTTTAGATGTGGATCGTCTGGCCAAAAACTTGCTCTGAGAACAATGGTCATTAATATTTGCTAAACTTCCCACATTTACTCACAAGAAACGGCGAAATTGGAGCTTATCGGGGTTTAGGGGTTAAGAGTTGATAAATCAGAATGCCAGAACACCAACAGTATAGGATAGTGCAGAGAGCGAATGATAAATTGGTTATTAATTAACAACAGAACTAGGCGAGTATTTATTAAGCTAAATATTTACAAGGGTTAAGGGATGGTAACAATATCACAAAGGTGAAGAAGATAATGATTGGGTTGAGGATTACAATGTTGAAGTAGAGAAATATAGTGAAGAAGAGAATGATGACAAGAAGATTAAGTTGATGAAGAGATAGATGATGAGAAGGAATATGGTGAAAAGATGATGTTTGGGAAGAGGTACATGTTTATTATGCGAACGATGAGAAGAATCATGAAGAAGAGGATGATGAGGAAGTGAAGGACGATATCAAGAAAGAAAGATGAAATCAAGGAAAAAGAATGATGATGATAAAATTAATGTGATCGATTATGGAATGTAAGGCAGCTTTAACTACTGATTAGTTATGATTTTTACAATGATTCTAAACAGTCTGGAATATCACACCAGGAAAGCGGTTTCATTGTTTTTTTTATTTTAAACTAGAATATGTCAGAATCATGAGTCAATGATCTCATGGTTGTGAAAAGATGTACTCATGTTAAATAAAAGGTCGAACATATCATGAATTACTATATATTTTGACAAACATGTGTACACCATTAATGTACTTGAACTTAATTTTATAACAATAAATGTAAATAATGGTAATAAAACATTAATTTGTCCTTTTATTATTTGATGGGTTGAAATACAGGAACTAAGTAAGTTTTGACTAATAAACAACCAACATGGAATTCAGCGATACCATATTGACTGGAATGAACGAATATTTGTTAGTTCTAGATCAAATCATGAGGTATGAGGCACAACAGTAACTTAATGTTATATAGTAAAACCTAACTTGACAATTATTTCATTTTCAATTCCAGAATTTTCCTCTTTAATGAAAAGATAACTTCAGTTACAACCGTTGTAACTGCAAGGTTTACAAATATCCCCACTATGACTAATCTTAAGGTGTTCTTTGAATAACATATCAGTACATATATTATAAGCCTAAAATACATTTATTGCAATTTTTGTAGTTGATAAAGACTAAAACTTACAAATTTTTCATTAATCCTGAAAAAAACCCTGAAAATTGCATTTACAACCGTTTTGCGCTAAGCCCGCGATATATAAATCAGTTTTGAGAAATTCAGTATCTTGACAAAATTTAAAAATTTCTCCAGGTCCCGACCTGATAGGGAATTTTGGAAAATCGTAAAAAGCTTCGTTCAAAAGTGGTCTTGTGATACATCATATTGATTGTATGTTTGAGATACATACAAAAATGTATATATAAACCACTTTTAAGAAATTTAGTTTTAGACAAAAAATAGAAATATCCCCAGGTCCCCCCCTGATAAGGAATTTTGAAAAATCGTAAAAGAAAAATTCTTTCAAAAGTGGTCTTGTGATACATTATATTGATTTTATATTTGAAATTAATGCATAGATGAATATATATACCAACAGTATATGCCAAAAGTACTAAACAATCTGACCTTGAACACCGCTTGTACACACCATTCAAGTAAGTGGATTCTTTCTGAGCAACATATCTTTAAAAGATGTGTATGTTTAATTGTCCTTTGTCTATACATTTGCATATTTTGTTGTTTTCTGAAAACTATTATTTTAATTGTCGTCCATATTCTTACTTCTTGGAACCATTCTGTATTTTTTTACTATTATCATTACAATATTTTCAATTAAACAAATAATTATGTATTCTGCCCTAAAATTTTGTAAAAAATAGCATTTAACAATTGAGTAATCTTCTACTTCAGCTGAAGATTGGTATCAAACACTTTCATTGGTTACAATTGTAGGTCCAAAGCAATATTAAGACAGCACCCGAAAACTATTAATAATTCTGTCTTGCCAAATGATATATTAACCTTGACCCGTTGTGGGAAAGCGTATGTTTACTGACACATTTTGTTATTTAATAACCATATTAAAAATTTGAATAATTTCCGCGAGTATTTGGTACTTTGACGTAGTTATTATTAACGTTCAACCACGTGTTTCGTGATTTATACATGCTATCAATAAAAGAGGTTTAACGTTTTTTGTATATTACTTTGAACTTTGTCTGACCATTTACTTATACTTTCGAAGAAAAGGTGGTACATGTATATTACTTTGAACTTTGTCTGACCTCCTCAGATTTTATGACCCGCATCCGTGGTCGAGTGGTTAAAGTCGCTGACATCAAATCACTGTAACCTCTCACTGATATAGAGTAGTAGGTTCGAGCCCCGCTACCGACCATGTCTCTTTAAGTGAGAATGTAGGCAGTGGCTTACGGAGGATGGGAGTCTAGTAGGAGCGATGCTTAGGAGAACTGTCCGCCTCATGTGACTCTGACTGTTGAAAGGGGGCGTAAAACTCGATATAAACAAAAAATCTGATTTAGTTGGAAGGTTGGTCATTATATGTAGATATTGAGGTCAAAGGTCGCAGTCACAGTGACCTTCAGCATTAAAACTTTGTCCGACTAATAACTAGAGAACGATTGGCCCTAGATCATTACCCTTGGTTGGGAGTTTAGTCATTACATATTAATGTCCCTTATTAATTCCACATAAACATTGTACGACCAATGACTAGAGAACGATTTGGCCCAAGGTATTCAGACTTGGTTTGGAGGTTGGACATTGTATTTAGATGGCACCTATTAATTTTAAGGGGAATATGTCAAAGGTCAATGTCTTACTATTCTGTTTGCCTTTTATTGGAGACATCCGTGTTCCACACACACTTTTGTTCCCAGTTATATTACGGCGGATTATCAATGGCACTGTTAACGACAAAGTATTTCACGCCACCAAGCAAATCTTTTTATAATGTATAAAATATCAACACTCGTAACAAAGAAGAACGATACTATCAGACAATGCTTTATTGTAGACATATAATAATATAATTAAATTAAAATGTATAAAGTAAACAAATGTTTAAGTATCCAGTATTACACAACGGTGACATGCAAAATCTTGGAACGGAAATATATGATCAAGCACTTTCAAGGCAATAGAGCATAGCTAATGTAGTTAACTAACATTATTGACAACATCTAGTATCAGTATAATCAGAAATGTGATGTGTATATTTTCTAGTAGTTACATGTCAAAGCATCGTAGATCTATTGAATTAATATGAAAAACTGTCACATAATAAAAAGACCATATCTACACCAATAAAACATCTTTAAAACACTGTACTACCATGATCAATTGATAATAGTACCATCGTCATTTGGCAGTGAAATTAATCCTCATTATATATCAAGTCCTATCTTCAAGGTGGATAGCATCTTGCTCTCGTTCCGTCTTGCCCCACCGTCCAACCGAACTCTAAGCGCATCTTTCTTGACAGCATTCCTGTCCGGACTTCAAGCAACAATAGATGAACCGTTAAGTATGCAGTACATCGCAATGCGTCTCAACGCTATAGCAAGACTATATTTCTTCCTCTATTACTTGTGTATTGTCAAACCCGAAATGTATACTATTTAATACAATATAACACTTGCAAAACTTCTTGTAACGATAACATTATCTAACCGCCTCCGTGGTTGAGTGGTTAAGGTCGCTGACTTCAAATCACTGTAACCTCTCACTAACCCAGCTACCGACATTGTCTCTTTAAGTGAGAAAGTAGACAGTTGCTTACGGAGGATGGGAGTCAAGTACTGATCTTTCTCGGGAGCGATGATTATGTGAACTGTCCGCCTCATATGACTCTGACTGTTGAAAATGGGCTTAAAACTCGATATAAACAAACAAACAAAAACTAAGAAATGTGCAAAAATATGTGCGTAAATATTGATAAATGTACTAAATAAAAAGATATTGGAAAAACTTTTTCTATGGAGGAAACGTTCATATGTTTTGCATTCAAGATGCATAATGATTTAAGTAGACACAACTAATTCTTCGGAGTATGTATTTTGATGTGTTGTCATTTTCAGTAAGAAATATACCTATTTCACTCAGACGTATAGCGTGTGTATAAATCACAAAAGAAATGTTGCTTTTCGTAATCTAAGGAAGAAGACTGCTCAGGGAAGATGACTTTGTTACTACACAGAATGGTCTCCTTTGCAAAATGATAAACCAAGAGAGTATATCATCATGTTTGTATTTATGATATCCTTAATATTTATTGTTCATATACAAGTCTAAAGCTAAAACTGCCTTAGCACAGGCTCGTGCACTATGCGTAATGATATACTGTTTATAATGATACTTATATTGATGGACCACTGATATTAAAGACAATGATTGTTATAAAAATGATATTGACGGTATATTGTCATCGGCGATATATTGATATTTACAAGTTATTGATATTAACTATGTAGTGCTATTAACAATATTGTGATGTAACTGATTATTAACCATGTCGTTTGTACCAGTTCTGATTTACTAAATTAGATGTCCATTCTTACTAATGCATCTTATCTGTCAGCGGTCATCTTCGAATAAAGCCGCCATGAGAATAAAAGCCATTTAAAAAAACTGTCATTGATTAAGTAATAATCATCTCCAAATAAGGGCCACCTGTCAATAAAGGCCACAATTGGTCTTACTTTGTTCACAGGTCTGACCGTATTGTACAAGTCCTACCTTGATTTGGATACCACTGTATAGATCCAGTAATGTTTTCGCATTACATCTGTCGTGTCTTTGCTTTTTTGTGGCGAAAATGCGACAATGCGAAAACACAACAAAGTCGACTTGGTCGTCCCTTCGTATTTTCGTTTTTCTCCTTGATGCATACGTGTAATTGGTGTGTGCATGCGCTTGTACAACCGAGACGCGAAAATGTGACAATGCAACAATGCGAAAAAGCGAAAGGGCGACTACAGATGTAATGCGAAAAAGCGAAAGGGCGACTACAGATGTAATGCGAAAAAGCGAAAGGGCGACTACAGATGTAATGCGAAAAAGCGAAAGGGCGACTACAGATGTAATGCGAAAAACTACGGAATACCGTTAGGGCCATCGCCCATGTGTGGATTTGTCTGAAACGCGACATTCGTCAGTACGATAATGAAAACACGAATTCACGATACTATGATAACGATAATAAGACAGTACGATCCCTTCAATAACAGCTTGATGTTTTAACACTTCACGATTTAACTATTAATTTAACTTCTCTAGAGCAACAACCTCTCAACAACAGCATAATTGTGCTACTTTCAAAGGACGTTTCTTTGGAGAGGTTACACTGTATATCCGTTATACTGCACATTTTTACGCATCTGCTCATTAACACTAAATGTAATTGTTATAAAAATGTAATCACCAGATCATCGTTATTTCTTTGACATAGTTAAACCTGTGAACAAAGGTCAACTTTTGGAAAGACAAAATATGGCCATTATATACAGATGGCCTTTATTTGGAAGCCAGTTTGTTCTAAATAATCAATAAAGATTTTCAATAGAATGGCCTTTATTCACAGGGTGGCCTTTATTCACAGGGTGGCCTTTATTCGAAGGTGGTCGCAAACACATGTTTGACTGTAGCTACCCAAGATTCGACTTTAATTTTATTTTAAAAGACATTTTGAAAAGTTTGTATGAGTTATTGTACTTGCTTAAACGTAGAAAAATATTATTTTTTGGAATGAAACTGTGTCTATTATTATTCTTTATCAAATAAGATTAATGCTGTGATGTTTTTCTTTTGGCTTTTTACTTTGGATTTTAATTCATTGAGATAGATCTAGATAAAATTGGCAACACACATAGACTTCAATGCAAATTTATAATTTACAGTAATTCAGTTGTCATTGTTTTCTTTAAAATGTCATGATGGACCTCTTTCTATCATAGAAGCCTTTAAAACTACAAGAGTTCCTTAATTCTGTCTGTTCCATTTTGGACAATATGTGTATAATATCTTTAACACGCTAGTTATCCACCGTCAAGTACACACGAAATCTTACTCTGGTCAATTTATTTTACAAGGGTTGTTCAGTACTTTCATTGTTAATCCTGTTGTTTACACAGAAAATCTGCGTGTTCAGTGTAGAACGCTTCATAGCTTTCCTATCTATTTGATTCTACCATGAAATCTTCGTGCTTTTTTTGAAAAAGTGAACACATGTTAGTTAGGAGAAGTGGTTTTCTATCAGATCATTAGCTGTCAGACACAGGACAGGTAGATATTATCTCTACTCGGTTTTCGTCATGTTATATCTAGGTAATGAAATTATTATTTAGTCAACGGTATAGTGTGTTTTATTCAATTAATGATGCATTTCTTTATCAAATAAATATGTGTATTACCTATTTACTAATATATGTTTTTTTTATTTACTTCAATTTCATTGCTTGAATATTGTTGAGTTATTGTCATTGTAATAGAAGTACTAAATTTGTTATCATATATATTTTGTGTGGTCCGTAAAAAGCAAGTGAATACTTTAATATGACGCATTATGTTTGTTGTAATTTTTTTCTTGTAATGTTCATCCTTTTTATTTTGTCGACATGTGATAATCAGGAAACCCATGAGGTTATTAGAATGTTTAAGCTCAACTATTCTGATATATATTTTCAATACTGTGAAATTATCAAATATCATCATGAATGTCTCAATGAAATTTTTAATTAATGATTAACTTGTTCGTTCGTCTGTCTGTACCAGGACATTTATCACTTTGTTACTTTTACAACTGTTGAACCCGTATCACCCAATCTTGATTTGGCCCTGAAAAGACTAAGACGTGTGATATTTTGGTTAACAGGATATACTATTTCGTCTAGCACCAACACTGCTTATACTAGAACGCTTCGATACTTGTATAGCGGATGTTTTGGACCATTCAAGCTCAACCTCAAATTGACCTTCACCATAATTTGATTGACAAAATTTAAAAGGTTATTTCTCCATTTCTTTATTTTTAAATTCGCGTTATTGGATTATGATATGTTTATTTTATACCTTGCAGTAACAAGAACAGTACGCACGTCTGGGAATGGTTTATATGAAGGAATAGAATTTAAAATCACTGATGCCTTTGTTCGACCATAAAGACTGAGCCAACAGTTAAAGGTAGATGTTTAAAAAACATTGTCTAAGAATAATCACATTTTGCATGTGATGATTTATTAAACGTCATACCAGCGGCAGTTAAGTCTATATCTTGGAATTTTGTACCAATGTCTATTTACCTGATTCTCAGCATGTAATAGGCACTTCTTCACATACGACATGACTGTCCAGTTTCATAAAGATTATATAAATACGATTGAAATGCTCCATTTTGTGGCTTAGTTGTCAGAACCTGAGAAATTGATGGAAATGGAATAATTCATTGATTAGATATACTTCTCGTCTGTGTGATGCAGTAGTGAAAGTGTCTTCTCATGATGTTTCTGTACCGTTCATGCTCTAGTTCCTGGTAGTCTCATGACAACAAATACATTGTCAAAGACATTATCAAACACATATTGTCTGACAAACACTAATGCAGCCTGACAAACATGCATGAACACACATAGTCTGACAAACACACAAACATCCTGACAAACACATGCAGCCTGGCAAACAAACATACATAATCTGACAAACACATACAGTCTGACATACACGCATATAGACTGAAAACACACATACAGTCGGACAAACATACACACATAGTCTGACAAGCACATACAGTATGACAAAAACACACACATAGTCTGACAAACACTACAGTATGACAAACACACACACAAAGTCTTACAAACACACACAGTATGACAAACACACACACATAGTCTGACAAACACATACAGTATGACAAACACCCATAGTCTGACAAACACATAATAGTCTGACAAACACATACAGTTGACAAACACATACACACGCGCATAAAGTCTGACGAACATATACAGTCTGACAAACGCACATACAGTCTGACAAACACACATACAATCTTACAAACATACATACAATCTGACAGACATACACATATACAGTATGACAAATACACACACATAGTCTGACAAACACATACAGTATGACAAACACCCATATTCTAACAAACGCACATACAGTATGACAAACACATGCAGCCTGGCAAACAAACATACATAATCTGACAAACACATACAGTCTGACATACACGCATATAGACTGAAAACACACATACAGTCGGACAAACATACACACATAGTCTGACAAGCACATACAGTATGACAAAAACACACACATAGTCTGACAAACACTACAGTATGACAAACACACACACAAAGTCTTACAAACACACACAGTATGACAAACACACACACATAGTCTGACAAACACATACAGTATGACAAACACCCATAGTCTGACAAACACATAATAGTCTGACAAACACATACAGTTGACAAACACATACACACGCACATAAAGTCTGACGAACATATACAGTCTGACAAACGCACATACAGTCTGACAAACACACATACAATCTTACAAACAGACATACAATCTGACAGACATACACATATACAGTATGACAAATACACACCCATATTCTAACAAACGCACATACAGTATGACAAACACACATACAATCTTACAAACATACATACAATCTGACAGACATACACACATACAGTATGACAAACACCAATAGTCTCACAAACGCACATACAGTCTGACAAACACACATACAATCTTACAAACATACATACAATATGACAGACATACACACATAGTCTGACAAACACATACAGTCTGACAAACATACATACAGGCTGACAAACACACATGTCGTCTGACAAACACACAGTCTTATATACAGATTTACATTCTGGCAAACACACATACAGTCTGACAAACACATACAATCTGACAAACGCACATACAGTCTGACAAACACATACAATCTGACAAACGCACATACAGTCTGACAAACACACATACAATCTTACAAACATACATACAATCTGACAGACATACACACATACAGTATGACAAACACGCATAGTATCACAAACGCACATACAGTCTGACAAACACACATACAATCTTACAAACATACATACAATCTGACAGACATACACACATAGTCTGACAAACACATACAATCTGACAAACATACATACAGTCTGACAAATACACAAACAGTCTGACAAACACACAGTGTCCGGCAAACACACATAATACAATCTGAAAAACACATATAGTTTAACAAACACACGCAGTCTGACAATCACATACAGTATGACAAACAGGCATATAGTCTGACAAACACACATACAATCTTACAAACATACATACAATCTGACAGACATACACATATACAGTATGACAAATACACACACATAGTCTGACAAACATATACAGTATGACAAACACCCATATTCTAACAAACGTACATACAGTATGACAAACACACATACAATCTTACAAACATACATACAATCTGACAGACATACACACATAGTCTGACAAACACATACAGTCTGACAAACATACATACAGGCTGACAAACACACATGTCGTCTGACAAACACACAGTCTTATATACAGATTTACATTCTGGCAAACACACATACAGTCTGACAAACACATACAATCTGACAAACGCACATACAGTCTGACAAACACATACAATCTGACAAACGCACATACAGTCTGACAAACACACATACAATCTTACAAACATACATACAATCTGACAGACATACACACATACAGTATGACAAACACCCATAGTATCACAAACGCACATACAGTCTGACAAACACACATACAATCTTACAAACATACATACAATCTGACAGACATACACACATAGTCTGACAAACACAATCTGATATCTGACAAACATACATACAGTCTGACAAATACACAAACAGTCTGACAAACACACAGTGTCCGGCAAACACACATAATACAATCTGAAAAACACATAGTTTAACAAACACACGCAGTCTGACAATCACATACAGTATGACAAACAGGCATATAGTCTGACAAACACACATACAGTCTGGTAAACACACATACAGTCTGACAAACACATGCACAGTCTGGCAAACACATACAGTCTGACAAACACATGCACAGTCTGGCAAACACATACAGTCTGACAAACGCATATACAGTCTGCCAAACACACGCACAGTCTGGCAAACAAATACAGTCTGACAAACGCATATACAGTCTGACAAACGCGCATAAAGTCTGACAAACATATATAGTATGACACACACATATACAAGTACAGTCCGGCCTGTTAACGACCGATTTGATGTGCATTAGTTCTTTTCAAAACTTTACAAATTTAGCTGATCTTTCACAATTCAAAGACAGCAGGGGTCAAATCAAAAGTTGCAGATCTCTTTCTTGTTATATTATCAAAAAATTATCGTCTGTTATTCTATTTTATTTTCATTTCTCAGAGTTGCTTTTTTCAATTTTGTGTACGTGTGACCACTTCTATTATTGATGTAAGTGTTGATGCAACTGCGCATGGTCGAATTGAGATTATATTGGAGTTAGTATTAACAACTTATGTGAATAGCATTTTAACTAGATTTTCATTATAATCTTTAGTATTAATGACAATTCTGAATATCATGTGATGTATGCTTTGAGACCTAGTCAACTCCAATCATCACAAAAATAGTGCATGATGTGTTTTTTCTAGCATTTATCAAAACTGTGGTAAGTTTGAAATGGTTTTAACACCTTTTTATTAAGCTGGATGTACATCTGTACACTTAAAACAAAATTGTCATTAATTGTTCCACATTGATGAAAATACAGTACACAGAATTGATATAAATGACACAATTAGGAGACATTATAAAGTTGTGCTTAGTATTTATAATAATAAATAATGTGTGATAAGAAGGGAACATGATAATTAACAAGGTCAGGACTTCAATTACCTATACGGAATGCTTTTTGCAAATGTGTGAATAAAAGTCACATTTTGAAATACCAAGACATACTTTAAGTTCTAGTATCACATTATTTCTTAAAAGGCGATTTTTGTCTAGTCAAATGTATCCATTTCATTTCTAGTAAAGTAAATAATCTGCAACCATTTAGTAACCTTTGATTATGGTATTTATTAATTGCCAGTCCAGACTATATTACTATCAAGTTCTGAAAGTTGAAATATAATTTCTTGAAAAGTTTAGTTTGAAAAAAATATCCACTTTTTGTCTTCAGTGCTTTTATATTTCTTCTCATTATGTCGGAAAACGAAGAAAAATAACAAAGTTCTATTGTTTGTAGATACCTATATGAAGTCATTTCTGTTTTATTTTGAGTATGTTGTTTTGTAGGTGATGTACAATATAATTATCTTGGATGTAGATATGCCTTACCGTGTGAAATCTACCAACACAACAATGGAAAACAATCGACTAGCCAGGTTAGAAAGACAATTTCTATACGATTTATTTTGCCTTCTTTCAGTTCACACATTCTGTATTATTAATACATTAATTCATATTTAAGTAAAACTTTTCCCTTCCATGTTGGTTTGATTTAGTCATCACCTTTTGACAAGTGTTTTCTAGCAGATACAACTTTTTCTATCTTTGTGTCGAATGTGTTCCATCAACAACAACTATTTATGTATACGTATATTTGTATGATTATGTTTGTCTCAACGTGTTTGGTTTATTTTTGTTCCTTAATGCCGATCTCAATGTTAAACTGAAAGTCAAGTGGGTATCTGTGAGCCCTTAAAGCATATATCATAATTGTATCAAATAAACAAATATTGCGGTTTCACGATAAAGCAAATCTGCTAGCATTATTTCCACATACAAGTTTGTAATGTTTTAAGTGTAGCTATGTGAGGCAACTACGATACGAGAGGCTTATAGTGATTGCCCTGTCCGTCCGTCCGTACGAAAACACTTATAATTAGTCATTTACTTACTTAGTTATGTACACTTAATCAGTTACTTACTTAGTTAAACACAGTTAGTCATTTACATACTTAGTTATGTACACTTACTCAGTTACTTACTTAGTTATGTACACTTAGTTATTTACTTACTTAGTTATGTACACTTACTCAGTTACTTACTTAGTTATGTACACTTAGTTATTTACTTACTTAGTTATGTACACTTAGTTATTTACTTACTTAGTTATAAACACTTACTCAGTTACTTACTTAGTTATGTACACTTAGTCATTTACATACTTAGTTATGTACACTTACTCAGTTACTTACTGAGTTATGTACACTTAGTCATTTACTTACTTAGATATGTACACTTACTCAGTTACTTACTGAGTTATGTACACTTAGTTATTTACATACTTAATTATGAACACTTACTCAGTTACTTACTGAGTTATGTACACTTAGTTATTTACATACTTAGTTATGAACACTTACTCAGTTACTTACTGAGTTATGTACATTAAGTTATTTACTTACTTAGTTATGTACACTTACTCAGTTACTTACTGAGTTATGTACACTTAGTTATTTACATACTTAATTATGAACACTTACTCAGTTACTTACTGAGTTATGTACACTTAGTTATTTACATACTTAGTTATGAACACTTAATAAGTTACTTACTGAGTTATGTACACTTAGTTATTTACTTACTGAGTTATGTACACTTAGTTATTTACTTACTTAGCTATGTACACTTACTCAGTTACTTACTGTGTTATGTACACTTAGTTATTTACTTACTTAGTTATATACACTTACTCAGTTACTTACTGAGTTATGAACACTTAGTTATAAACACTTACTCAGTTACTTACTGCGTTATGTACACTTAGTTATGTACACTTACTCAGTTACTTACTGCGTAATGTACACTTAGTTATGTACACTTACTCAGTTACTTACTGCGTTATGTACACTTAGTTATGTACACTTACTCAGTTACTTACTGAGTTATGAACACTTAGTTATGTACACTTACTCAGTTACTTACTGCGTTATGTACACTTAGTTATGTACACTTACTCAGTTACTTACTGCGTAATGTACACTTAGTTATGTACACTTACTCAGTTACTTACTGCGTAATGTACACTTAGTTATGTACACTTACTCAGTTACTTACTGCGTTATGTACACTTAGTTATGTACACTTACTCAGTTACTTACTGAGTTATGAACACTTAGTTATTTACTTACTTAGTTATGTACACTTACTCAGTTACTTACTGAGTTATGAACACTTAGTTATTTACTTACTTAGTTATGTACACTTACTCAGTTACTTACTGAGTTATGAACACTTAGTTATTTACTTACTTAGTTATGTACACTTACTCAGTTACTTACTGCGTAATGTACACTTAGTTATGTACACTTACTCAGTTACTTACTGAGTTATGAACACTTAGTTATTTACTTACTTAGTTATGTACACTTACTCAGTTACTTACTGCGTAATGTACACTTAGTTATGAACACTTACTCAATTACTTACTGAGTTATGTACAATTAGTTATTTACTTACTTAGTTATGTACACTTACTCAGTTACTTAGTTAGTTATGTACACTTAGTTATTTACTTACTTAGTTATGTACACTTAGTAATTTAATATATGCTTAGTCTGATACTTACTTGTAGATATATACACTTATTATAGTGATTTACATAAACATTAAGTCAGTTACTTTTAGTCATGTGTCAAGAGGGAGGCATATAGTGATTGTCCATCCGTACTTTGTGTTGCCATATTTACTTTAATGGTATATTGAAAACATTCATTTATTGTGCCTGTTATTCTCGGTCAGATATTTTCTTATTTTGGTTAGCTCCTTTTTATATCATTACATTTAAGTATTTGTTGTTTCTACATTGTAGTTCCAATATTTCTGGTGTTGGTGAAGAACTTTTGTCATGAGAATCATCATTTGGACCTGATACATCAAGCTTTATAAATAGTTTACTCCAGAATTGTAAGATAATGTTGTTCGCTTCTGTTGGCATCAAGCTTTTTATGCCACCACAATGGAAACATTCGTGTTATTCTTGGTATTGTAAGAATATCATGGTAGAATTATGTCTTATTTTAATTTTGTTGTTAAGTTTTATCTATATATTATAAACCATTCTTCCTATCTATCTGCGACCCCATTAATCCTAAAGGCTAAGTAAATTTTACATGTAATGGTTTAAATATGTATGCTATGTGTGTATGCTTGTTCGCAGCCCCTATTATCATCCCCATAAAAATTCACTGGCTAGAAGAGTAACGTTCAGGGTTTCTTGACAAAAGTAGTATGGGAGGTCTATAACTTATAGAACACAACGTACAATTAATCCCGTCAGGTAACTGTAAACAATTGTTTGACTATCTATTGCAGTATTAAATATCATACAAAGTTATTGACTTATGTCATTATATATATATATATCTTTGTGTAAATAAAAATTAAGCCATGCATTTTGTTAGCATTTATTATTGGAAAATATATCACAGAACACAATTATATTAACAAGTCAAGTAAAAATCACACTGATAGAAGTGAATGACAAAATACAAGTATTACTGCAAGGAATGATCTTTTTAAAAAAAAAAAGAAAAAAAAATTTGCCCAGAAACACGGCAAAATTTTCATAAGTACTACATACTTTATACAGAGCACAAAATGTGTAAGAGTTACCTATTACAATAATATTATATATACATAATTAACTGAAAAAAATAAGTGCATGACACAAAATGTGTAGAGTTGCCCTTAGTATCATATCACATGTTTCAAAATTATACAAGTGTACAGTAAATGAAATGCACATTAGGTAAAGGGACCATTAACTAAAGTGTCAGATAAATGAAATGTACAGTAGGTAAAATGCCCAGTAGGTAAAATGCCCAGTATGTAAATAGTCCAGTATGTAGAGTGTCCAGTAAGTTAAGGGTCCAGTGTGTCAATCGTCCAAAAGGTCAGGTGTCCAGTCAAGTGTCCCGTACATCAGGTGTCCAGTCAGGTGTCCAGTCAGGTGTACAGTAAATGAAATGCACAGTAGGTAAAGGGTCCATTAACTAAATTGTCAGATAAATGAAATGGACAGTAGGTAAAATGTCCAGTAGGTAAAATGTCCGGTAGGTAAAGTGTTCAGCAAGTACAGTGTCCAGCAAGTCAAACCCCAAGTAAATCAAATATCCAGTAAGTAAAGTATATAGCAAGTCAAGTGTCCAGGAAACCAAGTGTCCAGTAAGTCAAGTGTCGAGGAAACCAAATGTCCACTAAGTCAGGTTTCCCGTATGTCAAGTGTCAAGTAAGCCAAGTGTCCAATAAGTCAAGTGTCCAGTAAGACAAGTGTCCAGTAAGGTAAGTGTCCAGTAAGGTAAGTGTCCAGTAAGGCAAGTGTCCAGTAAGGCAAGTGTCCAGTAAGGCAAGTGTCCAGTAAGGTAAGTGTCCTGTAAGACAAGTATCCAGTAAGGCAAGTATCCAGTAAGGTATTTGACCAGTTAGACAAGTGTCCAGTAAGGCAAGTGTCCAGTTAGACAAGTGTCCAGTAAGGCTAGTATCCAGTAAATCAAGTGTCCAGTAAGTCAAGTATCCAGTAAGACAAGTGTCAAGTAAGACAAGTATCTGGTAAGACATGTGTCCAGTAAGACAAGTATACAGTAAGGGAAGTGTCCAGTAAGGCAAGTGTCCAGTAAGGCAAGTGTCCAGTAAAACAAGTGTCCAGTAAGTCAAGTGTCCAGTTAGGTAAGTGTCCAGTTAGACAAGTGTCCAGTAAGTCAAGTGTCCAGTTAGGTAAGTGTCCAGTTAGACAAGTGTCCAGTAAGGTAAGTGTCCAGTAGGCAAATGTCCAGTAAGGCAAGTGTCCCTTAGGTAAAGTGTCCAGTAAGGCAAGTGACCAGTTAGACAAGTGTCCAGTAAGGCAAGTATCCAGTAAGTCAAGTGTCCAGTAAGACAAGTGTCAAGTAAGACAAGTGTCCAGTAAGACAAGTGTCCAGTAAGTCAAGTGTCCAGTTAGGTAAGTGTCCAGTTAGACAAGTGTCCAGTAAGGTAAGTGTCCAGTAGGCAAATGTCCAGTAAGGCAAGTGTCCCGTAGGTAAAGTGTCCAGTAAGGCAAGTGACCAGTTAGACAAGCGTCCAGTAAGGCAAGTATCCAGTAAGGCAAGTATCAAGTAAGGCAAGTGTCCATTCAGACAGGTGGCCAGTAAGGCAAGACAGTATCCAGTAAGTCTAGTATCCAGTAAGTCAAGTATCCAGTAAGACAAGTGTCCAGTAAGGCAGGTATCCAGTAAGGTATGTGACCAGTTAGACAAGTGTCCAGTAAGGCAAGTGTCCAGTAAGGTAAGTGTCCAGTTAGACAAGTGTCCAGTAAGGCAAGTGTCCAGTAAGGCAAGTGACCAGTTAGACAAGTGTCAAGTTAGACAAGTGTCCAGTAAGGCAAGTGTCCAGTAAAACAAGTGTCCAGTAAGGCATGTGTCCAGTTAGACAAGTGTCCAGTAAGGCAAGTGTCTAGTTAGACAAGTGTCCAGTAAGGCTAGTATCCAGTAAGTCAAGTGTCCTGTAAGACAAGTATCCAGTAAGACAAGTATCCAGTAAGACAAGTGTCCAGTAAGACAAGTGTCCAGTAAGTCAAGTGTACAGTAAGTCAAGTGTCAAGTAATGCAAGTGTCCAGTAAGACAAGTGTCCTGTAAGACAAGTATCCAGTAAGACAAGTGTCCAGTAAGGCAAGTGTCCTGTAAGAAAAGTATCCAGTAAGACAAGTATCCAGTAAGGCAAGTGTCCAGTAAGACAAGTTTCCAGTAAGACAAGTGTCCAGTAAGACAAGTGTCCAGTAAGGCAAGTGTCCAGTAAGGTAAGTGTCCTGGAAGACAAGTATCCAGTAAGGCAAGTATCCAGTAAGGTATGTGACCAGTTAGACAAGTGTCCAGTAAGGCAAGTGTCCAGTTAGACAAGTGTCCAGTTAGACAAGTGTCCAGTAAGGCTAGTATCCAGTAAGTCAAGTGTCCAGTAAGTCAAGTATCCAGTAAGACAAGTGTCAAGTAAGACAAGTATCCGGTAAGACATGTGTCCAGTAAGACAAGTATACAGTAAGGGAAGTGTCCAGTAAGGCAAGTGTCCAGTAAGGCAAGTGTACAGTAAGACAGGTGTCCAGTAAGTCAAGTGTCCAGTAAGACAAGTGTCAAGTAAGGCAAGTGTCCAGTAAGACAAGTGGCCAGTAAGTCAAGTGTCCAGTTAGGTAAGTGTCCAGTTAGACAAGTGTCCAGTAAGGTATGTGTCCAGTAGGCAAATGTCCAGTAAGGCAAGTGTCCCGTAGGTAAAGTGTCCAGTAAGGCAAGTGACCAGTTAGACAAGTGTCCAGTAAGGCAAGTATCCAGTAAGGCAAGTGTCAAGTAAGGCAAGTGTCCATTCAGACAAGTGGCCAGTAAGGCAAGACAGTATCCAGTAAGTCTAGTATCCAGTAAGTCAAGTATCCAGTAAGACAAGTATCCAGTAAGACAAGTATCCAGTAAGACAAGTATCCAGTCATACAAGTGTCCAGTAAGACAAGTGTCCAGTAAGACAAGTGTCAAGTAAGACAAGTGTCCAGTAAGTCTAGTAATCAGTAAGTCTATTGTCCAGTAAGTCTGGTGTCCAGTAAAACAAGTATCCAGTAAGGCAAGTATCCAGTAAGGCAAGTATCCAGTAAGGCTAGTATCCAGTAAGGCAAGTATCCAGTAAGTCTAGTGTCCAGTAGGGATACTGTCCAGTAAGGCAAGTATCCAGTAAGGCAAGTGTCCAGTAAGGCAAGTATCCAGTAAGGCAAGTGTCCAGTAAGGCAAGTATCCAGTAAGACAAGTGTCCAGTAAGGCAAGTGTCCAGTAAGGATACTGTCCAGTAAGGCAAGTATCCAGTAAGGCAAGTGTCCAGTAAGGCAAGTGTCCAGTAAGGCAAGTGTCCAGCAGTAAGGCAAGTGTCCAGTAAGGTTACTGTCCAGTAAGGCAAGTATCCAGTAAGGCAAGTGTCCAGTAAGGCAAGTGTCCAGTAAGGCAAGTATCCAGAAAGGATAGTGTCCAGTAACGCAAGTATCCAGTAAGGCAAGTGTCCAGTAAGGCGAGTGTCCAGTAAGGCAAGTGTCCAGTAAGGCAAGTGTCCAGTAAGGATAGTGTCCAGTAAGGCAAGTGTCCAGTAAGGCAAGTGTCCAGAAAGGATAGTGTCCAGTAAGGCAAGTGTCCAGTAAGGCAAGTGTCCAGTAAGGATAGTGTCCAGTAAGGCAAGTGTCCAGTAAGGCAAGTATCCAGTAAGGATAGTGTCCAGTAAGGCAAGTGTCCAGTAAGGCAAGTGTCCAGTAAGGATAGTGTCCAGTAAGACAAGTGTCCAGTAAGGCAAGTGTCCAGTAAGGCAAGTATCCAGTAAGGATAGTGTCCAGTAAGGCAAGTATCCAGTAAGGATAGTGTCCAGTAAGGCAAGTATCCAGAAAGGATAGTGTCCAGTAAGGATAGTGTCCAGTAAGGCAAGTGTCCAGTAAGGCAAGTATCCAGTAAGGATAGTGTCCAGTAAGGCAAGTGTCCAGTAAGGATAGTGTCCAGTAAGGCAAGTATCCAGAAAGGATAGTGTCCAGTAAGGATAGTGTCCAGTAAGGCAAGTGTCCAGTAAGGCAAGTATCCAGTAAGGATAGTGTCCAGTAAGGCAAGTGTCCAGTAAGGCAAGTATCCAGTAAGGATAGTGTCCAGTAAGGCAAGTGTCCAGTAAGGCAAGTATCCAGTTAGGATAGTGTCCAGTAAGGCAAGTGTCCAGTAAGGATAGTGTCCAGTAAGGCAAGTGTCCAGTAAGGCAAGTGTCCAGTAAGGCAAGTATCCAGTAAGGATAGTGTCCAGTAAGACAAGTATCCAGTAAGGTAAGTGTCCAGTAAGGCGAGTGTCCAGTAAGGCAAGAATCCAGTAAGGATAGTGTCCAGTAAGACAAGTATCCAGTAAGGCAAGTGTCCAGTAAGGCGAGTGTCCAGTAAGGCAAGTGTCCAGTAAGGATAGTGTCCAGAAAGGATAGTGTCCAGTAAGGCAAGAATCCAGTAAGGCAAGTGTCCAGAAAGGATAGTGTCCAGTAAGGCAAGTGTCCAGTAAGGATAGTGTCCAGTAAGGCAAGTGTCCAGTAAGGCAAGTGTCCAGTAAGGCAAGTGTCCAGATAGGATAGTGTCCAGTAAGGCAAGTGTCCAGTAAGGATAGTGTCCAGTAAGGCAAGTGTCCAGTAAGGCAAGTGTCCAGTAAGGCAAGTGTCCAGTAAGGATAGTGTCCAGTAAGACAAGTATCCAGTAAGGTAAGTGTCCAGTAAGGCGAGTGTCCAGTAAGGCAAGAATCCAGTAAGGATAGTGTCCAGTAAGACAAGTATCCAGTAAGGCAAGTGTCCAGTAAGGCGAGTGTCCAGTAAGGCAAGTGTCAAGTAAGGCAAGTATCCAGTAAGGATAGTGTCCAGTAAGGCAAGTGTCCAGTAAGGCAAGTGTCCAGAAAGGATAGTGTCCAGTAAGGCAAGTGTCCAGTAAGGCAAGAATCCAGTAAGGATAGTGTCCAGTAAGACAAGTATCCAGTAAGGCAAGTGTCCAGTAAGGCGAGTGCCAGTAAGGCAAGTGTCCAGTAAGGCAAGTGTCCAGTAAGGATAGTGTCCAGTAAGGCAAGTGTTCAGTAAGGCAAGTGTCCAGTAAGGCAAGTATCCAGTAAGGTAAGTGTCCAGTAAGGCGAGTGTCCAGTAAGGCAAGAATCCAGTAAGGATAGTGTCCAGTAAGACAAGTATCCAGTAAGGCAAGTGTCCAGTAAGGCGAGTGTCCAGTAAGGCAAGTGTCCAGTAAGGCAAGTATCCAGTAAGGATAGTGTCCAGTAAGGCAAGTGTCCAGTAAGGCAAGTGTCCAGTAAGGATAGTGTCCAGTAAGGCAAGTGTCCAGTAAGGCAAGTATCCAGTAAGGCAAGTGTCCAGTAAGACAAGTATCCAGTAAGGCAAGTGTCCAGTAAGGCGAGTGTCCAGTTAGGCAAGTGTCCAGTAAGGCAAGTATCCAGTAAGGATAGTGTCCAGTAAGGCAAGTGTCCAGTAAGGCAAGTATCCAGTAAGGATAGTGTCCAGTAAGGCAAGTGTCCAGTAAGGCAAGTGTCCAGAAAGGATAGTGTCCAGTAAGGCAAGTGTCCAGTAAGGCAAGTATCCAGTAAGGATAGTGTCCAGTAAGGCAAGTGTCCAGTAAGGCAAGTATCCAGTAAGGATAGTGTCCAGTAAGGCAAGTGTCCAGTAAGGATAGTTTTCAGTAAGGCAAGTGCCATGTAAGGCAAGTGTCCAGTAAGGCAAGTATCCAGTAAGTAAAGTCTCCAATAAGTTAAGTGTCCAGTAAATCAAGTATCAAGTAAGGAAAGTGTCCTGTAAGTAAAGTGACTAGCAAGTCAAGTGTCCAGTAAGTAAAGTGTCCAGTACGGCAAGTTCACTCAAAGTAAATGTCCACTAATTCAAGTGTCCAATAATTTGAGTTTCATGTAAATTAAATGTCCATTAAATACATTGTACAATATGTCGTGTGTCCAGTAAAGCAGGTGTCCAGCAAGTAAAGTATCCAGGAAGTTAAGTGCCCAGGAAATAGAGTGTCCTTTAAGTAAAGTGTCAAGTAATTCAAGTGTCCAGTGCTGCAAGTATCCAGTAAGGCAAGTGTCCAGTAAATCAAGTGTCTAGTAAATCAAGTATCAAGTAAGGAAAGTGTCCTGTAAGTAAAGTGACTAGCAAGTCAAGTGTCCAGTAAGTAAAGTGTCCAGGACGGCAATTATCCAGTACGGCAAGTGTCCAGTAAATCAAGTGTCTGGTAAATTAAGCGTCCAGTAAGTCAAGTATTTGAGCAAAAATTTCATTTTTAACAAAATTTACGCCAATTTCATTTAGCGGTGGGTTATTTTTGAAAATTTGTAAAAAGCAAAGGAAAATGGTAACCCAACTATCATTTAGGACTTTTAAAGTAAGTATAAACCCACGTAAAGCATAATTTTATACATATAACACTGTTTTAAACTCTAAGTTCACTCAAAGTACCAAATGTGTAAGAGTTGCCCATATACAAGAACATTTTATAAATAGCATAAACACAAATTGAAAAATCAAGCACAAGTAGACACTAGAATATGCAAAAGGATCACATCACATAAAATATTATGTTTAACAATAATATATACGAAATTAGTACATCAAGAAATTATTATATAAGTTCAAATATCCAATGTGACAAGGTAAGTTACTAAATTTCAGATACTTAACATACACAAAGCCAGTCATATACTGGATATTGTAAGTGACGGGGCTATTAGAACTAGTATATATGACTAACGAAGTAAATATCTGATTAAGTAGGTAAGTGCATTTAGCCAGTCATATACAAATATCCAGTGTACCAATTATATACACTTAACCAGTTAAGAAAAAACATCAATGTAGGTTAAAGTTTTTATATATGACTGTGTAATTAAACGACTAAGTGTATATAACTATGTAAGTAACTGAGTGTATATGTTTAACTAAGTAATTAACAGAATTTACACAAAGCACCAAATGCGAAAGAGTTGCCCATGTGATCTAATTTTTGTATCTCATTTTCATCATCAATTATTTGATATAACAGAAGCAGCATGAGGAATCACAGTACATTTAAAGCCCCATTAGCTTTTTGGATGTTAAAATTAAAGTAGGTCTTATTATACCTAGGAAAGATATCTTATCAGTGAAATCGACTTTTAACTTTCAATAAAAACATTCTGAACTTTTCTCTTTAATCATGAAGTACATATAGAAATGTTGCACAGTAAGAAAAAGCAGCGGACAACATTTGTATGCGATGTGGCATAGAAGGTCATTATGAAAATCTCGTTTTAGAGCAAATGACATACATTTTTTTATATTTTACAATAATTTTATGTAAAATTGTTCTGTATTACTAAATTGAAAAAGCTAAAAAACAATCTCAACATACAATATATGATGAACAAAAACACAACGAAAAGAACAATCATGAAGAAAATATAAAAAATAAGAAACACACCCAAGATTCAAGGGCATTCGGTAAGTCAATTGACTTTACATAAAGCACCAAATGCGATATAGACGTCCTTATGATCAAATTGGTGTATCTCATTTTCACAGTCAATTACCTAATATAACAGGTACAGGCAGCATAAGAACTTCACTAGACATTTTGTATATGTGTATATATCTAATTACCATTATCGTAACGTGGATACGGTAACACAATATTTGAAGAAGAGTATCTACGGATTTTATATAAAAATGTAATGGACTTTTCACAAACCACTTAATTTGAAAGCGTATACGATATTGTGCAAAACATGTCTAATGCTGTGAGGCAATATAGGTAAGTGACTAAATGTCAGATACTTAAAGAGTTATATACAATTAACCAGTCACTTACCCTGTTTTACACAATTAGTTACTGATTCGTCGTGTATATAACTGACTTAATGTTAGTAACTAAAGTTACATCTGACAAGTGTATAAAACCCGCTAAGTGACTATATATAAGTGTATTTTTTGTAAGCATTTTTCTAGACGAACTTTAGTCATGTGTATTAGTTTATTATAGTTGTTTGCGGGTATATAGTATAGTGTATATTAATATTTTGGGTAATCCTGGCCATTTGATTGGCTAATGGTGATATCGGTCATTTGATTAGTCAGTCAGAGGACTGGCCATTCGTCGCGTAACATGTCGTGTTTGAATGCATGTGTTCGTCTTCTCTTTTGTTGAAAGGTAAGTAAGTAATGTAGGCACTGTTCTATGATGTTGATCTAGATAAGTTGGTGTGGCATAATATCTGAAACGACATTAGAAGTAAGATTAATGTGGTTGTATCATAGCAGAATATGGTGAATTTGGTAGTATTTAGTGTGTACTTTATTCCATTGATGCATGGTATGGTATTACCATGTACTTGTGAACTATATACATGAATGTATTCATTTGTCAAATACTCATACCCTACATCATTCAAATAGAATATTATCTTGATGCTAAAAAACTCACAATAGTCTGCTATGATACAACCACATTGAACTTCAAAAAGCATTTCCGATATTATGCCACACAACAGCTTATCTAATTCAACATCACAGAGCAATGCCTGCATGATTTACTTACCTATCATCAAAGAGCGGACGAACAGATTCAGTCAAACATGACAAAATTATCGACATTACCATTACATATAGCCAATCAAATGGCCAGGATTGCCCAAAATAGTAATAGACACTATGCTACATAATTATATATACCCTCAAACAACTAGAATAAACTTGTACCCATGACCAAAATTCATACAGAAAAACTAAGGCAGCCGCTTACCTTATCATAAACACATTGCCAGTGAATGTTTGTGCATATGATATCGTATGTGGCTGGCTAAATTAACCAGATAAATATATACAGCTATGTAAGTATCCTACCAAGTATGTGACAGTGTATATAATAAGGTATATTTGACAAGTGTTGGACCAAGTGTATTAGTCAATATAAGGACTGGCTAATTGTTTGTCACATAGTGTATACAACTTGGTGATTGGTTATTTGTATGTTACTTAGTGCATACAACTTGGTGATTGGTTATTTGTATGTAACTTAGTGTGATTGGTTAATTGCATGTTACTTAGTGTGAGTGGTTAATTGTATGTTACTTAGTGTATACAACTTGGTGATTGGTTATTTGTATGTAACTTAGTGTGATTGGTTAATTGTATGTTACTTAGTGTGATTGGTTAATTGTATGTTACTTAGTGTATACAACTTGGTGATTGGTTATTTGTATGTAACTTAGTGTGATTGGTTAATTGTATGTTACTTAGTGTGATTGGTTAATTGTATGTTACTTAGTGTATACAACTTGGTGATTGGTTATTTGTATGTTACTTATTGTATACAACTTGGTGATTGGTTATTTGTATGTTACTTAGTGTGATAGGTTAATTGTATGTTACTTAGTGTATATATAACTCGGTAAGTTTTAAGTGACTGGCTAATTGTTTGTTACTTAGTGTGTATAACTTGGTTAGTGACTGTCTAATTGTTTCTTACTTTAAACGTATATATTATATTATAACTTTGTAAGTGGCTGGCTAATTGTTTGTTACTTGGTGTATCCAACTTGGTGACTGGCTAATTGTATGTTGCTTAATGTAATGTATCAAGTTTAAACTGTTGACTGATACTTTACTGAAACAACTGATCAACATCAGAGCAAATAAAATCATGGTCCTGCTTTTATGAGGATCCAATCTGACAGAAATTCATACATATAAATTTACCAAATAAGCAGGTCCTAATTAAACATAATAGAAATATATGCAAAATAACAATTATACAATCTAAGCTAAGACATGTCTTTGAAACTAGACTTGGGAGATGTGTACATACCCTCAGGTAGGCATCTGATGAATGCAGGAGCATCATCGGAAAAGAATATCACCACAGTAACATACAGATGATACATCATATTAATGAGCGATATCCAAGGGCTCTGCACCGTACTACAAATAGAACATTTCGATTGTTAATCATATGAATTTTAACTTGACAAAAACATAAAACAAGTAACTTGATATATCAATTTCCAAACGTGCTTAACAGAGTATTATCAGACGAACTAATAAGGACCTCACTAAGTACAGTCAAACCTGTTAAGGGGTCACCTCGGAATAAAGGCCTTCGTCTGAATAAAGGTCATTCTTAAAAAAATGTCATTGAATATCTAGAATAAATGACCTCCAAATAAAGACCATCTGTCAGTAAAGGTCACATTTTATCTTTCCCAAGGATGGCCTTTCTTCATTGGTTTGGCTGAATATAAGTGCCTGTCTAAGTGCGATGACTTATGTCAGTGACTAGCGATCGAAGTATGTAAGTGTCTAAGTATGTAACTAGGAATATAATACAAAATATATAAGTATTTTATTAGGTATGTAAGTTTCCGAATAAATATACAAGTGTTTGACTTAGTATGTAACTGATTAACTTGGTATGGAACTGAATAACTAATTATGTAACTAAGTATGTAAGTGCCTGACTAAGTATGTAAGTACTGCACTAAGTATGTTAGTGATTAAAAAAGTATTTGGGCTAGACTTAGTACGTAACTGCTGGACTAAGTATGTAATTGCTAGACTAATTGCTAGACTAAGTATGTAAGTGCTAGACTAAGTATGTAATTGCTGGACTATGTATGTAAGTGCTAGACTAAGTATGTTAGTGCTAGACTATGTATGTAATTGCTGGACTATGTATGTAAGTGCTAGACTAAGTATGTAAGTGCTAGACTAAGTATGTAAGTGCTAGACTATGCATGTAATTGCTGAACTATGTATGTAAGTGCTAGACTAAGTATGTAAGTGCTAGACTAAGTATGTAAGTGCTAGACTATGTATGTAATTGCTGGACTATGTATGTAAGTGCTAGACTAAGTATGTAAGTGCTAGACTAAGTATGTAAGTGCTAGACTATGTATGTAATTGCTGGACTATGTATGTAAGTGCTAGACTAAGTATGTAAGTGCTAGACTATGTATGTAATTGCTGGACTATGTATGTAAGTGCTAGACTAAGTATGTAATTGCTGGACTATGTATGTAATTGCTGGACTATGTATGTAAGTGCTAGACTATGTATGTAATTGCTGGACTAAGTATGTAAGTGCTAGACTAAGTATGTAATTGCTAGACTAAGTATGTAATTGCTAGGCTAAGTATGTAATTGCTAGACTAAGTATGTAATTGCTAGACTAAGTATGTAATTGCTAGACTAAGTATGTAATTGCTAGACTAAGTATGTAATTGCTAGGCTAAGTATGTAGTGCTAGACTAAGTATGTAAGTGCTAGACTAAGTATGTAATTGCTAGACTAAGTATGTAGTGCTAGACTAAGTATGTAAGTGCTAGACTATGTATGTAATTGCTAGACTATGTATGTAATTGCTAGACTAAGTATGTAAGTGCTAGACTAAGTATGTAATTGCTAGACTAAGTATGTAATTGCTAGACTAAGTATGTAATTGCTAGACTAAGTATGTAATTGCTAGACTAAGTATGTAATTGCTAGGCTAAGTATGTAGTGCTAGACTAAGTATGTAAGTGCTAGACTAAGTATGTAATTGCTAGACTAAGTATGTAGTGCTAGACTAAGTATGTAAGTGCTAGACTATGTATGTAATTGCTAGACTATGTATGTAAGTGCTAGACTATGTATGTAAGTGCTAGACTATGTATGTAATTGCTAGACTATGTATGTAAGTGCTAGACTAAGTATGTAATTGCTAGACTAAGTATGTAGTGCTAGACTAAGTATGTAAGTGCTAGACTATGTATGTAATTGCTAGACTAAGTATGTAATTGCTAGACAAAGTATGTAAGTGCTAGACTAAGTATGTAAGTGCTAGACTATGTATGTAATTGCTGGACTAAGTATGTAATTGCTAGACTAAGTATGTAAGTGCTAGACTAAGTATGTAAGTGCTAGACTAAGTATGTAAGTGCTAGACTAAGTATGTAATTGCTGGACTAAGTATGTAATTGCTAGACTAAGTATGTAATTGCTGGACTAATGGACTAAGTATGTAATTGCTGGACTAAGTATGTAAGTGCTAGACTAAGTATGTAATTGCCAGACAAAGTATGTAATTGCTAGACAAAGTATGTAATTGCTGGACTAAGTATGTAATTGCTAGGCTAAGTATGTAATTGCTAGACTAAGTATGTAAGTGCTAGACTAAGTATGTAAGTGCTTGACTAAGTGTACAAGTGCAGGACTAAGTACGTAAGTGCTGGACACTAAGTGTGCAAGTGCAGGACTAAGTATCCAAGTGCTAGACACTAAGTGTGCAAGTGCTGGACTAAGTATGAAAGTGATTAAAATAAGAAAGTGCTGGACTAAGTATACAACGGACTAAACAAGAGGTGGTTGTGAAACACGGATGCCCCCTAAAGACCAACTGGATAGTAAGACATTGACCTATTGGACTTTAAATGAATAGGGATCATCTGCATGTGATGACCAACCTCCTAACCAGATCTGAAGACCTAGGGCCAAATTGTTCTGTAGTTATTGGTCGGACAAGGTTATTGTGATGAAGGTCTTTGACATAATGACCTCAAGATCAATAGAGGTCATCTAGGTTTGGTTACGGACAGACCGACTGACCGTCATGTGCAAAGCAAAATACCTCCTTTTCTTTGAAAGGGGCCATAATAAATAAGTAAGTGACTAAGTGTGCAAGAGCCTAAATAAGTATTAACAGACTAGGTATGTTGAAATGCCACACTGAGTATGTATATGATAACGTTCGTAAGTGCTGAACTACGTTACGAATAGAGTAAGTATGTAAGTTCCTGATTAAGTGAGTAAAGGACCAAGTATGTAATTGCTTAACTTAACTAATTAAGTATGTAAGTGCTTAGCTAAGTATGTTAGTGGCTAACTAAGTATGAAATTATCCAACTAAGTATTAAGTGCTTAACTGAGTATATGAATGACTCAGAGTGTAAGTACCTGAATAAATATGCAAGTACCTGACTAAATACGAGTATGTATGTATCTAACAAAGTATGTGACGAACATACTAAGTATGTAAATGCCTAACTGAAAATGCATGTAATCTACGAACAAAATAAATATATAAGTGCCTCACTAAGTGTGTAAAGAACTAAATTCGTGACTAACTAAGAATATAACATAAGTATGTAAGTACCTGACTTAGTATGTAAATACCTGAATAAGTACGTAAGTACCTGACTTAGTATGTAAGTAACTGAATAAGTATGTAAGTACTTGAATAAGTATGTAAGTACCTGAAAAAGTATGTCATAACCTAACTAAGTACCAGACTTAGAACAAAAGTACCTGAATAAGTATGTAAGTACCTGACTTAGTATGTAAGTACCTGAATAAGTATGTAAGTACATGACTTAGTATGTAAGTACATGACTAAGTATGGAAGTACTTGACTAAGTATAGAAGTTCGAAACAAAGTACGTGCGGATTTACTAAGTATTTAAGTGCCCTAAGTATATATAATTAAGTGAACAGTCAAATTTATCGATTACAGAAATTGAATTTATTGTTGTTTCTTATGAAAACCAATGTATATTTAACAATATTGATGTTTATCCCCTCATTTAGTCATAAATAATATGAGTGAATAAAAGGAGTGGCTTAACTTGATTAAGAACAAAAATTTCATGTATTACTCAATTATATAAAAAAATCTTACATTGAAGCCATTACATGTCACGTTCTGCTGACTGTCGCTTTTGCTCTAATTAGAGTTAAACTTTGTTGGTAGTTTGTCGGTCAGAATAATTGGACCAATTCTCATAAATGTAGTCTTATGCTTGAAGTGCACTGTGCTAGCCACGTTGATTGAAAGTCGTTTCTGATTTCCACATAACCTGTAACCAAAAATAATAAACAGCATTGATTACATAAGTGAATGAAAACATCTACTTTATTATTCCAAAATAGCACTAGTATGTACTCATAAAAAATAACATCGATGGCTTAAACTCAGGTACCAGAGATCGATGGGCCTTGTGCTCTAAGCAAGCTGATGAATAAGTCACCCCAATGATCTATAGGTAGTTTCCCTTTAAACCTAAACAGTTTTTCTAAGATACAACAAAGTTTATTTTGTCCCTGGTATGTAGTCTATTACTCTGTATATAATATTTGGGGTGAACATTTAAAATAATAAAGTGTCTTCAAAATCCTTCGCAGGTTTAAAGAGTTACAGAGCGGACACGAAATTGCTAACGGACGTACGCCAGCGTCGTAACATAATACGTCCATTCGGGCGTATAACCAAAGGGTCAATATGGCTTGCTGATTAAAACATTGTTTTGAGCCTGTATCATAATTCAGTAAGAAATCTTTTTAAGCCGAAATAGAATACTTTATACATCTGATCAAAAATAAGTATGAACTCTATGTTCAATGTAATTATTCTCCCTGCTTTGACCACACATCTTATTAAGCCAGATAACCGATGTTAGAACTTGCCAGGGTCATATGAGGCGGACAGTTCACATAAGCATCGTTCCTGGGAAGAACCAGTACTAGACTCCCATCCTCCGTAAGCAACTGCCTACTTTTTTCACATAAAGAGACATGGTCGGTAGCGGGGTTCGAACCCAAGACCCTCAATCAGTGAGAGGGATTTTAATCCTAGTTGACCCATGTTCGAACTTGGCCAAGATATCATTCAGATAACCATACTGACGAGGTTTGATGAAGATGAAAAAAATGAGACCGCTAAGAGTGTAAACAATGTTTTCATAGGATTTGACCTTGTGACCAGATTTTTTATCCAAAATTGACCCATGTTCAAACTTGTCCAAGATATCATTGAGCAAACATTCTGACAATGTTTGATGAAGATCCAATTAAAAATGATGACCTCTAAAGTGTTAACAAAGTTTTCATGGGATTTGACATCGCACATCGGACAACGGACACAGTGCCATTCCAATAGCTTTGTGCCAGATGAGCTAAAACATATCTCACTTTTAATTGTTTAAATAAATGTATATATACTCGTACAAGACCTTTGCGCTGTCAGATTTATGTATCATCAATACTTTCATTGTTTTATCATAATTTACGGATATAAATAGACCAAATATGAGTTCGTAGACTAATCAAGTATTAAAATCTAGGACATAGAATCAAATAAAAGCCGTAAAACGTGGCTGTTATCCTTACTGTAATCAAAAAGCCAAGACGTAACCATTGCGTTTTCACATAAACAGTTCTGACTGTTTCTATAAAAAAAATACATAATTTGTCACAATATCAACATTTTTTTCTGATACCCCATCGATTAAGAACATTTGCGTCATGTTTGTTTGTTCATAGATCATTTTTATCGTAACAAAAACATATTATGTATAATATGCTTAAATAAAACGAGCATTAATATTATCTAATGTATTACCTTGAAGTCATCAATTTTGATAACCGCCGAGAATGATTCGCCGAAATCTCTAAATTCACGCCATATGCTTGAAGTGATTCATTGCAGTTTGAAGTGATTCGTTGAAGTTTGTTTCTTATTTTCAAGGTACCTGTAACCACAAAATTGAAAATATGTTGTTATAGTGATTCAGTTTTATAAAAATAACATCATCTGAGACGTAGCTGGGTGGAGCATATTACGTATAATAATGACACGTTTTCTCTTATGACCCACTCAGTCAGCATAGTTACTTTGTCTATCGTTATATAGAACAGCATCTTTAAGGGGCGACTTCAAGCATGGGTACAAAGAGACGGCGAATGCACACATTGCTGTAAAGCCATAAGCGTGTATATTTTGAAGGATCATTATATGCCAGTAGAAATTAACTACTCGGTGAATATGCTTTTATAGTTAACACAACTTGTTTGAGCCTTTTCTTTTATTTCAAATGACAACCCTCATGAAGTTAAACTATTCTGCTGTTTCAATACACAAATTTTCTACCCGGCTTCCACTGAGCCTGAAACTATTAAATTAACACGTTTAGAGTAAGATGCTATAACATTTACTTTATCATGAAAAAACATCATCAAACAAGACGCTGCGTTCAATAAACGCATATGCCCCCGGTGGCTTGCTTGTGAAGCAATAGCCCATTTGAACAATGTCAAGGTCAAAGTCGGTATTTGATCATTATGTGTGGATTGAGAATGGTCATAAGCAACAACTGTAGAAGTATGGAAGTGTTCTAGCAAGCGGTACTGGTGCTAGACGAAACTGTAAAATCTACTTAACCTTGTACAGAATCATTCTAAGTCTAAACTAAGTCAAGATCAAGGTCTAAGTGGGATTTCTTGACGCGGGTGGATTGAGAATGATCATACGCAACAACTGTGTAAGTATCAAAGCGTTCTAGCAAGCGGTATTGGTGCTAGACGAAACGGTTAAATCTACTTAACCTCGTACAGACGGGCTCATTCATGAGACGTATTTTGTGGGGTGTACCCTTTGATGTTTTCGGTGTTTTTATCCCCACAAGTCTGCACCCCACAAGTCGGAATTATCCCCACAATTCCAGTTTGTACGTTACTGAACCTCACAAGACATGAATGTACCAACCCTAACCCCTCAACCACCCTCTGGTGTGTACGGACGAACGGACGAAAGGACGGACGGACAGGACAATCACTATATGCCCCGACATCAAAGATGCCGGGGGCATTATATATATATATATAAATAATTATGTGTCTTAAATACTGTATTGAGTTAGACTTTATCACACCAAATGCACGCCTTTAGCCAGTGAAGCCCAAAACCTAGGCACATCCGAGCGCTTGACAAAATTAGATATTAAAATGACCTGATTTTTATAACAATATTACATGAAATGAAAGTACGTGGTTCTATTTTACCTATGTGGGATTCAAAAGCCTTTAGAACGCTCTACCACCATACCCAGAAATTTCCTATCACGCGGATTTTATATACATTTGTATGTATTCGTGTACATGTATATTAAAAAAACACGAGTTCTTGCCAAACCGTAAACGGGTAAAATAAGTAGAACATCCCAAACTAGCTCCTACGTTTTCAACAGAATTTCTGAATGCCATGCTCAGCGTAATGAGACATTTTACTGCTCTGTTTTTCATTAGATAAAAACTTGTGCGCCACCATACCTTTGATATATCAATAGCATATTATGTAGACGAACCTTCGCGTGAATTACAACTTATTACGATATATCATAATATAATAAATTTACCTGTTCATATATGTGCCGTAACATTCTAAATTGACAACATCTTGGAACAAATTCTCATCCGAAACAGTCTGCTATGTCAGACAAAGAAGGCTGTCCCATCTTCGTATAAATGACCGAAGTTTAGGTGTCACATGGCCACCTTACACATTGTATGTGTAACACACTACTTAAATACATGTGTCAGATTGCTGTAAAACCAACAAATGTGAGCGGATTATAAAGATGGATACACAAGAAACTCGTGCGAGTGGATTGAATGCAATGTGTACATCTAGGTCACGTGCTACCTACATCAAAATGTGTAACATTGCGGGAGCGATGCCAACAGAGTGCTGAGTTTTTGTTTCTATTAACAAAGGGATTATCAACGCTACACAATCTGCACAACGTATAGGCTACCCTTCTTAGCAGCATATATAGGCGAGGCAAGCTGAATATCACATCGAAGAATTTCAAGAAAATCTTTTCTTTGTATCCCAGTATCTTAATAACAGTGTTATGTCTAACTTTGTCCATGTGACCAGATAGGACTTTTGAATAATTCAAGTTTAAAAAAAGATTCAGTTCTAAAGTGGTCTTGTCATACATCATATCGATCGTGTGTTTGAGACTAATGCAAATATGTATATATAAACCAGTTTTAAGAAATATATTTTTTTGACAAAATTTTGAAATTTCTCCAGTTCCCGACCTGGAGGGAATTTTGGATTTTCGTAAGAAAAGATTTCGCTCAAAAGTGCTCTTGTGATACATCATATTGATCGTGTGTTTGACATGAATGCAAAAATATATATTTAAACCAATTTTAAGAATTTTTTCCAGGGTCCAGACTTTATATATATACTTGTCAGTATATCGAACACAGTCACGGATTAAAACGGTAGATTAATTTATATCTCTAGAACATATTCTGAACTTAACCTCTTGGATAAATTAAGATGCCGAGTATGGAACATATTCAGTAATTAGAAATAGTCTGTTTCCGTTACGAAAGGGGTGTTTAGAAATGACAAAACTTGAATGTTCACCATCTCATGGAGTTCGAGAATGAATTATGTCTTAGCAATACTTATATAATTCTAATACGTATTGACGACAAGGGTGTCCCTATGGTTTCGATGCATTAAATCAGAATTTACACAATCAATTTTCAGTTAAAGTGTGGTAGATGAAGTATAATTATTAGAACGCAAAAAGATGTTAAAATATGTTTCGACATAAGCATGCAGGTATGTTAAATGTATATCACATGCAATATAGCATCCCTGACATAATGTAAATGCATTAGAATCAATGTCCGGGGTTGATCAGAAATTTCGAAATTTAGGCCACTTAAGCTTACATTTTTCGAAGTTTTTGCCATTTAATGTAATTCGAGTAAACGAAATGTGCTCTAGCTACTTCAGAGAATCACTTATAAAATGTAGCAATGCGTTTAGTTCATTACTATTTCAAACAGGTCAGTACATGGGGAATGACTTCATAAGAGCGCATGTCCTTTGTCTGGTTACTCGGTGAAAAATGTATCTAAGGACTTATATACGTCCTTGTCTTAAGCATGTCCAAAAAAGAAAAAAAATCTTGACCATGCATGAAGATGAAGACAATGAATATGGAGTCAGCAGCATGTTCGTCGTTCTCATAAAAAGGACACATTTTTCTTCAAATTCCAAGTTATACAATGCTAGAGCGTCTGAGTTGGGCGAAAACGAAATCCTGTCATATGTTTCTTTTTGGTGACAAGTCTTTGCGTGTGAACGAAAATGTTCTATCAAATATCGACGACAGAAGACACGCCGAACATCCGTTTGTCACTCAATCTCAAATTGCTTCCGATGTACGCCACTGACATTTTGTTTGATTTTGGTTTGTACAGTAGCTTTGAACATATTGCAAAATCTTCTTGAACATATCCCATCATTTGTTCAGTGCCAAAGAACGATACGGACCTAGTTTTTAATATTAATAAAATACAAGTAGGTAGAATTTGGCTGAAGTTATTTGAACGAGATATTCCATGGAGTTAGACATGCTTGATTAATAATTTAAAGGTATGCCTGCACAATATTAAGCTATACATATAGATTAATTGTAGATGTGAAATATCTGAGACCGTATTCAGAATGAGTTTTTGTTTCTCTTCTATGTTTTTCTGTGTGATGCAGTTAAAAAGCCTGGATATACATAACGTTCCAATTTCCCCAGTACATTCGTTTTCTGTACAACGGGACGATTGATAATTAAGCACGCCCTGTGTTGGGTAGTAGGACCAATGTCATTACCAGTGTGTCTTGTCTCTAATTCAAACATCTAAGCTAAGCATGCTATGAATTAGAGGGGCATGCAAGAGGCATTAATGTATGACGACAGAATCAGACATGCATTTAAGAATGGGAATTTTGAACTAAGTGATTTCGGAAATTATGTCCATGTATCTAAATCCATTTGTTTGATCTGCTGAAATTGCTCCAAATCATACCTGGACTATTACGTGTTTTCTTCATGTTGTATACCTAATTAATGTAGTTGCCTATCTAACGTAAACAAACTTTTGAAGCAGTTAAAAGCAATTTTGAATTTTTTTTTTTTTTTAATGCAAAATGAACGAAATTGTAACTAGAACTGCCACAGAGTGACTTCAAATACCCCCCACGTACCGCCTTGTCACAGATGTATGGCTTCTAGTTGTACAAAATCCGTGCGGTAATCCGGGTGATTGCTTGTTATCATAATTAATTTAAAATCCTACAATAGATAACTGAAAGACAAGCTAATTTATGGCCATTTTTGAGAATTGATATTCAAGTGTGACCATGACCTTGGAGATATAGACGTAATTCTATTGCATGACACACCAACCCATGATGGTGAACAAATGTACCAAGTGATTTTAAAATATCACAATGAATGACATAGTTATGGCCCGTACAAGCTAATTTATGGCCATTTTGTACCTTTGAACTCCAAGTGTGACCTTGACCTTGGTGATATTGACGTAATTATTTCGCATGATACACCGTCCCATGATGGTGAACAAATGTACCAAGCAATTAAAAAATCTCACAATGAATAACATAGTTATGGCCCGTACAAGCTCATTTTTACCTTTGACCTCCAAGTGTGACCTTGACCTTGGAGATATTGACGTAATTCTTTGGCATGACACACCGTCCCATGATAGTGAACAAATGTACCAAGTGATTTTAAAATCTCACAATGAATGACATAGTTATGGCCCTACAGGCTAATGTATGGCCATTTTGTACCTTTGAACTCCAACTGTGACCTTGACCTTGGAGATATTGACGCAATTCTTTCGCATGACACACCGTCCCATGATGGTAAACAAATGTACCAAGTGATTTTTAAATCTCACAATGAATGACATAGTTATGGCCCGTACAAGCTCATTTTTTACCTTTGACCTCCAAGTGTGACCTTGACCATGAAGATATTGACGTTATTCTTTTGCATGACACACCGCCCCATGATGCTGAACAAATGTACCAAGCAATAAAAAATTCTCACAATGAATGACATAGTTATGGCCCGTACAAGCTCATTTTTTACCTTTGACCCCCAAGTGTGACCTTGACCTTGGAGATATTGACGTAATTCTTTCGCATGACACACCGTCCCATGATGGTGAACAAATGTACCAAGTGATTTTTAAATGTCACAATGAATGACATAGTTATGGCCCGTACAAGCTCAGTTTTACCTTTGAACTCCAAGTGTAACCTTGACCTTGGAGATATTGACGTAATTATTTCGCATGACACACCGTCCCATGATGGTAAACAAATGTACTAAGCAATAAAAAAATCTCACAATGAATGACATAGTTATGGCCCGTACAAGCTAAGTTTTTACCTTTGAACTCCAAGTGTGACCTTGACCTTGGAGATATTGACGTAATTATTTCGCATGACACACCGTCCCATGATGGTGAACAAATGTACCAAGCAATTAAAAAATCTCACAATGAATGACATAGTTATGGCCCGTACAAGTTCATTTTTTACCTTTGACCTCCAAGTGTGACCTTGACCATGAAGATATTGACGTAATTCTTTCGCATGACACACCGTCCCATGATGGTGAACAAATGTACCATGCAATAAAAATTCTCACAATGAATGACATAGTTATGGCCCGTACAAGCTCATTTTTTACCTTTGACCTCCAAGTGTGACCTTGACCTTGGAAATATTGACGTAATTCTTTAGCATGACACACCGTCCCATGATGGTGAACAAATGTACCAAGCAATTAAAAAATCTCACAATGAATGACATAGTTATGGCCCGTACAAGCTCATTTTTTACCTTTGACCGCCAAGTGTGACCTTGACCTTGGAGATATTGACGTAATTCTTTTGCATGACACACTGTCCCATGATGGTGAACAAAAGTACCAAGTGATTAAAAAATCCTTTAATCTATAGAGAAGATACAGTGCAGACAAGTTTCGGGACAGACAGACTGACCGACCGACAAAGTGACTCTTATATAGCCCCCCCTACCAATGGTAGTGGGGGTATAAAAATACAGAGGATTAACAAAACGAGGTAGCTAGGCAACAAATATATACAACATGGCTGAAGATGTAAATATACAAAATACAAAACTTATCATTCTAGGATTCATCCTAATTTGATACTCAAATTAAACCCAACATTCATAATGATCTGTCTGAACGTTTACTTTTAATTTCTCTATGATTTTAACATGACACAAATCAGAGATTTGACAACAGTCTAGTGAGTTAATTTTATGATGCAAATTCTTGCTGGCAAACCTTTTTTTTAAACATGAAACAAGTGCAATGTGATTTCTAACAATTGTGCTTATACAAATGTACTTGATTTAATTAGGTATTTTTCATTGATTTTTCTATTGTTTGTTTCATCGATTTAATGAAATTTTCATATTATTTCAATTATATTGTGACAGGCAGTTATCCTAACCAGCTTTCCTAGACTTCATTTAGGCCTTAACCAGTACTAATCACATTCTATCATCAAGCTACTGTCAAGCTACCCAACATAATTCAGAGGTGGAGGACACTTTAACATAGGATGTGATATCTTCATTTAAATTTGTCATGGGCAGTGTGAGCCTTGTCTGGGGTTCAATCGAACTCTTGACCTCTTGATCAGTAGACAAACACTCTAACTGATTTTTCTTTAAAAGAACAAAATAAAGCCATGTAACATATTTAAATATTTTATCATAAATCTGAGTAAAAGATTTCAGTTCCAGTATACTCAGAATTTTCATCTGATTTTCCGTGAAGGCAAACATCAGTACTAAAGTTAGAACCAACTTTACATACAAACACTCGAGTTTTCTCTTGATTGTTTCTTACAATATCGACAGCACACATTATCTTATGCATTATTCCACCAGTTACATCTTTACCCTCAATCCTTGTCACAATATCAATTTTATCTTCTGACTGATCTAGACCTTGTCTAGGTTCTTCATCAGAACTGATTGTTTTAATATTTTCCTCAGAAGAATCTGAAGTCTGTACATTAACCACACCATTGTCATGGTTACCGTGTGAGGTATTACCAGGTTTACTTAAGTCATTTTCACTTCCATGTCTGTATGAGATTGCACCAGTCTTATTAACAATTATATGTTTTAGGACGACAGCATCTGGAAATAGAACTGAGTATCATTTCTAAACAATGATCCATGCTTGCAGTATTAAACAGATATCAGTACTTATAGCACCAAAATTATTTCAATCATATCCCCAAAACCATATAACATCTGGCTGACCTTTTTTATGTAGAGAGTAAAATTTTGAACTGTCACACAACACTCTAGATGCCATTAGAAGTTACATGACTGGCCTGTAGGAAGCAATTTCATATTGGGGGTTAATTCTAGAATGTGTCAGGGGGGAGGGAGAAAAAACATATAGCCCCTTTAAATTACATTACAACCAAAATTATTAAGGGGCTATGCCTCCATAGCTCCCTGGTTCCTACCTCCCCACATAACGGGGACAACATTTTATAGAATTGTTGATCTCAGGTTATGTACATTGTAATAGTGCAAATATTGTTCCAGTTACTCTGAGACATTGTTTTTTATAATTCCCTAAACGCCAATTAAATAATTTAAATGCGATCATAAGAAATAACCAAACATTACTTTCTGAAATAATACTACAATTAAGATAAACTACATTTTACAGAAACCTTGAAAACTCCAAATGCCAAAGTTTTATTCGTTGGCTAAGGTAACAAGATGCAATCAATTAATCAATGTATTAGATCTTTATCACACTATAATGTATGATAATAATTTACCTGGAAACTCAAGTGGTGGCTTATCATAGATACCGAGAACACTGGCCAAAAACACAATCTTACTCACACTGAAGTCTTCAGATATTTTCTGAAAAAAAAATCAAATTCATGCTTTAAAGATGCATTTTAGATTTTACATGAATCATATTATACCAGGGATGAACTATAGTTTCCATCTCTTTGAAGTTTCTAGCAATATATTTGAAGGGATCAAAATATTTAACAAAAAATCAGTAATACTAGTAATATATCATTGGCCACACCCAATTAATTTCTTGTTCTTCCTGATTTGTTTTCAGAATAAAGAAAATGGCAAGTGAGCATAAGTTTTTGAATATGTCTTCAATACTCCTTCTCACTAATTGCTATTTGTACATTGTACAATGTAACATTGCAATAAAAATTCAGCTAGAGAAAACCGATTATATTAACACTGTCATGCCATCTCATTGGGCAATTAACAGATACAAACATACAATATACAGGATTGAAAACAATACCCAAAATTGTTTGTTGACTTACAAACAATCTTTTTTGTTTTAGTATTTTTACCAGAATAAATTTCTTTCTGATTTTCTTGAAAATAGGCGCAATTAATCTGACAAACAGGAGATGAACTTGGTGTGGCCTAAGATAGATGTCACCAAGTGATATATCGAAGTTTATGATATTTGTAGCTATAGCTACAATACCATGTTGACTGGTATGGTGTAATCGTCACTAAGTATTGTGTATCCCAAAGTTAACCATTCTAATGGTCATTCTACTTGATACAATCAGAATCTATGTCTTTGATACGATGTAAAAAGATATGATCCTAGATAAAATTGATAAAGCTTAGACATACATTATAATATATTCTACCGAGTCAAATTTCATCCAAATAAGTGATTTAAATCCTACGATTTACAAATCTTATAATCTATCAACACAGAAATCAATTATTCTAATTCAATGTTGAATTGTTCACCTGGTAACAAAACAAGGGTGTTCAATGCTTTTCTTCCATTGATATAAAAAGCAAGGTAGACGCTTAGAAATTTGGCTCCGACAGTGTCTCTATTTTACAGTACAGGTCTTTGATAAAACTGAAATGGGAACTTGTCTGCAGAAAGTTTGAACCAATATTGGGCATAGAACTCAGAATAAAATACAATGTCTTTACAATCTCTATCCCAACAATCTTATAAAGGTAAAAACACAGATGAATTGATTTTTATTGATCACACCAATGACAGAAAAATTATATAAATGACAGCATTTTTATTTTAAGCACGTTAGGTTTCTAGGACTGCCAGCTTGAAAGATGAAGCACAGAGATTTATCATTCATAAGCAAATATGAAATATTCAGTTATACAGAAACAGAAAATTATTATGACTACAATACCTTTATAATAGTATCTCCACTTAGTATTGTACAACCTTTGACAGTGTCAAAAACACAGTCACCATGTAACACTGGAATAAAACCATTCCTTATGACCTCCGAAACTGGTTGAAGGTCATGACAAACTACAGAACCATTTTCCGTTTTCCATGACCCACAAACCTAAAAATAATAAATACCCAGCATGTACAATATATCACACAACAATCTTTCAACTGAGTTATGCTCGCTTCAATCTCTACGTTTGGTGTTGCCCTATGTCTAGCATTGCTAGGTTAGTTATAGTAAAATCGTTTAAAGCATATCTTTATAAAAATATAATTAGATAAAGTAGATTATTTACTGACGACAAAGATCAGTTTCTAGGTAAGTAAACTTACTGAAAGACCTATTGCTGGAACATCCTTTTTGATCAGAGCACCCAATACTTCCTGGTGAAGCTGAAAATTAGAATATCATGTTGAAAGAATATCTTATCTGTTTTAAATATGAACGACCATAAAATGTAAATGGGTACCTTTTTGGCAGTTACATAGATCTAGACTTAGTAATGAAGCAAGACCTTTTTGGTGGTTATGAATTTGTAAAATACTTACTTGGCAGTTTTATAAATCTAGACCCGTTTGACAGTTATAAGTCTATTCCTTTTTAGCAGTAGAGTCTACACCATTCTGGCAGATATGAGTCTTTACCATTTTTGGCAGTATGAGTCTATACCTTTTTGACAATGAGTCTATACCTTTGTGACAATAATGAGTCTATACCTTTATGGCAGTAATAAGTCTATACCTTTATGGCAATAATGAGTCTATACCTTTGTGACAGTAATGAGTCTATACCTTTATGGCAATAATGAATCTATACCTTTGTGGCAGTAATAAGTCAACCTTTGTGACACTAATGAGTCTTTACCTTTGTGACAGTAATGAGTCTATACCTTTATGTCAGTAATGAGTCAACCTTTGTGACACTAATGAGTCTTTACCTTTGTGACAGTAATGAGTCTATACCTTTATGACAGTAATGAGTCTATACCTTTGTGACAGTAATGAGTCTATACCTTTATGGTAGTAATGAGTCTATACCTTTGTGGCAGTAATGAGTCTATCTTTGTGGCAGTAATGAGTCTTTACCTTTGTGACAGTAATGAGTCTATACCTTTGTGGCAGTAATGAGTCTAGCTTTGTTGCAGAAATGAGTCTATACCTTTATGGCAGTCATGAGTCTATACCTTTGTGACAGTAATGAGTCTATACCTTTGTCACAAACTGTGACAGTAATGTGTCTACCTTTTGGACAGTAATGAGTCTATACCTTTATGGTAGTAATGGGTATATACCTTTATGGTAGTAATGAGTCTATACCTTTGTGACAGTAATGATTCTATACCCTTGTGACAGTAATGATTCTTTACCTTTATGGCAGTAATGTCTCCATACCTTTATGGTAGTAATGAGTATACCTTTGTGATGGTAATGAGTCTGTACCTTCATGGTAGTAATGAGTCTATACCTTTGTGGCAGTAATGAGTCTATCTTTGTGGCAGTAATGAGTCTTTACCTTTGTGACACTAATCAGTCTATACCTTTTTGGCAGTAATGGGTCTATACCTTTGTGGCAGTAATGATTCTACCTTTGTGGCAGTAATGAGTCTATACCTTTACGGCAGTCATGAATCTATACCTTTGTGGCAGTAATGAATCTATACTTTGTGACAGTAATGGGTCTACCTTTGTGACAGTAATGAGTCCATACCTTTATGGTAGTAATGAGTCTATACCTTTGTGACAGTAATGAATCTATACCTTCATGGCAGTAATGAGCCTATTTGGAAGTAATATTAATGTAGACCTTTTTTTCAGTTACGAGTCTGTATTTGTTCAGAAGTTTTAATTCTATACCTTTGTAACAGATTGTCTGGTTAAGTAGAATCCTTTCTTTGCAAAAACTTCTCCTTCATTTGAGAGAGATTTCCATCCATGATTCACTTTATATTCTTTAGCCTGGTGATGTCCAAAAGATCTATCACAGAAACATAATTATGCTTATATAGACATATACAAAGAGACTAAGCAAGACACTCTTTCAAAAAATATAGTATTATATTAAAGTAAAGATCTATGTATATCTGTCAATTAAAGCCCCTAAGCTTATAAATGTATTGGTCCTTATAGTTTCTGTTTGTTCTATAACAGAGGAATCCGGTGTGTTTTCCTCCCGTGCATACTTTATAACAAGAAAAAATGTTTCCGAAACCTTTATCGTATTTTTTTCAATATCATTGAAATAAATACTATTTATAGAACACATTAGTTTTCCCGCAGTCATGCTATGCACACGTCCTAAAGTGACGTCACGCACTTTACATATTTCAAGTTTACAAAAGCAAAAGTCATAGTGAAATGAGTGATTTCAGACGAAAAAGGGCATGTTTTACGACATCGGTAATAATTATCTTGGGATAATATCAACAATTACATGTTTTTGCATATATTTTTCTACAGCAAAAAGCTAATGGGGCTTTAACACTTTAATTAAAGAAAAATGTGTAGAATAAGTTGATTAATAGCTGTAAGATAAACTTAATTATGATTGCTTCTCAATTAAATACAAAATTGCAAATAAGACTATATATAAGCTAGTACTAACAATTACCAAGATAATTTGTAAAATGTAAGAGAAAACTAACCCAGCACCATGTACAACAATACACTTAAGTTTATTCCCATGACATTTTCTTATCAAATCTGCTGCCGAATTCAAAGCCTCTGAATTCAGAGTCTCAAAACTGTCTTTCTTGGTTATAGCACTACCACCCAGCTTTATTACCAAATCTACTTCACACAAAGCCATCATCCAAAGCCTACCATCTGTTGTCAAGGTTGAGGTGTTCCCTCTTATATATAAATAAAAATATGTAAGAAGCAAGTTGCATATATATAGACATATTGTGTAGCAGTGTGTATATTATATTTATAAATTGGCTGGGATATTCACCAGCCTGATTAGCTCAGTTGGTAGAGCATCTGACTTGCAAGCAGGAGGTCACGGGTTCGAGCCGTGCATTGGGTACATTATTTTCCTCCTCCTGTTACATTTGGTGCCATGAGTGGTGTGTGAGGTCACGGGTTCGAGCCCTGCATTCCCTTACAGAACAAGGCTTCTCTGGGGTATTATAAGTATACTGTATGTGTACTATTCGCTTACAAAGAAGTTGCGACAGGAGTACACCGGACATTCACAGCAGCAGGTGTATAGTTCGCATACATTTATTTAATGTTCGCGAATGGTACACAGGAAGACCAAAGTACGCTAATAGTAGGCTGCAAAAATTAATAGTACACAAAACATACACAAAAAGGACTTAAATTTATTTTTTGTATGCTGGATGATCACAGCAGAAACTTGAAAGATTGTTTTCTATAGTAAAAGTACACGATGCATACACTGCAGTGACTTAGGATTGGGATTTCATAATTTCTGGTTTGCTGAATGTTTGCACCAAAAACCTCAACTTTTTCACAGTAATTATAAGCAGATGTATTGGATCTGGCTTGGATTGAAATTGGACACTGGGGGATGATAAGGGTCAGTCTTATTGTAAAAGGTTAGTTACTACGGAGACAAATCTGGTTTTGAGGAACTCTAGTCATTTTATACAGCATTCATTTGCTCCAGTTGAGAGGATAATTTAACAACAGTTTTTTAGGATATGTTGCTGATCATAGTAAGTTAATGGTGTTTATTAAATTTATTAGTTGTAATTAATGAGCTTGATGCTATATTCAGTATGATCTTTATCAGAGACATTATACAGATATCAATACTTGGGTTTGCCCTGTAATTATTGTTTGATTTTGGCATTGAAATATCAGGTTTTAGTTAACCTCTACTCATTTTCTATTATACTAACTACTTGTATTGTGCACAATCTTAAATATACTGTATATGTGTAGATAAGAGTTAATTAAAAGTTGACTAAACTGCAATCAGCTGTTTATATAATCTGTGTTGATTATAGAACAAATTTAAAGGGGCAGAAACGCTACCAGGTAAGATGGGTAGAAACCCAGGTTGAATTTTCATTCATAAAGCCAATATATTGTACCATTATTGGGTTTTAATTGGGAGATGGTTGGCCAACATTGGTCCAACGATGAATACAATTTTCCATCATTGGGCCAACAGTGCGCCAACATAATATACTAGTAGGACCATTAATTGTTAGGTCTTAGTTGGGCAGTGGTTGGCACAACATTGATCCAATGATGGCCCGGCCGAACGATAAAAAAATTCCAGCTTTGGGCCAATGGTGCCCCGATTGGGCCAATGTCATTTTCCAAAGTTGGGCCAATTAATAACAAAATGAATGGTGTTAGGCCAACATAAGCTTGTGCCAACATTTTTGTGAGTATATTCCATACTTTTTATTTGGATATAACCATTAATTTGTCATATGTATACATATATACATATTTCCATGCATTATCTTGCTACATGTGTACATTACGTGTACAAATCCTGCCGTGAACATTCCACATACATTGTCTGCTGTTTTACATTCTGTAAATTTCAGTGTTATCTTCCTGTGTACATTCTGAAAACTGTACAGTCAGCGCGTACATGCCGCGTACATTTCTGTGGTGTACACTCCGCATACATCTGTGGCATACATGTGGTGTTTATTTCCTGCGGTGTACCTGTTGCAAACTAAAATGTCCACCGGAAGAAATGTATGCGGCAAACCTTCAATTTTCTGAAAAGTGTACTATTAGCGTATGTTTCGTGTATATCAGGTGTATGCGCCGCGAACACCTAAATTTGTTTACGGGCAATAAACTTACAGTATGCCGAAGGTTCACCGGAATAGTACGCGGGAGACCATTTTTTCCGTAAGGGTTGGGTACATTATTTTCCACTTCCTGTTACAATTGTGTCAAAAATCAAATGGAATTCAATAACATTTTTTACACAAGATATTGATTTCAATGTTGACTGACTAAGTTACTTTAACAATGAAATATCTATTACATTGTGACATGACAAATTTCAAGTTTAAGAAAAAGTGTAATTGTAATAGATAGTGCATTTTGTCATGTCTCATAAAAAGACCCCATAAAAGACCAATAAATCAGCAACCATGTTAGACAAATAATATAAAAACAAGAGAAAGAAAATCAACGCTGGTAACGAAACGCAGCCATCCGAGCCTTTAGGGATATCCGAAAATGTTGATACGTACGTCAACGAACGTCCTGTAGACCGTATGGTCCGGGATTTATACACAACCGATCAGCGTCGCGTAAAAGCCTGCAATCGTCTGTCAACACAGGAGTAAAATTTAGGAAATTTGTCTAAAATGGAACTGTCTCAGGGAGTTTTAGACGGATTGACATTGGCGGGAGAGTCGACACATATCCCAGATAAAAGCTTTAATGTTCTGGTAACTCGAGCGTTCGATGGAATTCTCGATGAAAGGCACAAATCACTGATTGCTAGTAAGTTATCTGTAGTGGGTGGGGTCTGAGGGTTCTTTCTGTGCTTGGTAAATCCTTCGGTATACGCTGCAAACATAGATTTGTATGGTTTTATTCAGGGAAAAACAGTAATGGGTTGCTTGTATTTATATCACCCGTGTTAAGAGTCCCTGCCCTGGTTATACCATTTATACAGCAGAAGTTCGGTCAAAAGTAGTAAAAATGATATTTAGTCTAACTAATTAGACTGACTTTTACAACGAGATACTTTTTAGACTTGGCCCTGTGCAGTCCCGCACAGATTGAGAGGGATGGCCCTTCCGAATTGTTCACGTAAATCGACCAACCAAAAAGCCGAATTAATAGGGCTATATGATATTGTGTTTAAATCTTTGATTTTGAGGCTTAATTATGTACATAATTTAATTAGAATTTAAATGTGGGTCAGGACAGCACATTTCTATTAGGAACTAAACCAAGACACACAATCTAAGATGGTCCAATTTTAATAGTATGGAGTAAAATGAACAAATTAAATTTTTTATTCTTTAGTTTAACCATTAGAATTCAGTATTTTGTACCTATGTTCAAACTTTGTGAAAGGCAAAAATTTCTGCCGGACATTCAGTCTGAGTCAGACAAGCTTGAAATTCTCTCGGACTGAAAGAAATTTATCAGACCGACAAAAATAAACTAGTATAAATGTGTTTAAATCAAGTAAAAAAAAGTTGCCGGACAGCTGGATTGATGAGATAAGATTTTTTATCGGACTGACACACAATCTATCAGACATGTATGCCGGTCCGGCGGCTTTCGCGGAGTCTTGTTGTGCATATCAATGTGATAGTGACTGGATTTTATTCATAATGCTGCAGAATTTTCTGGCTTATAAAGACACCTCATGGTTTTGTTACTTTACAGAGGATCCCTCATTTAAAAGTCTTGACCAAGCCATGGTAAAGGAATCATACTTTGCAATGGTTACTTTAGTGTCAGAGGCAACAAAACATGATCTGGATGTGAATTCTATAAGGTTTGTATAACTTTTCGTCAACAACATAGTGATGTCTTCACAAAAAGTACAATACACATCTCAACTTACTGATGTAAGGATAATCTCATTGTCTCTGAGAATAGAGACAAATGATGTTGGTATTTTATATTACCAGTTAAATTGTCAGAGATAAACCAGTTACTTTAGTTTAGATGAACAGTATCTGCTCTATTTACTAAAATAACCAGGACAGGCTACTCTATGTTATTGTTATTGCACTGACTCTGAGCTTGTATCCATTTAAACATGTTAACTTATAAGTAATGCTATATGTTTAAAATTTATGTGTATATGTTTCTCTGATTGTTACTTCCTTCCAGTTCAATTTTAGAAGAATGTAAGTACACCAGTGAGAGGATAGATTTGTTTAATAAAGTCTACACTGTGAGTATTTTTAATTTCCTTAAAGAGTTTCTATGTAGATAAACTGTGCTAGATGAAATTATTCCCTTCACATATTTTTAACAAATTGAAAAATAATGAAAGTAATGAATCAAACTGATTTGTAAATTGAAATAAAACTCTCACAGATCTTTAAAATCATGAAGAACAGAGTCTATGAATAAAGATCAGTTGGAGAGGACAGTCAAAGAAAATAAGTTATATATTATAGGTAATGTTTGCTGTCAGACTTGAATCATGCTATTTAAAATGAATTAAGATATTTTATACTTGAAAATTCTTACATTTTTAAATTAATCATATATATTTGTTTTGTGTGTTATTTTTTTCAGTCTAAGAAACCACTAATGCAAGTTCTTCTGAGTAGGTAGGTATTACACATACAAGACTTATTTGTAACTTGTTTTGTGAAAATATTCAATTTACCATTTTCTTGAATTAGAAATTCTTTATATTTTATTTTTTAACCTAGTTACTGGTAGAAAGTATGATGTAAGAAAACTCTTTATAAAATATTGTACTTGTATGTTGAAATATTTATTTTGTGATCTGATGATGTATTTATACTCTTAAAAATCTGTACATGTTCAGTTTTAAATGTTTTACTTTTTTGTCTTTACAAAACTCAGAAGATTTTTATCTTAATAAAATCCCTGAGATATATATCAAGATTTTATGAGCAGACAGTCTTTGTTGTACAATGTATAACTATTAAGCAGTATTGTATATTTTACAGTGTTGGCACAAGTCCTCCCCATATTGTGGATGTTGATTGGAGACTCGATTATTATATAAAGGTTAGTTTGGTTCATGGGGACAATGATGTTTTGGTTTCTTAATGTTATCATGAACAGAAGTTCTATTCTCAATGTTATGTAAAAACTAATGGATCTGTACTAGGGAAGTAGACTTTGCAAAAGTGACTTGTTTGCATACTTTTATGTATTTTACAATTTTTTTATTTGCTATTTATAATAAAACTTGTCTGAAAGTCAGACACTAGATTTAATAAAGGAACCCTAGATTGAATTTTTTATTGGTCCATAGTTGAGCTGAGCTGGTGCTGGTCTTAGAGCTGATATTTTGTGTATCAATAGTTTTCATAAATTTGATATCTGGGTTAGATGTGGAGTTTTTACATTATAAACAAATAATAATTTGATTGTCTCAATTTTATTTTAGAACAATCATATGGAAAGGGTGAATGAAGCTGTCTACTTAATTTCATTAAAAACTGAGGTAAAACTTATATTAAATGCACAATTTGAATTACTTAGTTTTTCAAAGTCTAACTGGACACAATATTATTCATAATTTCACATTGGCTTAAAAATGTGCGTTTGTTTAAACTTCTAAAATTCAAAAATTCGCACAATTTTGAAAAAATTTGAACAGACATTTTATTAAAATATCTTATTAATGCTTAAAATTTACAATTACTGGTAATCCTGAAATCCTGCATTTTTGTAACTAAAACTCGGAAAGCTTGCTGCAGTTCTTTGATTTCATGACAACATTGTGACAATATTAAAAAAAAAGAATGACATAATGTGTAATTTTCAATGTCAAAAGTAATAAAACAGGAATGGCATAGCAAGTTTAGATGGAAAAGTGTCATAAATTTGTTTAGATATGAAGCAATTCGTATTTTACAGTAACTGTTGTATTGTAGGTGCCTGGATCAAGTGAGATTAAAGCCATTCAATTTTCATGTACACAAGAACAACTTCAGGTAAGAGATTATTTAGTGTGAATTTAAATTACTTGCACAGCAATAGTTTTATTCCTTTGATTAGATTTGTCATTTCACAAAAGCTTCTAATAGAAGCTAGTTTCATTACTGATATTAAATGTTCACCTATCTCCATTGCATATTAAGTTTTCGTCAGTTTAGTGGTAAGCCAAATGTCTTAATTAGGTGCCCTCACTTCCAGAATATGCAGGCCAGTTTTAATTTTACCTGTTGTACGGCCCATGGTCATTTCAGGGCCGTCCCAGAGAGAGGGAAGAGAAGATACAGGAGCACCTGGCGTATATATCCCTACTCTTTTTGAATATTTTTTCCTGGTTTTTGATTGTGCCCTGTGTAAATCACCGATACACCACTTGCCCCCCTTTTCCAGTGATTTTCTAGACCACAAATTGTAGTCCAGAGAACATTTTCCGACTTATTTGTCTGGTTCTGTAACTGCATTATAATTAAATTAAATGCTGTACTGTCTCATTCCTGTTAATTGTTTAGAAGTTATTACATTGTTTAGAAGTACTTCTGAGTCTAATAAGCTCATTGACATGACTCATTGACACTTCACTATAGACATGAATTAGATTGTGTAATACTTTATTTTTTTCCATCTTTTGGTTACTTATTTGTTCTCTTGATAATATGGTATGACTGCACACCAGTGTATTTTGCATTTACTGCTCCAGAAAATTGATGTTTTTATGATAGACAATGAATGACTTAATTTTTCTGCAAATTTTCAAAGTACAGTTTAACAAAATATATTAATGTGATACAAAAAAGAATTTTGTTACCCCAATGCACATAACTTTTTTATTTGCTTCTAGAAATTATTTTCATACCATAGAAATGATATAAATACAGATGTGATTTGCATTCTGATGGTATATATTGAATAGTTGGCTCCGATACAAACTGGTAAAATGGTATAAAATTCTGAAGTCCAAAATCAATTTGGTTACTCCCTTTTGTAGAATATGTATCCTATCTTATGAAGTTGCTCATGAGTGTTTCTTTTTCTTTTTACAGGATTTGGTTGGAAAACTTAAAGATGCTAGTAAATGTTTAGAGAAAGCCAGTCAGATGTGAACTGCAGGCTGTCCTGAAGATAGAATGTTAACTAAGTTATTAAGTAATGAGTTGTATTCATAACTTGAACATTATTTTTTTATTATGATGCTGTTAAGGTGCTTTCCTTGTCATAGTAAATTGGTAAATCAAATAATTACTGTTTTAACATCACAAATGTTTAAGCAGAATATTTCTCCTAAAATCATATGTATCATGTTTTATATAACAAGTTGTTGAGTGATTACAGATTTGTTTTCAGTTACTGGTTGAGAATATTTCTCAGAAATTATTTGATACAGTATATGATAGTGTACAATTAGCCTGATTATCTAATTAATTATACAAATTGTTGATCACTTCCAATTTTTTTGTAACTGTTTTGTACATGCCACCATATGAATTTAATGATATGATGACATTGACATACATCAGATTATGTGCCAATCGTTATCTTTGCCCCTCACACAGGTGTAAAATTTCTCAGGCTTTTTTAGGTCTGGAAAGGTCATATTTCCCAAACATGTAAATTGGTTGAGAAATTTTGTGGGAGGTTACCCCTTATTTGATTAGATGGTCGGATTCTTATAATGTTAGTAACTTTGCTTTTTGTTATATCAGTTTTTATGCCAAATTTTCAGGTTTTTTGTTAAATTTACAACTTTACCCCTGCATATTTGTATTCCTAAGTCATACTGTGAGAACATATTATTCAACTTTTATACATTGTACAAGTATTGTTGGGACCAAAATATATCTTTTAATTGTATAAATCGATCATTCCCGTACTGGTATAAATGTACTCAAACAGCGGCTTGATACTGTATTCCTTGAAATGATTTCATGCATTTACGTTTGCAGTTTCATGGTAAGCCTGTTTCTGCAAACCTTTATAGACACAACTCAACACATCATACAAATCTGTAAGCAAGTTTGTCTCTGTGAAAATGATGCTGCTAAAAAAGCGATAAGTATGATAAATATGTCCTCAAAAATTTCTAGGAATACAGTATTGTAACGGGCATGTGCAATATTTGTGTATCTTTGTTTCATCATTGGATGTATATCTTAACTCTACATTTTTCTGTACACAGGGAAGTTATATTTGGTCATGGTGCTAGACTCAGAATTTCATAGTACCCTAAAATAGGAGTATGGTCTAATTATGACAATATTGTGACCATGCAGCGCATGAAGATTTAATTTCCTTCTGGAGTGTATGAGATAGTTTGAGAGCGAAATCTGATGATGACGGCAATTATTTTATAATGAATAAGCCGATTATTGTGAATGTTTGAGTGTATCTATAAATGTAACCTACTTTATATGATGGTTTCAGTTTGTGCTTATAATTGTATGTATGTTACTGTATAATATTGATACCAAATTTATCATTTCTTAAATAAATATATATTTTGAACAAAATGATTGTAGTTTTAGGGAAGCTTGTTTTTGCACCTTGTCTAAAAAAGAATAATAAGATGGATGAATTCATTGGTGACTGATCACCTGAAAATTGCTGATCTCCTGAAGCGTCATGTTTGTCTTTTGTCCTCTGTTGCACAAACTGCCGGGGTCATTGAATTTTGAAAACTTTTCCAGCTTTTCGACATAAGGTTCTAAAAGCTAGCTGGACAGCTTCCTCACAAGTGAAATTTGGTCCTGGTGGGATTTGAACCCTGAGCAATGAGAGGCTAGTGAAAACTAGTCGGAGAACAGAACTACAGTACTTGACTGCAGAGGCCCTTTTATGCTGATTTGTTACTTCATAGGTACTGGACTCCTGAATGACACCAGGAAATCTCAATACATGTTATTGATTGCTCAGGTTCTCTTTAAATTGACAGACTCACCTCCGTGGTCGAGTGGTTTAAGTTTGCTGACTTTAAATCACTGTAACCTCTCACTGAAAGAGCTACCAACCATCGTCTCTTTGTGTGAGAAAGTAGGTATTTGCTTATGGAAGATAGGAGTCTAGTACTGGTTTTCCTAGGAATGATGGTTAGGTGAACTGCCCGCCTCAAAATTATGACTCTTGATTGTTGAAAAGGGGTGTTTAACTCAAATAGAATTAACATCAAATTGACTAGACTTTTTTAAGTTTCCCTAACAAACATGAAATCAAGATAAAGATATGCAACAATAAGTTTTTTTTTATTTAAAAGATAAGCATTTATAATTGTATACGGTAATTAACAATGGTTAAAAATGTTCATTATCAGAATAAAAACAGTAAATAGTTTTGTATATTGTAAGTCTTGAGATATCAAGTTAACGATGCTCGTAATAAACATGGAAATATATGCAATTGAGAACAAAAAATGACAGGACTTCAAGATCTTGACATAAGCCTAGTGCTTGTGATATGAATTTGCGTAATAACAAAATTTTACAGTATTTTGTATTTTAATTTTTTATTTATTTTCGTTGGGCTCAATTTTCATGGTTTTTACTAAAATGGCTATTTCGTGGGGACATAAATTGTGGACTTTGATTTTTGAAAAAAATGCCTTATCTCTGCATTTAAGTTTGTGGGGATTTGATTTCGTGGATGAAACGCCCCACAAAATCCAAGAAATTAAATGTGCAACAAAAATTAATGATTCCACTGTATTGTACAGACAGAATATTCGCAACTCTTATTATCTGTACCAAAGGCGGAGGGATATAGGTTGGGCATTGTCCGTTCAGCTGTTAGTCCTTCTGTCCTGACAGGAAAACGAACATTTTATGTGATTCCAGTATTGTCCCCACTGCTGTGAATGGGGGTATAATAATAAGATAAAATTTAACAGAATACAGTCCAGTCATACATGAAGAAAATTGCAATCCAGTTTCAGTCCACTTTGGTCAATCTCATATAGACTACAGCAAAGCACTGTGACCTAATATGGTCAACAGTATACATGTAAATAAGACAAATATCAATATGAACAGAAAAAATAAATTTTGATGTAAAGAGACAAAAATACCAGAGTATGTAATGGAATATTGTCAGGTTTCATGAAACAAGCATTTAGCCACTAATATAATACATGCTTGGTCAGCAAACTGGTCCTGTAACCATAGAAATGTGAATGTAAAAATATTGTCATAGCTGCGTGTGAAATGATGAATAAGATATATAAAAATAACTACATGTAAAAGGTTTACTTAAGGTATCTGGCTTGGATGTCAGGTTAAATCAAGTTTCACCTATTTATAGATTTAAAAACTAAACCATAATTATATTATAAAAAAAATAAACCCACTGTATAAAGTGCATTGCAAGTAATTTGAAACAAATATTACATTTGATTGGTCTTCTATAAACCAATATTGCACATAATTTACAAATTTTTGAAAAACGATAACTGCTCTGTATATAGGAATATATTACAACAAGTAGTCTTAAAATGACTATAAATGTATAAAGCTGCGAACATAGCCTCAGTTTTTTTTATAAAGTCCTCTGTTCGTTAGATACTTGACTTTAAAGAAATTCCATACCCAGAACCCCGCTGTTTATTACGTAATACTCCATAGATAAAAAATGAAAATAAGTATCAAAATTCTGAGGCACGGTTCCCTAGATTAACATTCCCACTACAAAATACCAAAAACCGCTTTGAAATCCGTCATCAAATAAGACGGCAATGTTAATTCGAAAATGATACAGTAGGTTTTTTTAAGTTGAGCAATTAACAATTAAAGTGTCCGATCATTATCGTCTCATGAAATAGCCAATCAAAATTGCTTATGTTTACTGTTCAATAATTGAAACCACGCCCAGGTTTGATGTCTAGTAAGAGATTTTATAACAAATTTTTGTCATTAATGAACTAATAGTATCATATCGTACTGATACAATGCACCTTACGTTAGAGATGTTTAACGCTGATAAGGAAAGTCGATAAAGGGGTGCAATATTTATCGTCAATAAACACCATTTTTTAGCATTAGTTTAGAATTTTTAGTTGCTTGGTATTAAAGTATGATATTTAATCTTTGTAAATAATGCAAAATATCATTTTACGTTATTTCAGCGATTATAACCAAGCCAGAAACCTTAATGTAAAGTATTTAGATACATGAGACAGTTAAAAATAACACAGTATACATGTAGTGTTATTGACATGGTTTACCACTTTTTTTAAGTACAGTGCAACCTCTCCAAAGCAACACCTTTTGGGAGAAGCAAAATTATGTTGTTATTGAGAAGTACTTGCTCTAGAGAGGTTAAATTATTAATTAAATTGCACAATGGAAAAAAATCAAGCTGTTGTTGAAGGGAGGCTGTTGCTCAAGAGAGGGGCACTCTAGAGAGATTGCACTGTATAATAAAAATCTATAATATTTCAATTCAATACAATATTTTTAGATTTATTTACACGTAATTTTCCATAGAAATTCATTTTAAGTTGTAATCTCATGCCTCAGGATATATGTTGCATGTTTTTAAACCAAAATAAATAATAATATCAGATAACTAATAATGACATTCAGGCCATCTTTAGAAAAATATTTTGTTCAGGTTAAACATCAAAATAAAGTCATTGAATCCAAACAACTGTATAGAAGAGGACAAACTGATACCCATATATGGCAACCCATGTAAAAAAACAATAAACTTAATAGAGAATAATGAAACAGCAACATGGCACAAATTATTTGAATATCAAATATGTAAAGACTTACAATATCATTATTAAAAACAGTCTTCATAACAAACAGCATCAAAACAAGGCATTTTACTGATTTCTTGAAAAGAATCCATTTAGTACTGTGCACTAAATTAGGCTTTTAAGGTCATTTCACAAATTGTGGGAAAATTAAGTATAATAATAATTATCAACAAGAAGTGATTGTGAAAAAAGGATGCCACTGTGACATACTGACCTCAACATCAATAGGGGTCACCTACATGTGATGACCAACCACCGAACCAAATCTGAAGACCTTAAGGCCAAATCGTTCTCTAGATACTGGTAGGACATATGGACAGACAGACCAGTCACCTTCCAACCGACAAACATGTAGGAAATTTGCCCCCCGGACATTTGCCCCCCAATGAAAAAATGGTCATGTGGACATTTGCCACCCAGTAGAAATTGTAGGTAGGACGTTTGCCCCCAGTGCTTACTTTAAAGTGGACATTTGCCTCCCAGTGCTTAATACTTAGTGAACATTTGCCCCCCATGTTCATTTTTCAAGTATTTTTTAAAACCAGTGTAATATAAAACGTTTTTTTGGGGGGCAAATGTCCACTTGAAAAATAAGCATTGGGGGGCAAATGTCCACTAAGAATTAAGCACTGAGGGGGGGGGGGGGGGCAAATGTCCTCTTAGAAATAAGCACTGGGGGTAAATGTCCACTTGAAAAATAAGCATTGGGGGGTAAATGTCCTACCTGCCATTTCTACTGGGGGGTAAATGTCCACTTGAAAAATAAGCACTGGGGGTAAATGTCCTACCTGCCATTTCTACTGGGGGGTAAATGTCCTACCTGCCATTTCTACTGGGGGGTAAATGTCCACTTGAAAAATAAGCACTGGGGGTAAATGTCCTACCTGCCTATTTCTACTGGGGGGTAAATGTCCACATGACCATCTTTTCATTGGGGGGCAAATGTCCATATCCCCGACCAACATGAGTGTGATTGTGCAAAGCAATATACCCCCTTAACTTTGATGGGGGCATAATAAATAATATCAAAAAGTCTAACAATGTAGTGTTGTTCAAAAGAACATACCGGTACCAATGACTAGTTGAAGATTAACTTTACTTGCAATAATGGCAAGACATTGTAAAATGCTAGTATATTTATGTACAAAAAAAGTTCATTTAAAGAAAATATATTTGTTTACAAAAAGCAAGTCACTATACACAGAGTCAAAACTGCAATCAAAGGCCACCCTTGGGAAAAGCATAACAAGGCCTTTATTGACAAGTTGCTTTTATACAGAGGTTATCATGTTCTAAATAATCACTGACAGTTTTAAAAAATGGTCTTTATTCAGAGGTGATGCCTAACACAGGTTTGACTGCATAAGCCATAAGCTGTAGAAATAATCAAAGCAAAGACCAAAAAAATATGATTTCATATAAGGCCACACCAATTTAATAACTTGTTCATCGGATTTTTTTTCTGAAGAAGCAAGGGAGCGCGCGAAATATTTTTATTAATATTATTTTTTTCTTTTCCAAATTAACCAAGCAAGCGAAAACAAATTTTTAATATTATTTTTTATTTTCCTTCTTTTAAACAAGCGAGCGAACAAGCGAATAAAAATCTAAAAAACTTCTATTTCAAACAAGCATGTGATCAAACAAAGATTCTATATTTTTTATTAGTTTCAATAATCCTTAGGTTTACCAGTAAAAACACTTTCAATGTCTTTATTATATTCTTTATTTATATAAAAATTGATAAATCACCCATTAAGAAACGCACAAAGAATAGATTAAACTTACAGAACAATACATTGTATACTGTATTCTTGTTACAATTACTAAAATAAAACGACATAATATTGTATACTGGATCTATCACTGGAATGACACTGTACACAACTTGGACACAACATATAACTGTTTAATTTTGGAGACATGTTTTAAAAGAATTTATCCTTAATTCCTATATAAACTAGAACTATGAGCACACCAAATATGTTAAGTTGTCTTCAGTATACTCCATGGTATACTTAAATCGATAGAAATAACAATAATCTGTGTGAATGTGCCATAAAATTCTGTGTCATATTTTAAATATTGAACTTAAAATTTTACTTTGCATGTTGATATGACTACTGATAACCGATGTCAATGTACTTTAGCCACTCCGTATACAATTACCATCAGAACAGTTCTATTCTAAATTGTTCTTTATAATGGGTACCGTGGGTTAACGAAAGTTGGTTTAAGTTTAACTTGCCAACGTTTCAGTGATGTGCCAGCTGATTTAAACTTGTAAACTCAGATTTTTTGCAAAGCGAATTTTCTAGAATAGGTGATTTTTACCACGACACCAGCAGTTATTCACCATTGCACTAGATTCGTTTTCCAAACGGCATGAACGGGTTTTAATGGATGATTTTTTCCACACACACAAAATTAAATATTGAGTTTTTGATGGACTGTGCAGAACGGGGCCACCGTACCGTTGTGGATAGTTTTTAAGATGTTGGCGTGAGCAAGCGGTTGGAAGCAAAAAAACAAAAAATAATATTATTTTTCTAATTTTGATAAAAAGCGAGCGGCAAATCCGATGAACAAGTTATCAAATTGGTGTGGCCTAAACTTGATTTAAAGAAACCTCAGAAAAAGAGAATTGCTATCAATTTCTGATCATTCCAGCAGAACTTACTATCGGTGTCTTATCTATAATTCATAAGTTCTAAATTCATGTAAGAGAAAGGAATATATATGCACATCTCTAAGTCTCCCGCATGAAATTAGAACATAGAAAGATGTGCGTATATTCCTTTCACTAACATTAGCTAAGGGTTTAGTTTTTAAACAGATGTGCATATTCCTTTCTCGAACATCCTAACCAATATCAATAGTGATCACTAACCTTGAAAAAAACACACATGTAATCTATTCTGAAGGTTTAACATACAACCTCCACTTCCATATCTACTGGTGAAAGTGGAGGCACTGTTACAAATTTCCTAACAAGAAAAAACAAAGTCAGAAACACTGACAAACATAAACAGCTCTGCACTAACAAAATATACACAAAACATATCGTCGCAACATTATCCATCAGGTAACCTAGGAACAATGGATTTAACATAAGTCCGCTCGAAGCGGCTATTAGAAACATAGAGGAAATTTTTCCAGACACCTTTAAAATACTTTCTTCCGTCCAGGTAAACAGACACGGGAATACAATTGACATGGAAAAGCCCACAAAACCAATGAACACCCAGACTAAGCCCATTGTGAATGTGATACTAGCGAACAGCAGCCCGACAAAACTGGAAACGAGGAATAACAAGAAGACAAATAAAAGTTGGACTGGTTTAAAGAGTCGTATAAGAAATATACCTGAAAATCTCCCAAAAGCAAAAGCCCCCCAGTGAACACTAGTGGCATAACTACTTGTACCCTTGCTCCATTCTAAATGATTGATACAAAACGTGGCCAAAAATCCAGAAAAAGTATCTTCAACAGCGCAGTATAACATCATCATAGTAAAAAGTAACACCAAGAATACTGCTTTTAAACGATATGACAGTTTATCAGGTCGCTGAATGTTGCTTTTATCTGCCGCCATATTACGTGTCTTTTTGTTACATACAGATTTAAAATACATATAGATAAAACCTACAGCGCTAGAACCTATGACGACAAATGATATAAGGTATGCATAATGTATGTGTGTCTGTCCGTATCTCTCTACACATGGTTCATCAGTCAGATCAGGTTGTAGAATAACTGTTGCCATGGAAACATTTCCCTCAATGTCTGACGTAGCATTATCGATTCCTAGAAAGCAAAATATTAATCATAAATGAATACCATGGCTATAAACTTCATAATGTAAATCTTTCACATTGACAGTCAACCCTGTCAACAAAGGCATACCTTTGGAAAGACAAAAGAGACATTTATTGACAGTTGGCCTTAATTTTGAGGTCATTATGTTCTTAAAAATGATGTTTTTCCAAACAATGGCCTTTCACACAGGGTGGCCTTTATTCATATTTGGCTGAAAGCACAGGTTTGGCAGAATGTCAATAATGAAATATATACAGTGTATATGCATCACTTAAACTAGTTTACCACCTAAAGCATTCAAAATAACTGATTTTTAGGTCTTATCTATAGCTTCGATAAGTTAAAATTGACATCATTCTTGAAAATCCTCAAGTTATACCCAATAATGTCTAAAATCATTACAAAATAACGTTATAAATTCACAATTAAACAGTAATATGTCACACTCCAGGAAAGTTATTCAAGGAAAATTTCGGAATCTACAAGAACCTCTTAGACATGTTTGACATACCTGTATAATTAAACACTGGAATACATTCCTTCTTGGCAAGAAAAGGTTCAGTCACCAGTGGAGAGATAATTCCACCAAAACCAAAACAGAAATGGAGCGCTTGCATGTAAGGTCTGCCTTCATCATCCCATAATGATACTAAGTCTGCATTTCCACCTGTAATACAAGCATATCTCAAACAAACTACAGTCAAACCTGTATATAAAGACCACCCTTAGGAAGGACATAATTTGGCATTTAATGACAGATGGTCTTTATTTGAATGTCATTTGATTCTTAACAATCAATGATGTTTTTTTTTAAATAATGGTCTTTATTCACAGAGTGGCCTATTTCTGGAGGTGGCCAATAACACAGGTCAGACTGTAAGTACAAATGCACAGGCAGAAGTGACGGATGGTACAGATGTAATAAATACTAGTATATACTGCAACCACCATAATTTAACCCCTGAAGTTGAATGGAGTAGAATTCTGTGTCAATCTTTTTTTCATTTGAAGTGCTAAATGTGGTGTATAATACATTTATTTTTGTAATTTTCACATGTTTGTTGCTCAAAAAATATACTCTAAATATTTCAAATTCAAACATCACCACATACAAAAACCTGACAACTATAATAATTAATTCACATAAAAAGAAATACTAAATCCTTAAAGTCCCATAAGCATATAAATTTATCGGTCGTAATAGTTTCTGTTTGTCCTTTAACAGAGGAATCCGGTGTGTTTTTCTCCCGTGCATACTTTATAGCAAGAAAAAATGTTTCCAAAACCACTATTGTATTTTTTTCAACATCATTGAAATAAATACTATTTATAGAACAGCTATGTTTTCCCGCAGTCATATTATGCACATGGCATGAAGTGACGTCACACGCTCTATATATTTTAAGTTTATCCCAAGTGAAAATACAACCGGGATCCCGAGTGGGATATACTGGGATCCCGGCGGGATGTGGAATCCACAAAATGCTGGGACGTCCGGAATTAAAAAAAATAAAGATGTGGGATCCCAGATCTTTGACTGGGAAAATGATTTAAAACGGGATCCCACTTCTTAAACTGGGATCCCAGTTTAAGATCTGGGATCCCAGTTTGTTGAATTTAACAATTCTTAAATTTATGTCAGCTTTAGGTGTTTGATTTGGAAAATGATTTAGAATGGGATGCCAGATCTTAAACCAAAAAAGATCTGGATCCCTGTTTGTTGAATTTAACAATTCTTATAAATATAAGTCAGCTTAATTGTAGTTTTGGGGGAAAGAATATTTTTTCTATAATGCAACTTTATCTATCTGAACTGGTAAAGAGCAATACTGATTACTGTACAGATGTGTTGTACAAAAATATACCAAATTTGTTTAAAGTTTTACAGCACATTAAGATTAAGTGAACTGAATTTTTATTTGAACAAAATTATACCGTGCTTTAGAAACAATATAACAGAAATCCAATTTGATTTAACAGACTGCTGAAAGTCATATCTATCGTAAACGCCCATAAATAAGATCCCTATTTTAATTCCAAAATCGGGACAAAAAATTGGGTGTGTCCCATTCATATGGCTGTAGAACTCAATCCCATGTTTTCCACGACTCAAAACAAACAAAATGGATTCTGAAGTAACAGTTTTTCACACTTACTTACTGTTCATAAATTCCACAACAATCCTAAACTAGAACAGTCACAGAGGTGACTAATACCCCAGCCGCCGCATTGACACTAAGAATGTGATAGTACATTATATGGCTAAGTTCAAGGGGACATAACTCTGCAATGAGTGCATCACTGGGCATGAAAATAGTGTCTTTCACATCTACATTTTATATTGAAAATATATTTCAAGTTTCAATTCAATCCCTTGAAAAATGTGGAAATAATTCGCTGCACAAACTAAGACTGCCATTCTACACTATATGGCTAAGTTCAAGGGCACGTAACTCTGGAATGAGTTAATCGCTTGGAATGAAAATTGTGTCTTGCACATGTACACTTCATAATGATAACATATTTCAAGTTTCAATTCAATTCCTTGAATGTTTACATTAATGATATGTAGGACAAGTTCTAACATGGGTAATCTGGGGTCAATAACTAGGTCACCAGTTCAAAACAATGTTTTAATGAGTGAACAATGATTGTTATATGTGAGCAATATAGGGCCATCTTGGCCCTCTTGTTTAAGTAAGCCATTAGGCTTAAATGTATGGAGACAAAATTAGAATCTGCACAGAGAATATAGCAAAAAAAAACTTTTTTAGTTCCGAACCATAATACAACCGCCCTGCTGTATTCCATTGTTTGATTTTCCTTTTCATTTTAAGTTCAAGTACATGCAAGTTTTCATATAGGTAAATGCAGTATTATATTTTTTAATTATTTACACAAATACTTAGTTGCAAGTTGTGCATGCTGATTGGATTCCATGCAGATGTTTTTACTTTCTGCAATAAAATATATTTACAGTGATGAAAGAAACATTAACAATTAAGGAACAACCTCAAGCAGAAACCATTGATTCTGAAGGTATTTGTTTGAAACTTAATTGATACAAATCATTGGGATCTTAATTTTAATTGAAACAATTCTTTTACATTCTGAGAATCTATAGTCAATTTACAAATATTTCTCGGTAACTGGCATCAAAGCATTGATAATCTACAAGGCTAATTTTACTGCTGGCCAGTTCTTATTGACACCCCTGAATATATATATCCTATCTTGGGTCAGATTGGTGTTTTCGAAATCATGAATTTTGTTCTATGTCTCCAGGAAATAGCAAATGTATTTGAGCAAGAACATTTGGTTATCTAAAACACGAGCTTCTAACTCTTGTTTTAATATAATTTCTAGAGTTCATAATTAAGCTGAACCAGTGGAAAAGAGGAAGAAACCAAGGATAAGTGAAGAACAGGAAGTTGAAACCTTGAACACTGCATGAAAAACCAAATGTTCCCCTTGACAATGAGACTGAGCTAAATTCTCCTAAGATAAAATACCCCTTCTTCAGTTTGTCATCATTGCTTTTTGTCAGATTTGCTTATATATATGTAATATTTGATCGGCTTAAAACTTAGATAGATACCAGCAAAGAAAATTATTGATACCTGCAGCAAACAAAAACATATGTAGTAAATTGTTGTACAGCCTCAAACTTCTGAAGTTCTCTATTAGAGTACTTCATCGACTCACAAAAGCAAATTGACGATGAAGTAAACCTACTCATCTGGTAAATTGAAAGTAAGGTCAACAAATATGCTTTTATGTAAAGGACGTCCTTCCCTCACAAACATGGAAAGGAAAGGGGATACATGCATAACTTCCCATTAACATATAAACGTGCAACCTTGTCCTTCAACATGACCTTTTCCCCCTTTTCCATGGTCGAACATTCACAATTGCTTATCCTTTAGTAATATCTTTGAAAATTGAAACTGGTGCATGTAGAGGACTTTAACAATTAAACATTTGTTATGATGCTTGCATGTTTTTCCCCCTGTTTCATGTATTGGATGTATAATTACCTCCATTACTGTTAGTTTTCAGCCCATATCTTCAACCTTTATAAGAAAGATTTAAATGAAGAAGAAAGGACAAAGTTTTGGATGGAGTGTGTTGTGTACAAATTAAATGACAAAATTAAAGGAATCAGAAATGGCAAATACCAAATAAAAAAATAAAAGAATCACATTGAAAGAGTTGTGCATTTAAAATAACATTTGAGTTAGTTAGCTCAACTGAGCATATAGTGCTCAGGGTGAGCTTTTGTGACCGCTTCATGTCTGTTGTTAATCTACACTTTTTTCAAAAAATGTGTATCTGATAAACCACAGATATACATATGAAAGTTTCAGGATCCCAGTATATCCAAGCTGGACTGGGAATCCCTTATATTTATCCTGGTCAGGATTCTGATGTTTCTGGATTGGGAATCCCGGATGGGATTCTGATATTTCCAGACTGGGAATCCCATATATTTTTCCCGTTCGGGATTCTGATATTTCTGAACCAGGAATCCCAGGTGGGATTCTGATATTTCTGGACCGGGAATCCCACATATTTTCCCCGGTCGGGATTCTGATGTTTCTGAACTGGGAATCCCGGGTGGGATTCTGATATTTCCAGACCGGGAATCCCATATATTATCCCGCTGGGATCCCGACCATTTTTTCACTTGGGTACAAAAGCAAAATTCACACCAAAATGAGTGTTTTTAGAAGAAAAAGGGCTTGTTGCGTCGGTAATTATTATCCTGGGATAATATCAGCAATTGTTTGTTTTTGCATATATTTTTTTATAGCAAAAAGCTAATGGGGCTTTAAGTATCAAAATCTACATAACTGTGTTATTTCTCTCAAATTAGCAAATCTTACTTGTATCAAGACCTCCTGCTCCAAGACCAGCAATAAACCTCACAACAAGCATAAGTGGGAAGAGTTTACACCATGGTAAAACTCCTGTAAATACTGCCATGGTCACAGTGGATGCAACAATTAGTAGTAACTTGTTGAATTTATCATACAAAATTCCTGAAAGTGAAAAGGGAGGTAACTGTTACATAAATGTAAAGGATGAGTTGCAGGGCAAGCATTTTGAGAACTATAATGCATTGCAAAAACTAAAATACACCTTTTTACTCTATAACACACCCAGTGAGCAATCAAACCAAGAAATGATTCAACAACAAACATGGCCAATCTGGGTATAAGATAATTACTGTAATCTCATCATTGGATGACCACGGTTGCTGACTCCACTCTGCTACATACTATGATTCTTCACTATCAATTCTCTGGTGTGATAATAAACCAATGCCGTATTCTGATTGGATTTCACATATATCGATCTTTAGACATTTTTACATCTTAAAGATTCAAGGAGAAGTCAAAAACATCTTGACCTACACATCAATGTAATATAATCATATCCAAATCATAAGTAATGCCATAAATAGCACAAAATTGAGAATTTAAGTAAAATAAGAAAATCCCAAAATGTTCACCTACCACCAGCAAAAGATCCAACCATGTAACCAACTGAAAAAATGGTAAATAACCATGCAGCAGTGTCAACATCTTGTTGGACAATCAATCTCAAGTCAGGAAATGAAGGTCCCATAAGCCCGACCATCCAACCCTGTAAAAACATCATAGAATTATAAATCGGTCATAATCTAAGAACTTTTTTTGGTCTCCTCGGTAAAAAGTTTTGTTTTTTTTGTTTTTTTCAATATACATGTATATAAACAGCATTTTAACAGGTATTTTTGGGTTCAATACTGAAATAAAAAGTATTTCCTACCTACTTCTACCAACAAAAACTCTAGGTAGGGTTACCCAAACAAACAGTTTTTAAGGATGGCCTGACAAGTCATAGTGAAGACTGCATTATTTTATACAAGAATTTCACAACACATTTGTGTTTCTATACCAATTATTACTACACACTTACCGACAAAAATTGGTCATGGACAGGTCTAGGGTATCTTGTATGCAGGTTAATTGTACTGTGAATACAATACTAATTCTATATTAATGTATTGCTGTTAAATACTATTTTTATATATTGGATCAAACCTATGAACAAAGGCCATCTTTGAGAAGCAACATAATGTTGCCTTTATTAACAGTTGGCCTTTGTTTAGAGGCCATAAATTATTCTTATGTATCCAATGACAATTTTTAAAAGAATGTTTATAAAGAACCTTTATTCACATATTGGCCGTTATTCGGAGGTTGCCACTAGCACAGGTTTGACAATTCATTTTTTCCTAAGAATTCTATTTTAATCTATATACAAACTGTTCCATTGAAATGTTAAAAACATTCATCAATACTGCAAATGTGTACAGAATTATTAATTATATTGGAATTAGAAGAGACATAATTTTTTATGCACTAGCTTGCACTTGCAAAAGAGAAAATAGGTCATCCATTTCCCGCAATAATTAGGTGTAAAAATGATTGTTCGTTTCTGGTTACATGACCTACCCTAATTTTTCCCAGCGACTTTTTATTAGGCCTGAGGGACGTTATACATTCACTACCTCACCTTTTTAACTTTCCTTATACTTTCAATAATAAAGAAATAATATTTCCTACTTCGAGCATGTAACCAGAAACCAACTCTTTTTACTGGTATAGTGCGATTTTATTAACATTTCAAAGCTGCATAATTATACGGTCAATGATTGCATTTATGTTTAGCCTTGGCTAGGTTTGATTACTTTCGTAAGTTATACGATAATTGTCATTTTACAGTTATATCAACACTTTGATTGGAACATTCCATAACGGTAAAATAAACGAAAACTATCGTCTGTGATACGAAGTTAAAAATAATCGCATCCTGCAACCGTGTAATTATTCAGCTTTGACAGGTTAATAAAATGGCACTATAACTTACAAGGAAAGAACAAATAAAAATATTTACCAATCCAACAAAAGCCCAAAACAGCCATAATGTATGAGTAAACCTTCTTCTAAATGGATGGTCAATCTTTAATCTCTTAATTAGATTATATTCTCTGTAATCAGTGGTGCCTGACTCATGTTCTGGTTCTACTGCAGTATTGTCTGCAATAAAATGTGTTAGATAAAAACTGGTTGGTATTTGAAATAAACCGAACATTTTTTTACATTTGCAGTACCACCTCTTCAGAGTATCCCACTCATGAGCAACAACCTCCCATCAACAACATGCAGCGTGAATTTTCCTACTACATAACTATCAATTTAACCTCTTTTGAGCAACAACCTTTCAACTACAACATAAATTTGCTACTCCCAAAGGGTGCTGCTTTGTAGAGGTTTTACATACTGTACTTGATTGGTAATCATAACTGAGTTTTAGTTCTTTTGTTCTTTTCTTCACAGGAGTTTGACATCGCAGTTAGAGTCATTTGGTGACTTTTACAGCTTTTGCCACTAAGGAACACCCCAAGCATACACTTGGGTAGAACCTCAAACCACCCATAAGCTAGCTGGACAGCTTTCCACACATGAGAAATTTGGCCTGTGATGCTATTCAAACTTACAGCAGTATGGGGCTATTGATTACTAGTCAGTGACAACAACTAATTGGCTAAGGAGGATACTGCATGGTCTATTATCTAATACTAATTAATGACAATTAATATATTATCCCTGATTAATGTCCATTGTATCAATTATGTAATTATACAATGTATTCATATGAACCTGCTAATAAGTAATATATGTGCTAGTAGCAAAAATTGACAAGACATAAAAAATTCTTGAGAGATAATTATGTCTGTTGCTTGTGATATATCAATGCTCATAATAACAAAGTTTTACAATAATACCTTCATTTTTAGAAACTTGAACTTCCCCGCTGAGAAATGTCTCAGTTTCCAGTGATTCATCTTTACACTTTGTTTTATACGTCTCCGAGTTTTCATCAGTAGAATTTGAAATATTCATTTTGCCTGAAATAAATCAGTAACACTGAAACAATAAACAAAAAGGGGAATGTATGCTGTATGTATTTTCACTTGTTAAGTTTCAACTGTTTTTTTTTTTAATTATTTAACATCGATCAGGGTCCATATCCCATATAGGGATCTATATATAGCCTAATACGACTTTACAGTCGGCATATCTTGTAAACAAATTCAGAAGGGCCATCATCTCAGCTAGCCTGTGTAGGACAGGGCCAAATCGAAGAAATGTCTTGCTGTCACAAACAGAAATTAATATTATAGGGGCAAGCATGTTGAAGGGATTGTGTATAATGCATGGTTATTATCAGATCTAAAATGACAAGATAATAATATGATATAATTTATGTGTTTTGGTCCGTGTTGCCATTTCAGACCTTAATAACCATTAGCCACCATTCCTTCAACGTGCTATGGTTCATCTAGAAACCCAAGTTTAACTGTTTCACTTTTTGTCAACAGTCAACCGTTTGGTTAGTTCTAATTCAACTGAGTCAAGGACTTATATACATACATGTGTGTATTATTTATTGTATATAAGTCCTTGACTGAGTTTATTAAGAAGCAAATGTCAAATGAGTTTTCCATGATTTACATTTTCAATTTGTACAATAACTGAAAGTATTCACGAAGTTTCATGCTTACAACAATATCGAATGTGTTCTAAAAGGCATACCCATCAAATAAATAGAAATTCAACGTTTTTTTGATAACCACGTTCACCATTAGAAATTACATAAAAGGGAAGTAACTATTACAGACGTATCAAACCAATATTAAATTTAAAGTTGCAGCATGCATCATATCTTGCCTTGAAATTCGTCACAAGTATTCATCTTTGGAAATTAATTTGACATTCGTATCATCTTAAGTAGATATAATCAAAATTTAACGAGAGTGTTCATGAAATGTTGACGAAACACGGACTAGCTTGAGTAATGAAGTAACCTTGATTCCAGTAACCTCCCTTGTTTCCATATACGCCATTTGTACAACATGATAGAGGCCGCCGGTATTAAAATATTAATAGTTTAAAGACGTTTTTTGCGAAGAAAATGGACGTGTCAGGTAATGCATATAATTTTAAGCTCTTTATTTTACCTTATTTGTCAAAAAGAAGCATTTGTGAATTAATTATCGCGCTTTATTGATGTGAAACCGGCAATGCAATGTTAGAAGTTGGTTATGTAAATTTTCAATGTTTTAAGTAAATAAGCCCTGGTATTTTTTTGCACGCAGCGATGGCAGTAATTTACATTGAAATAAATCCAAGATTTAAAAGGTGCAATTTTGGTAAAACACAAGAATTATCGTGTAATACAGTCCGGGGCGTTTCTAGGGTCAAATTGAGTGTACGCAAAGGGCCCGGGTCAGTGACCCCTTTGAGTCCACAGTTTGCACATGTGTAATATGCTTCCATGAAAGCGAAGTCCTCTTCTTTTATGTTAATAGTAAGCAGTTATCTTGGACTATAATTGTCATTGCCATGCATAGCGGATTATAAAAGATCACATATGTATACTATATAACATTAATACAGTCATGCAAACATGTGAACAAAGCCCACCTAAAATATACATACCTGAAGAGATATAGATTGCCAAGTTAGTCAGTCCACCCAGGAGACATTGACAATGAATGTGATAAAAAATAGTCCAAACAATCATATATTCACATCTTCATCCAATTGTGTTTTGTATATACAGTACAAACTCTGTAGAGTAACACCCTGTGGGAGCTGCAAATATTGACCGTTGTTTAGAGGTTGTTGCTCTACAGCAATTTATATTGAATATCAGCTTAGGGAAATAAGGTGTTGTTATAGAGAGGTTGTTGCTCTACAGAGGGCCGCTGTGGAGAGGTTGTACTATACAATTAAACGAAGTCAACGTTTTTTGTTTTTACGCTACACATTAAAATTAGCTGCCTTGTCATCATGTTCCTATACACAACTTAGTAATTTTTCATAAATTTTTGATTTCACATTTTCATTTGTAAACATAATGTTTTGCACTATACTGTGCATTAAATTTACATCAAGAAAAAACAAAGTAGTCAATCTCAGTGGGCAAAATCATGATTGATAAAGATTGTAGTGACGAATTTAGTTATTTTGTTTATTTCACACTGTATAATATGATATACTAACCTCTCTAGACCAACAACCTCTCAGCATCCACATACCGTAATTTTGCTTCTCCCAAAAGGTGTTGCTTTGGAGAGGTTGCACTGTAAGTCACTAAATTTTATTCTTTTATTTCAGGCATGAGACACCCATATCATGGAATTGATAGTAAATTTGATGTTAAAGATTTAGCTAGCAAAGAACCATTGAAGCAGTTTGAGGCCTGGTTTCAAGAAGCTTGTGATCAGAAAGTAGTGCTGGAGCCAAATGCTATGTCTATTGCTACAGCGACCAAGTATGTTGGAAATATATTCTGGTGTACTCAATTAATATCTTTTGTGATTTTCAGCTTTGGAATTACCGAAAAAAGACCCATCAATGAATAAGATATTATAATATTGAATGTGTCAGCAATATCTTGATTAAATACAGTAACTGTTGCGTATTTAATTGTGCTTCTCAGTAAATTTGTATGCATCTGCCTCAATGCATGTATACATGATAATAATTACTGCAGATGACAGGTGACTTAAGCCAAGTTCCTGCCCATCACCAGGTGTTAAACTTAGTGTCTTAGGACATACTGCAGGTAGAGGGGTCACAGCATTGATCAGACACTTCTCTAGGGATAGGCATATTATTTGTTCATTACAGTGGACTACAGACAACTGGGGATCTTTTGGCTCCTTTTCCTGTATCATCAACATTTTCCCCTGTGAATCCATATATATTTTTTTGGTAACCGTATCTTACCCATTTATTTCCAAAATTAATTGATATATTGAAGTATTCTGAATATTGAAAAGATCACTAAGTAATAAGTAAGATATTACCGTATATTGTTTCAGAGATGGATTGCCTTCAGTTAGGATGGTGCTGTGTAAGGGCTTTTCTGAAGAAGGATTTGTTTTCTATACAAATTATGACAGTAGAAAAGGCTCAGAATTGGTAGGTAATAGTTTTCTTCTTGATCTTATATTCATTTTCAACTGGCATTAGGTATTGTCGGATTTGGTGAAACAGGTTAATGTTAATACTTTTCCTTTGCATTAACAAATGACATGTTAATATTCATGAAAACCTTAATAGAAGTACAGTCAAACCTGTTTTATTGGCCACCTTGGAATAAAGGCCACACTGTATAAAAAAGCCATTCTTTTAGAAATTGTCAATTAATATTTACAGAACAAAATTACTTGTGAATAAAGGCCACCTGTCAATATTAACAAGGACTTATATACATACATGGATTCGCAACTGCTAAAAATAGCGCAATTGATATCGTTGGACGATCCCACAATGCATTGCTATATACTCAGCAATGTCAGACAGCTGTAATTGGGTGTTTACGAATTTTATTATACTAAAAAAAGATGGCGGACATCTATTATAATCCTTTCGTCTCCGAGATTAAACGTTCGGAATGCCACAGATATTTTCGCTGTTATTAACATTCGGATTATCACGGATATTTTCATGTTTTAGCTTTCGTAAACAATAGCATGTATTCCCGTTGATTCACGTCTTATTATCTCAGGATTTGATTACTTTAAACTCTTAATATGGAAGTTGCGAATCCATGTATGTATATAAGTCCTTAATATTAATAAAGGCCACATTATGTCTTTACCTAGGATGGCCTTTGTTCACAGGTTTGACTGTATTAAGATGTATTGCACCTCAAAGTTTAAAAGCATTAACTATTTCCCTTTTAATATTTAGTGTGGATCGGAACCAACCAACTGAAGACTTCTATCACGGATCTAATTTTCTGTGTAGGCATTCAAGATTTCATTAAAAGTACAGTTCTAAATAACCAATAATAGATTTTCATTTGGTGCCCTTTATTCACTAGTGGCTGGTTACTAACACAGATTTGACTGTATGTATGAATGAATAAAAAAGGCAGACAACTTCTGATTGATAGATATTGATGAATTTCTCCGCCTTTCGTTCCTAATTTTATGCTAATTCTAGATTGACTATTTCACTAAATTGATATAGCTTTTATATATTGTATTCTAGGCTGAAAATCCTGTTTGTTCCATTATGTTTTACTGGGAACCAGTGAAAAGAGCAGTAAGTTTGTAATAGGCTGGTATCTTGATTTTTCATGTATTCATTTTCAAAATAATCATTGTTATTGTTACTATAGTCTATTTTATTGGATTGTATTCTTACTTTTTTGTATTTTTTTTAAATAGTCAAAGATGATGAAGGATTTGAAGATATCATAGCATTAATTTGTTTGCATTGTCATGTTTTCTTAAGTTTACAATAGTTACAATCTTAATATCATTCAAAATGCAAAGATGGAAGAATTTTATAATGTTGTATCATTTACCAGTGTTCTAATTCTAACACCTATCAAAGACTTGCATATTAATGTTTGCTGATGATTCATTGAGTGAAAACTGTAATTATGAGATTTGGTTTTTAATTAAAGCATTAAATGTTAAAAAACAGTAGAATTAATTTAGTCTTTTAACTACTTATCATGCAGATACGTATCATGGGAAAAGTGGAGAAAATTCCTGAAGGAAAATCAGTTGAATATTACAACTCACGTCCACGGGCTAGTCAGCTTGGTGCTTTGGCCAGTGAACAGAGTACAGTCATCCCAAATAGACAGGTAAGTAACAGTCTTGAACATTGACTTTTATTTATAACATGGTTGCTACTTACGGTTACTTGAAAGTCAGGGAAAATTAGAATTTTAGGTTGATGTTTATAATTTTCAGTGGCTATGGCAGACTTCCAACAGTACCGGTATTTATTAGATGTAAAATCTAATTGCCATCATTATAATGTTTACTGTCATCTTACATCAAAGAAAATAATAATTGATTTTCTGTAAACAAATTTGGGTGGATTGGATGATGGCAGGAGAGGAGGATCAAGGCTGAAAAATTAGGTGGTATTGATCAGTGAAAAATAATTATTTGTTCAGGGAAAGTCAGTGATTTCATTTTCTCAACCAAGCGGCAATCCTGTATAATTTAAAAGTGTTACATTTTGTTTGACTTCAGTCTGTAGTGTCTATTATTCGTTTTCCTTGATTATATACCTATTGTTGTAATGACAGTTTCACTGGCAATGAAGATCCTACCAACATTTGGCAACTTTTAACGATGGAGGCAGAGCACAGGCACATGCCTAGGTAGAATCACCAAACTTCCTTCCGACATCTTTCTCACATGCAAAATTTAGTCCCAGATGTTTTTTACAGATCCAATAAGCAGATATGATAGAGTTTATTTGTATTATTTGTATGGGAAATACTGATGTACATTAGATTTTATGTATACAGTCAAACCTGTTTTAGCGGCCACCTCCAAATAAAGACCACCCTTTGCACAAAGGCCATTAATTAACAAACTGTCAATGGTTATTTAGAACAAAATGACCTATGATTGAAGGCCACCTGTCAATAAAGGCCACATATTATAATTCCCAAGGGTGGCCTTTGTTCACAGGTTTGACTGTACATGATTTCCTTATGAAATTGCCTTCAATTTTTATTTCAGACTTTAGATGACAGACTGAAACAATATGAAGAGCAGTATGCTGAAGGTGATAGCATAAGAAAACCTGAAAAATGGTAAGGTTTTAATGTGTGCATGATAGCTGACAGTACATGATAGCTGACAGTGAATCATGATTATAATATATAGTTCATTCATGAGCGCTTGAAATTCATTACTGATGTGTCATTCTAAACAGATACTTTACTAGTAGGTGATTGGTTATTGAATAATGTGTATGTTTTATATAAAAGTTTTCTGCATGACATAGTGTTTTTATGAAATGTTTAATGTCTGTGTTTCAAACCGCTGGTGATGATTAGTAATTGTAAGTAATACACTGATTGGCTAATGGTTTGGCAAGTGTTTGTGGGAGGAGCAGTGGTGTAGGAGTAGAGCGCCAGACTCCTAAATCAGAGGTTGGGGGTTCAATTTCCTTCAGTGGCAGACTTTGACCGGAACATTCGCAATCCCTTCTTTCGGCATGAATACTGGTCAAAACCCAGGAAGCAGTCTTTGAGAGTAGTTAATACAAGATTAAGAACTTGCTCTACAATCAATGTAAAATGAATTAGTTTAAATTAAGTGTTTGTAGGTAAATTATAAGCCTGCTTACTACTTTAATGCATGACTTGAAAAGTCATAATGAATGAGTTAATTGTTACTCACGATTTATAGTTATTATCAATTTTCAACTTTCAGGGGAGGTTATTTGATAAGACCGTACGAGTATGAATTTTGGCAAGGTCAGACCAACAGGTTACATGACAGACTGAGATTTCGGAAATTAGATGAAGGTGAAATGTTTGATCCTACTTTGATGAGTAAAGGGGACGGAAATTGGATTATTGAAAGATTGTCACCATAGATTGTCAAAATTTGAAGTGCTAATTTATTGTTTGACATTGTTTTTTTTTTTTTTTTTTCTCGAAACGTATACTCTGCAACGATTCCCACTTAAATGTTGAATGAATAAGTACAGTATTTTATATGGATAAGTTATTCATTTTAACAACATGAATTATGTGTCGATACACATATATGAACAACCATATAAGCAATGTGCATTTTATCAACACATAAAAATTATATCTACATGGTTCTATACTGATTGCTTTCACAAACTTTCTCGACAACTACCCCTCTACAAATACTTATCTGGTCATCTCAGCAAAATGTTGCACAAGAGAGGGAACACTGTATGTGTCTTTGTATCATGTTAGGACCTCATTTATTCAAAATGTTCGGAACTGAAAATTTGTTTCCGAAGTTCATGGTTTCATTCAAATGTCATTTTTTTCATTGGGGCTTTAGGTTGAAACCGCAGCCAAGGTCATTAGGTCACCTTTTATGGTGGAGGAAAACCCTGAGGGTACATTTAGGTAGAACTACTGACCTTCCATAAGCTAGCTAGGCAACTACCTTTATATGTGAAATTTGGCAAGTCAGGGTGGGATTCAAAGAGAAGTGAGGGAATAGTTATTTCTAGCCAGGGACCATAACATCTCAACCACAGGGCCCCCTATCAGTTCCTTAAACATCAAAATTAAAAATATCAAACTTATTGGCTGTTTTAATGAGCTGAATTAATGTATACAATGTATGCAATTTTCAACAAAAAATATCAAACTTTTTCCCGATTTTTTCCAAGTGTCAACTGTTTTCTCCTGTTCATTTTGGACATGGAGTGCTGTATGTAACATTACCACAAATGAAGCTTCGTCAATGCTCATTGTTTGAAAATGCATTATACATATCAAAGAGTTCTTGTCGTTTGAGACTGCTAGAATTTGCAATGCATTTAAACTTGCAGCATTCACACTTTCAACATTTGACGCTTCTTGCTACAACAGTGTAACTTGTCAAAGATGTATTTTGTTTTCTTCTTGGAGAGTTTTTAGGCAGACTCTTAAAATCAACTTGTATGGAATGGTATTTTGGTTACATTTCCTGCAGAAAGTGATGTAGTGTTAACTGATGCTGTTTTCTTTGTTGTACATACATGGTTTACTTCTGCATTCATGTTTGGCTGAAATGTAACTGATGTAGTTGTGTCACAGTGTTGCTCTTGTCTTGTAGACAGGTAGCCTACATCATGAGATTATAGGAACCTGCTTTATACATATAGATGGTTTTGTTTATAATTTGTGTTGTAAGGGAACTGGAATATATTTGAAGGGTGCTGTAATATCTATCAGGAACAGCTAATGTTAAACAATCTGCAATGGCTGCATTCCATTTTCCAATTCCTCCGATCACCAGTTTTGTATAAAGATTCATCATTTTGACTTCTTCATACCAAGTTTAACAAAAGCTTACATAATATTATGATTTTATTTAGTCGTGTTTGATAAGTCATTTTTGATTTAAACATGTACAATATACTGGTACTTACAAAATGTATTCATCAAAATTTGTTGCCACTATCTTAAATTCTAACATTATGTTGTAAATTGTGATAAAATCATTAAACTTATGTAATATATCATCCTGCTTTGTTGTTTTTGATCAATAAAATATCATGATTTATTTTTGAATTAAGGCCATTCATTAATCTGCTAATTAGGCTGCTAACATTTTTTCTGTGGCCTTAGTTAGATACAGTGACAGTTGCTACATATAAGGACACTCACACACTATGTAAAACCCATCATTTTATCAAGGAATTCAACAAACAGTTCTGGTTTCCCTGGCTCAAATGGTTCTAGTTTATTGAAGTCAGCATCTTCTAGAATTTCTAACATGTTCCTGAAATTTTAAGAAAGATATACACAGCTACACATAGTACCAAGTCTATCAGAACAAACAAGAGATCCTTCAAATACATGGCTTCAATGAATTTCATCAAAACAGGTACCGGTATAAAAATGCTTTTAGAGTTTCAAATCTGCATGAATCAGAGGATTGTCGCAGATAAATGATTGTATACCAGATATTGTCTTATCAAAACTGTACCCAGGTCATCCTTAAAAAATGTTTGTTTGTGGTAACCCTACATAGAGGATTTTCAGTGCGTAGGTAGGTAGGAAATATTTTTTTGAACATTTTATCTTAATTTGAAACTAAAATACATGTCAGAATGCCATTTTTTTCATTTAAATTGTTTCTTCTTTACCAGAGAGTCTAAAAAATTTGGATAGGGGCCTTTCTGGTGAGTAGGAAGCATTACCGCAAACCAAAATAGTTTTTAAGGATGGCCCCAGGTTATCAAACCAGTGCCACTGTGGTCAGAAGTACTGTGTTCTTTGTATTTATATTTCTTTGGGGTTTCCTGGGTTTTATACCAGTATTAATCTTGTACTCTGCGTATAATTGTCAACTTATACACAAGACTGATCAGCAATCAAGGAACATAGTGCCGTGCCCAAGGCCTTGAACTCACGAACTCCAATCCTAAAGCTCTACTTATTATAATGAACAAAATGATCATGCCAGTCCTACCTGTTTTCTGGGACCAATGTGTATATACTACAGCTTTAGGATTTTTTCTTGCCAAACAGTCCAGTACATTAATCAACACAGACTTTTTTTACAGCCCGTCTGGTCATGCTTTGTGGAAACTGTTATGTTTCATTTTTGTCCCACAAGGATGCTGGGGTAGGTGGCAAGTATACAAGAAATATGAACTTACTGGCATGTACAGTAGTAGAGATGTTTATCTTTGTATAATTGATATGCTAATTCAAGTTGGTGATTATCCATCAAATCATCATTTATCACAACTAAAAGCTTCTTCCTTGCATCAAGAGTTTCTAAACAACTTCCTGCACCTAGAAAGTACACAAGTAGGCAAGTTACCGTAATTTTAAAAAACTTATAAACATGCCTCAAGCATTATTGAAGCAAAAAATACAAATAAACCGAGATATTGAGCTATATGGGGCCTTTACTGACAAATGGCCTTTATTTTGAGGTCAGTTTGTTCTAATAATCAATGACGGTTTTTCAAAGAATGGCCTTTATTCACAAGTTGGCCTTTAATCTGAGGTGGCTGCACAGGTTTGACTGTGCTACAAATTACATGTCTTATTGGTTTTCCATTTCCAAATTGTACCCAATTACTGGTATTAATTATCTTAAATGTCAAGGTGCCAACACTGGTAAAAAGTTTGTTTTACATCAAAGTATTAACCCTATCAACAGTATGAATAAATTGACTGTAATATTTTGTCCGAGTCAACAGTCTTTGAAATTTATCTTTCAAATGAATTTTAAAAACAACAAGGAGTCGTTCAAACTCCTTTCAACTTCAGAAACATTGTTGTCATTATGACCAGGTATTATGGTCCAAGAGAAATAACTCTGGTCAAGTTGGGTAACCTGGTTTGACTCTTATTTAATATAATGCTTATGTCAAGTTCTGTGAATATGATTTTATTACAAACCAGCATGACTGATGACAAGGTCTGCAGATTCAATGTCTTGTTTTATTGATGGTTTATAACTGTAATGTTCTAACTTGATACCAGGAATACCAGAACTGGTACATGGCGTTACTTCACCAGCTCCAGTCTGCAACAATACCTCACTATAGCCCAACATTTGTAGACACTGAAACATAATAAAATAATGAAGGTTGATTGAGATGCTCACAAGTGCTTGATTGGCTAAGATTTACTTACAACCTCTGTTTTACATTAAATATTCATTCATAATTCATGAACTATTCATGAAGTATGCAAGAAAGGTTCAAGAAAAATTCATGTTCCCATGAGTTCCTTTTGAAGGGGAAGTTATCTAATTTCTTTTGAAATTTTAATCCTATAAAGGTTGATGAAATACATTTCAATATTAATGGCCTAATTATGTTGTGCGCCACTAGTAATTGTTGCAGAAATAAGGAGCATTGCTTTACGTTAAAATACAATAAAACCAGACTTAGTGACCACCTCAATATATTACAAAGACCATAATTTGACATTTTTGGTCCGGTTTTCAATATTCCAAGATTTTTTGTGACTGAGCCATAAGTCGAATTGAATTTTATAGATAATTTCAGGACCCATATTTGGTCGACTTATGACCAAGTATAACATCACTTCTTTACATTTAAACTTGACGATACCACCACCTCAATTTTATGACCGATTCATTGGGTCCATCAATTAGGAGGTCTTAATTACTATCAAGGCTTAACTGTAGGGCTTGTTCTTTACTGGTAATCATTAAATTGCAATTATTTTTCTGATTTTAATACATTTTGAAAAAGGTACCTTTAATGAACTAGGCTGACACACTGTTTGTATAAGTTTATCAAATTTCGTTGTTCCAACAGTAACAAAGACTTTCTTGTGGGTATCGCCATCTTTTTTCCTATTTCTAGTCTCCATATTTATTTACCTACAATATCAAACAACACAAAAATTCAATTTAAACTCTATATAGTAATGACTAGTCTAATTTATGAGACGTACAAGCAATCCGTTCATGATTTTGCTATTTCATCTAAAGACTATTGCCCGTTGGAAGATATATATTGGCAAGTGCAAAAAAATGCCTTGTATCATCTGTAGAGTATAATTAGTTGGACTTATTAAGTAATGATCGACTGGCATCTTACTGCATAGTCCAACTAATTTGATTGTTTGTGACGGTGAGACACTTATTTTTATTTGGCCCTGTCCTGCACGCCCTTTCTAAATTCCAAACTGGTAAGCAGACTAAGTAACTCTCTACTGCGAGTTTGAATCCCACCCTACACTGAAATTCACATGTGAGGACCTGAGAGGAAGCTGTCCAGCTGGAAGGTTGGTGGTTCTATCCTGGGGTCTTCCTCTACTGTTTAAGCTGGAAAAGTCTCCAAACGACTCTGGCAGTATAGGAAAGACGTATGCACACATATGTATACAAGAGTGTACATATTTGTCCTTAATGTATATATATATAATTATTTATTTAAAGGTAATAGATGAAATGGGCTTTGGCAAATCTAAATTCCCATGTGAAAAAATCAGACTATGACCATCACCTAGAAGACTGACAAACTGTACTTTTATACACACAGCATGACATAGGTTTGTAAATCTGTATAAAAAGGGATTTCTATAGCAGGACATGAGGCCATAGAGGCCCGGACTAATACCTAAATTTCACCAGACCTCACCCTGTCTGACTGTCGTTCATGGTGACTGACATATGTGCCAATCCAGGGATTCTATATCTACAATTAATAGGATCATATCATGTAAATAAATAAAAAAGTGCCTGCATGGCTAATCAGTTTGCTTATTCACTGTTATTAATAAAAGAAATAATTGCCATATCATAAAATCAATGACGTTTACAATGATATAAACATTGAAAGATTCACAATGACAGCAAATGCATTATGTAACGCCATTCAAATAAAGCAGATGTCATTATGTAACTCCATTCAAATAAGTATATTTTGTAAGAAAAGTGCTTACCTACCTATCACTTTGATCTGCCTCTGGATACTTAACACGTAGCAAAAGTTACTTCATCACCGACCGATCGTCACTGAAGTATTCCGAATGCTTCGCAATGGCCGACGATGGTCAGAATTTCGGAATTCTGCAAGATTTACAAGTCCACCTGCGAACTGCGAAAATACCTTTGGACAATTTGTCCACACTAGCTCAAGAGGGAGATGAACAGGTAAATATTCTTCATGATATGTGTCCATTCACCCTCGGTTTAATTAAATATTCAGTAATATTAATGGCGTCCTTGGTTACAAAATATTTTTGACAAATTATTTACTAATTTAGCTTATTTAGTCTGAGTCGTTCGTACAAGATCAAGATCTTGAGTGGTCATGAATTATGAAATATTTCCATTATGATTATTTTGATGTAAAAATGCTGTATTTTATGGACTTATTTCTTTACCTTGAGTAGAATAAATATCTTAAGTTAATCAATATGAGTAGCATTGATATCAAAGTACTGAAAGTATTCATGGAAACTGAACTTACTTAGACTTACACTGCAACATGGAACGGGAACTAGTTTAAGCTGGATATCGAAAAAAAAGTAGTATTTTGGTCTGCATAAAAAAAATTAAAATTCATGTGCGTCAAGCAAGTGACAGCTATCTTATAATCTATGGAAAGCTGAACTATTTACTATCGTCCAGTTTCCAATAATACTTTATATCATATAATATTGCTTCTTGATCTTATTCATGACCTTACAGTACTGATTTAAATTATATTACTTGATGGTTTGCTTGGTTCCAAGATATTGCCCATAGTAAAAAATAAGGCATGGAAAAATGTTAATTTCTGGCCACCCAACCAACCTGCCCTTATTTTTTCTCTGCAACCCTATACTTATTATTCATTAGGCCCAAAGCACAGTACATCCACTTTCTCACTTTTTCTACCTTTCCATAAGCTTTCAAGAGTCAGACAAATGCCCTAACCTACCTGCCCTATTTTAAGTGAGCATGATACTAGAAAAAAAAACATTTTTTACTCCTTATAATGATTGTGTGCCTGCAAAGGTTAGGTAGGATTCAGAGACAATAATTAAATTATCACACTTTTAGACAATGTTTGGATTATGCAAAATCAAATATGGGACCTTTATCACCCCAAGTTCCAACACACACTAATCTTTGGTAACCTGATATTGATTTTTTTGTTGAATTATTTGTCTTTGATATTGACTTGGACATTTGTTTGAACAAGACCAGATGGAATATGCTTTTCTTGAACCAGATTATCTCAGCATTGAACTATATTTCTGTGGTAAAATTAGCCAGAAAAAAAATCAATTTAATTTCATATATTCTAGAAATATATTTGTAACTAAATTTTTTTGTTTTTGTCAGAAGTCTGAGAATTACAATCTGGACTCTGCCAGTCTGCAGGTATAAAACTGCTAGAACATTTCCACTTTGCACAGATCCTTTGTTTCTAAATATCCTTAGTACCTAGTCTAATTACTTTTCATTCCTGTAGATTCATATTCTCAAGTCATGCATGTCATTTGTATTTCTGTCATGAATAAATGATTGTTATATCAAATTTTATTGCACATTATGCATATGATCACATGTTTTTGTTTTTTTTAATCAAGTTTAAGTTAAATACTTATTGTTGTTCTCACTGATCAGTCTGCATGTATATGGCATTGTAATTTCACCAATCTAGGAATGAGACTGTTTGAAAAATTAAGACTCTAAAAGAAGCATTTTTTATTCTTGATATTCAATCTTTTATATTGCATAATATTTGCATTAACATACTGTGTCCAATTATTTTTTCAATACTGTAATCAGGGGTTTTCTTTTTTTTATAGGGCACCTTCCCTTCTGAAAATTTCATTAAAATCATGCAGTTTTCCCCAAATTTCCAATTTTGTCTTTGAAATTTCATTCCCCATATTGGTTTCAGGCAATAACTTTTTTCCCCAAATTTCAACCCACTATTTCACCACAGGGTGCCTTCCCTAAAACGTAAAGAATACCTCTGGTAATGTCTTATTACTGTTCATTTGAATTAGGTCATTTTAACCTTCATTTTGAGAATGTGTTTGAACATAATTTCACAGTGTTGATGCTAATAGTTTGCTACCATTTAATTAAACTTCACACTTTAATGCTGGAATCATATAATAAAATTTGAAGTGGAAGTGTTTTTTTGGGGGGTTGTTTTAAAAATGAACATCAAATATATACCATTGAATGATCATGCTTACAAGTTAGGCATCCATGAAATATTTAGATGGGGAATGATATGTACCTCGCTTTTAATAACTTCAAACTTGCAGCACAGTGAAGCATCATAAGACTAAGTGTAAATTCAGTGGAAAAATATACTATTTAAATTATGTGAACTTTAAACATTGTCAATTATATGAATAGTGACTTCAACTTCATTGCATGATTACTATTATTCATTACTCGTAGTGTTGATCAAAGTTCTTATAACTCTAGCTCTATTGATCTCACTTTATTCTTGATTCGTAGAATTTTGGACTTTATTATTTTACTTGGTTTAATTAGTAGCCTAAATTCTTGCATTCATTGTGACACTGCATTTAGTGCTAGCAGGTATTCTTCTCAACTTTTTCTAGATTAACGAAGATGAAAAATAGTGTTTTCTGAAACACTATCTTATGTTGCAAATTGACTTTTTCCTTATAAGCCATTGTTCATTATAAACTTAATTCAAGGTTTATTTTATCTGACTGAAATTTTACTGATCCTTTCTATTTTTTCTATATTTTAGTCTGAAAGAAAGGTAATTTTGTCACCACAGTTTGGTTTGATGATTTAAGTCTGTATATATTTATATACAATTATGCATGTTTATTTCATATATAGATTTGTAAATGTGACTTGATGTTGTAATGATTTTTGCACTAATAGTTGTGATTGAAATTCAGACCTTTTGTATTTGATGTAATAATAATATAAACATTTTTGTTTGATTTTCATTTGTCTGTTCGCTTTGTTGTATCAGATTCTCAGTCTCTGCCTTTTAATCTTTGAATTGGATGTTAAGGTTTCTGGTTACACTTTCATCTACTTGATTTGCACTTTTCATTGATATTAGATATTCAAACCTTTCATATGATTCAAAAGGAGCAAACACTTTTTGACAATGAGCACTTAATTTTTGAACAAATTGAAATGATACGTAGATCACCTAGTGTGTACCAGTACTTCAAACTGCCTGGTACTTAAAAATTGTAAATTTACTTCAACATAATTATACAGTGCAATTTCTCAAAAGCGGCCTTTTCTTGAGCAACAACCTCTCTTCATTAACAGCATGGTTTTTCCAAACTGTACCATTTGACTATTAATTTAACCTCTCTGGAGCAACAACCTTTCAACAGCAACATATTGTTTTGTCTCCCAATGGGTGTTGCTTTGGAGGGGTGGCACTGTATAGTCAAGTTTAATAATTCCAGAAAACTTGACATATCATTTATCCAATGTACAAATGTACACAAGTTGAAATTTGTTGTGTATCTTAATGCTTAATGTCTTACTTTCAAATGTAGCTCTGTCAGTTTTATTTACCGCCCTTTAAGATTGTTGTCACCTTGTATCACTTTTTGTCTTGTGTACTGTTTGTTTCCTTTTCTAAGACATATGTTGTTATACCACCGCAAACGAAGTTTGAGAGGGGGTTTATTGGAGTCACTCTGTCGGTCGGTCGGTCATCGGTCGGTCCGCATAAAGTTTGTGGAGCGAACGACTTCCACATTTTTTAAGCTATTGCAATGAAACTTGAAATATGTTATCACCATGAAGTGTAGATGTGCAAGACACAATTTTCATGCCCAGGGATTACTCATTGCAGAGTTATGTCCCCCTGAACTTAGCCATATAGTGTCAAAGTGGCAGCGGGGGTATTAGTCACCTCTGTGACAGCTCTAGTTTATTTATGTTATACTTGTATAGCTTGCTTGCACATTTGTGTTTTTCTTACATTTTTGCTATTTCTTTTCCATTTTGTAATTACTATAATTATTCTTACCTAGTATATTCAAAGCATGATGCTTATATATTTGATTCATAAAAAATATTTTCCACCCAGGGTGTTTGGACATATTATTCTTTGTAAATTTTACATGTTCATTGTTTATTCACTCATTTTAATTACATGCATGTATTTTGCTTTGATGAACCTGTACATTTCCATACTTATCATACATCTACATGTAACCTTTGTGAAACATATTATTAAATGGAAAACCCAAGTTGACTTTTGCTAATCATATGTAAATTATGTTTTGCAAAGGGGGCTAGTACGTTGTTAGGAAGCCTGCTCGGTTAGCTCTGTGGTAGAGTGTTGGTCTACTGATCAAGAGGTAAAAAAATGTAAGTTCAAACCCCGGGCAAGGCTCACACTGCCCGTGACATATTTGACTGAAGATATTACATTCTGTATTAAATTGTCCTCCATCTCTGAATTATGTGGGGTAGCTTGTCAGCAGCTTGCAGATAGAATGCACAGTTAGTACAATGAAGTCCAGGGAAGATCTGGGTTAGGATACTGAAATAATGTTGAAAATGGTGTTAAATCTGATGATCAAAGTAAATGGTGTATATTGGAGAATTTATGCTTGAAATGGCCACACACATCAGAAATCCATTTTTCATTCATATATATGCATGCACCTTAGTTGTATACATGTATATATGTTCACCATCCAAACAATGTACTACCCCCCTCCCCCCAATAATAATTGGTGTGTTAAACAGATACATTGTAACAGCTTTTCTAAAGTTTTATTCTAAGTCTTTTTGACATGTTAGATTCATTTTAAATGCATTCTTTTGAAATTAGTATTAATCTGATTCATTTTCAACTTTCATTTTGGGTTGCATAAATTTGTTTCATTTTTATGTAATAATGAGTATACGTCTTTACTCGATATGTAACCTTATTTGCTCTCATTCAATGTGTCTGATTGTTGTTATTGCATGATGTATTAAGTTCAACTGAATATTTTGAGGTGTGTTTAAGATAAACTAACAGAGTAATGCAATAATGCACTTTGCTTGCAAGAACCAGTATAATAATTATGTCCTGGAAATATTCACTTTATAATGTATATTACTCTCATGTTTCAATATTGTGCACTGTTTGATTGGTTCAGTTGTCTTAACACTGTTTTCAATTCACAGTCTTCACGCTAACCCACTAGCCCACAGCCCGGGGCTAGTAAATTTCTATTCGGGCTAGTGAATTTTCTTAAAATTGTGTACTCAGGCTAGTGGTAAATTTTCTATTTCCAATAGTCCACATACAGTTCGGGCTAGTGCTTTAAAAAAATTAGTTCGAAGACTGATTTCAGTTAAATACGACAGCCAGTTCACCTAACCAGTTTTCCTGGACTGTATTCCTACCGGTAACCAGAAGAAACTTACCCATGGAGTTGGCAACTTCCAGTGTTCGAACTTTTTTTTTTAAAGCACTAGCCCGAACAATATGTGGACTATTGAAAATAAACCATTTACCACTAGCCCGAAAAAACAATTTTTAGAAAGTTCACTAGCCCGATAAGAGATTTACTAGCCCCGGGCTGTGGGCTAGTGGGTTGGTGTGCAGACTGAACTTCTTCTCATTGAGGAAAATCAATATTTTTGTCAAATTTTCATACAAGGCTATGACTAGCCACAATACAAGTCCAAGGCACTAACCAATGGACTACAGCCATAGCCTTGTGCACTTGTCATTAATTCGGACAACATAGATGTTTCCTCACTTATGTAATAACTGAAAACATTAAATTGCTAATATTTATTTATATCTTTTTTCACCAGTTAGTGGAGAGGTTTCTCACGGAGAATATAAAACTGGAAGGTCAAGGATCCAACGTCAGTCAGAGTCAACTGTATATAGGTATGTAAGCATTATATTTCATGAATTGATACAGACTGACATGTACATATGATTGCAACATGGTTTGGTTCCTGTGGAGTTATAATTATTATTTCCGCTTTTTATTTAAATTTCTATTTTGAAGTCACTTTTTTGTTGTTGTAATATATGTTTGATAATATTCTATGTATTATTTTTATTGGATATAGTTTTAATTGATAAATAAAATTATGATTAAGTTTGTAAATGAAGATACATTTATATGACAAATGCATTAGCCAAATAACTATATATATACATCAATATTTAGAAGCATTGTTATATTTTAGGGCAAGGGTTTACTATAAATTTCATGAATTTCTAAGGGCTAGACAAATCCACTCACCTGCTTGTTATTATGGGTAGAAATAGACTGGACGAGTAGCTTGAAAAAGTCAAGCCCTGCAGCTAGCATGGATGTAATGTACATACTTAAGTCTGAAGGTAGTGATCTATTGAGGCAGAGCTCTTCTAATTGTTGTAGCATATGTCTCTATCATTTCAGCTTGTTTTTGGGGTATAAAGGATATAGTGGATCATTTGTTAAGGAGTAATATAGGTAAGTACACTGGTTTCTATGGTTACACAAAATGGAGAACATTTTCCTTGCTTTAATATCATTTTTAGCTCACATGAGCACTTAAGTGCTTATGGTGAGCTTTTGTGATCAGTCTTTGTCTGTCGTCATGTGTGCATTGTCAGCTTTTACCTTGTGAACACGATAGTGGTAAACAAGTAAGTTGATAATTATCAGCTCGATTTTATTAAAAGACTTCTTCTTATAAAAGTCCTATATTTTACCCTCAAAATTGCTAAAATTATAAACTCCTTTATTTTGGGTGAAAAGAATCCTTTTTATTCCTATATTTTGTGAGAACCTGGTTGTCGTCCTGCATTATATATCTTAATTGTTCATTCAGTTAGATTAATTACTTATTTGTTGAATACATTTATTTTAATGTTATTTTGATGTAATTTGTTACATTCATCTTTCAGATGTAAATAGAAAAAACAATATTACTTTATGGACGCCCCTCCATGCAGCCACATTCCAAGAATACGGGCCTGTAAGATATTTATGTATATTTTAGTAATTTCTATGTTGGAATCCTTCAAGACACTTTAAAATAAAAGCTTCTTTTCTTCAGAACACATTACATACTACACCACTTAATAATTCCTTTTCTCTATTTATTTATTTGAATTTAAAGCAATTTTTCAACACTTTATATTCAGTTATATACAGCGACCAATTCTAACCTAACTAGTTTTCCTGGACTGTTTTCTAACCAGTATTAATTTTCACTTTCAAGAATAGCGTTTATTCACATGGTGACCTTTATTCGGAGATGGCCGCTAACACATGTTTGATTATACTCTTTTCAGACCAATTTCTCCTGTATTTCAACAATATTGCGAACATCGATACTATGTCAAATAATATCTACTACATGTATAATATTATTTTACTTCAGCTGATGAAACTGTTGTTTTTATTTTGCAGATTGTGATGATGCTGTTGGAGTATGGTGCTAAACCAGACAGCCCTGATTATCAGGGAAGGTTGGTGACTTTGAAGTGTCTTGTATACATGTATATAACTTAGATACAACAATCCACATTGTGTATTGATTGAATCTTTGGGCATTATACTTTAAGACTGTTGTAACAACTTATGTATTCATTTTAATATCAAAGTAAGATGATTAATTAATTAATATGGTAAATGATTAACAAATATTACTCATCAGTGGAAATTAAATTATAGTTGATTGACACATAACAAACTCATCTGTTTGAACCATGTACTATCATGTCTGATTTTCTTTCTGCATTATTGCTGTATTAAAGGGGTTTGTCACTATTTTTTATAAGTATTTATTTTCACATATATTAGTCCTTGATCTTAGTTGGTTATTGACTTTCATTATTTGTAGGCATGCCAGTCTTACTATATGCTAAATGAAAAAAAATGTGTTTTAGTACTAAGCAACTAAACACTGTAACTACAACATGCTTTGAGTACTAGTGTTTTGATTCAGTTTCTAGATCACTTAATATTCTTTTTTTTGTTTTTATTTAAAGAATAAGATTATATTGCTGTAAAGATATGTATTTTTGGACATGGCATACTGGTATTTTTTATGTTTAAAGGTATTTTTTATGACCCAGGACGCTGAGGTGTATACATCTGTAGTCTTCTTCTACTATTAAAGCTAAAAAAGTTGCTTTATGACCAGTCTGTTGGTGCAATGTTAAACCCCTGTTTTGTAAATTACTTTTTTTCAATACGCTGATGTTTTCTGCATTCAATTATTTCAGGACCCCTATAGACTTCGCTTCTGCGTCGGATAAGATTTGGCCTCATTTTGCCGCCCTTGGTTGTAGACGTGCTACTCGGAGTGAACTTGTAGAAAAACAGGTCCTTAGACCGGTGAGATATTTTCTTCAAGCATTTTTTAAAAAAAACTTAAGTTTATCATTTTCTTTAAACAGATAACTTAGCTTTTATAATTCATGATTTCCTTGTCATTGTAATGTATGAAAATCTGACCTGATGGAGTTAAGAAACCATGATTTCTAAATAGTGTAATTTTCAATAATTTAGTGTCCTTCTGTGAGATTTTACTGTAAATTATTGATTTGTCCTTATTTTGATTATTATAAATCATTTATTTATTCTTATTTTACTGTAAATTATTTGTTTATCCTTATTTTATTATAAATCATCTATTTATCCTTATTTTACTGTAAATTATTTGTTTATCTTTATTTTATTATAAATCATCTATTTATCCTTATTTTACTGTAAATTATTTGTTTAGCCTTATTTTATTATAATTCATCTATTTATCCTTATTTTACTGTTAATCATTTATTTATCATTATTTTTCTTTTACAGCAATCTAGTCATTCAGCAGGTAGAAGGATGAGAGCTCCTGGGCAAGGTATTCAAATGGTGAGTTTTTGAAAATTGCAGTCTATTTCAGTCATTTTAGCAGTTCATAGTCATTACTTGTGAAATTATGTTATTACCTGTTTTTTTTATTAATTTATTTTAACAAACAATTAGGTCTACATATTTATCAGTTTAAGTTTTTACTTAAACTTTTACTTTTATGTCCTGAAAAATTAAATGGGTTTTTAGCTCCTCTGATTTTAGAATCAGGGAATGTCAGGCGTACGTCATACTTCCACAATTAGTTTGTTTACACTCTAGCATCCACAGCTCTTAACCAATCGTGATCAAACTTGCTCAATGTATATGGCCACAATGTCTCAGCTAAGTTTGATTATGGGCAAAATCGGACAAACTTCAAGAATTATGTGCCCTTGACTTAGTCAACTCCCTTTATTACAGTAGATTTTATTATCATTTTAAAATCATGCAGATCAGGTTCAACATAGCACTTGACTTCTAATGAGATCTTAAGAAATGTTACAACATAGCTCATTAATTGAATGATGAAGATATTTTGAATATTATAACAGTGTTGTTAACTTGTTACCAAAAATCTCAGAGTATGTTATGTGCATCTTCATTTTCATATAAAACCAATTTGTACATAATGACATATTTTGTTCAACAATAAAGTGCTTGTTCTTCTCTTTTATTTACAGGCATCATATGATAGAGAAGAACCAAAATATGAACAAAACAGTGACCCTTTCATTCAAGCTGCTGTAACAGGGGATGTTTTGGCCGATCAAAATGAGGGACCAAATCCTAGCTCACAGAATCCACAGTTCTCCGTATGGAGATGATTAAATTATATATGTTCAACTTGTTAAAAAAACGTCCACGGATCTCATTGTGGCATTGTTTCAGTTCTACCCTGAATGCTTTAAAGGATTGGACTCAAGATTTAATTTTTATACCCCCGCAAACGAAGTTTGAGAGGGGGTATATTGGAGTCACTCTGTCAGTTGGTCTTGGTCAGTCGGTCAGTTGGTCAGTCTGTCCGCATAAAATATCACAAACTACTTCCACATTCTTCAAGCAATTGCAATGAAACTTGAAACTTGTTATCACCATGAAGTGTAGATGTGCAAGACACAATTTTCATTCCCAGCGATTCACTCATTCCAGAGTTATGTGCCCTTGAACATAGCCATATAGTGTACAATGGCATTCTAAGTTTGTGGAGCAAACTACTTCCACATGTTTCAAGGGATTGAATTGAAACTTGAAATATATTATCAGTATGAAATGTAGATGTACAAGACACACTTTTCATGCCCGGTGGTCCACTTATTGCAGAGTAATGTCCCCTTGAACTTAACAGTATAGTGTACTATCGTATTCTTAGTGTCAAAGCAGCAGTGGGGGTATTAGTCACCTCTGGGACAGCTCTAGTTAAACCTGTAAACAACTTAATTTAATAGGACTAGATAACAAATAGTCATATTTCAAATACCAAACAGACCCTATTTTTGTGACAGACCTTGAAATGTATAACTTCTAAAAATCTTATTTATGAACTTAGTGACTGTGCTTTAGTTCTTATGTTTGTAAGCTGATTTTAAAAGTGTCCAAGTTAATTAAGTTTTCTTATGTGAGTTAATTTATAAGTTGATATAAATTTTTGATGGAATTTTTTTTAGATATTCAGGCTGTTTTCTGAATCAGTATTTAAAACATTTCATTGTATAATTTGTTCACTGTTTGTAGATTATTAGACTGTAAAATGCCATGATTAGAAAAAATAACAATACAATTGCTCGCTTGATATCATAAAATGAGTTGCTGTGGTCCAGTGGTTAATTTGCTGGACTTATAACCGTCAATGCAGGTTTTAATCCCAGTCGTGAAAGGTTGGGTGAACCGGCCACTGTGTTTAACTGAAATATGGTCGACACAAACACGGTCTTTTACCCACTGAAACAAAAGTGAGATATTCTGAAAGTACACAGTATGTGACATTAAATTGTGAAGTGCTAATTGTTGCCCCTATGTTTTTATTGAATTCCTTGTGTACTTACTGTATGTGTAAGTTTTGTTGTTTTTTAACACCAAGTCGTTCCATGCTGTTTTTAGCCTTCTGGCAAAGTTATGTCATTTTTACTTTTTATTGAATGCATACTTACCCATTGGTACTTTCCTTTGATTAAATATCTTTGGTTTAATTTATTTATGCCCATAGATAAACATAGAATGGTTCATTTGCTCAACTGCTTATAAAAGTTTACATTATTTTCCTCCCTTTGTTTGAAAGCAAAGAATTGCATGTGGTACCTTTTATCAACTACCATACTGTATGAATGCACACCCCACTGATCATGATATTGTTTTTGACCTCAATTTATGTAATGCAATATCCATATATACTTCATTTAACTGAGATTTAATGCTATTTATTCATATTTTACTGTCCTATTATTTTATGCATCTTCCTTTATTGCAAAGACCTATACTATTCTGTATAGTATAGGTCTTTGTTTATTGTTTAGAATTCACTATATCTGGATTTTTGAAAAAATTTCCTTTTTTGTCTTTGCGTTAATATTATGACAAGTTTTTGTTAAATTCTATCATCGTTGAAAGTGCAGTTTATCTCCCCGTTAGAACAGGTAGAAATCCTTAGTAAGTACATATCTACCAAATTTTTGACCTACCAGTAGTTATTCGTGTGCGCCAACATGGACTAATTAAGTTATGAGACACTTATTAATTTATTTCATATTGCATAAACAACATAATACAATTCATAAGAAATTCCATGTCTCTTGTGACTGTTTTCAATTTTTAAGAAAAATGAAAGTCGTTGTTCATGCATATCTCATGTTTTTAATGTTGATTTTATGAATATAAATTTGTCTGTCATTCTGCACATAAGTTAACTGTGCAACTTTAGTTGTTATTTTGTTGATCACTTTGCCATTAAATTTATTTAAATTAAAACCTTCCATCTTGTCATTCATGAATGAAAGCTAAAAGCAAAATACGATTCACAAGTTTGATTTCACAGTAAGACTTCATGTCCTTCTCTCAGGCAGAGATGCTATATCAGTCGGGAATAGTGGACATTTTATATTTCGCGACTATTTTGGTCAAATTATCGTGTCAATTTGATTTTCAAACTATCACAAAAAAAAAAGAAAATTACAGAATTTGTTAAATATTTAACACTTTAACTTCCATACACAAAAATCTTTGCAAAAACAACATTTATTTAATTTGAATGAAGAGATTATTTGACATTCCTTCTGTCCCTAGATTACAACATTTTCAGGAATGATGCTCTCGCGTTATCTCAAAGGCACTGTTTTCTATATAGATTTTACTGTAATATAGTATCCTTGTCTCAGATGATAAAATTGAAGATATTACATGAACATACAAGTATTATGTGATACTTCTCCCATTCCTGTATCATAAGATCAAAAGGAAAGGAAGCTGTCATTTACTTGCTGAGTAAAGAATCAACTTAATAATAAGAAGGTTGAAGTCAATAAGGGGTCTCCTTGTTTCAGTGGTTATGGTCTCTAATAATCACTTGCCCCTCACTGCTGCAACCAGCTAGCTTACAGGAGGTTAACGGTTCTACCCAGGTGTATACTTGTTTTTTTTCTCCACCGTTAAAGCTGGAAAGTCGCATAATGACCCTGACTGTTGGTATGATATCAAACCTTGGTGAAAAGAAGACAATTTAGACCATAGGGAAAGGTAACAATGAAAAATAGCATGTCACAAATCTTTGGATGAATTCCAAACCTGTGCCATATTCTTCAAATAGTACCCGAGCTTATAAATGAGTACTGATCCCGAGGTTATAAATGAGTACTGATCCCGAGGTTATAAATGAGTACTGATCCCGAGGTTATAAATGAGTACTGATCCCGAGGTTATAAAACTTGAGATCGATCTCTGAACTCAAATCTCATATCTTGTCTTTTAATGTTTTAAGTTAATTATGATCAGACATTAATGATAAAATTGTGACTACATAATTGATCTAGATATGTTTCTAAGCATTACTCAGCCCCTTCCATTCAACCGTAATACTTTGAGAATGAATTTGAGATTGGAGACCGTTCTCAAGTTTTATAACCTCTGAACCTGGTAAATCTATAAAATCATAGAAAATGTGTAACAATTCTAACAAGGACATTTTATTCATTGAGAATAATATTATATTAAAATACATAATCATAATATTCAAAGAAAACAAGACTTAAACAATATAGTGGGAAATGCTTTTAAAACAATTTAAATTGTTGGATATTCAAGAATTGATTATTCAGCAAAGAAAGAACAAAAAAGTGAGTCCTTCAGGTATACGAACAACGGCCATGCATGGGGATAAAGGTTCGTATCAAGTTTCATAGTCAGATATCCACCAACACTGCGGAGCGGAGGCAACGATCGTGGGTATCCGACGATGATCAAGTTTAGGATAGACACTACTTTGAACAGTGAACTAACACTCCCAAGTTTGAGGTCAACATATAAAAGTTCAAACCTTGGACAATATTCGAAAGAAGAATATTCAAGAATGATAATCTGAAATATACTGATATAAAAACAGAAAACTGACAAAAACATGTCCTCTCCTTGTTGCAGGGGAGACAATCACAGTATAAGACCACACAGACGAAAATATCCATAGACATCACTAAAAGTATCATGATATGAAATTCAGGAGCATTTTAAGTTTTCACACTCACACATTTTGGATACTTGCATTGAACACACTATTCTTAATATAACTATAAAATATAATAGTAACCAGAGAACAAAATGTTATACACAACTAAAGAAAATATAATGTATGGTTTGACTGGTGACTGTACAATCCAACTTATTTAGGTTAGATGAAACTGAAAAAAGAAAGTCAATATTTTTAGTGAGATCGCAAATAATAACAAATTTAAGCACATATTCATCCCCAGGCATACCAGTAAATAAAAATTGTAACAGAACATTAAATAGATCAGTAAATATTGAATATATCTATTACACAATACAATACAAGAATGAGTATCACATATTGCAACTACATATAAAAATGTTTAAACGGCAGGGTATTTTTCCACACTTCTTTGAATGTTTTATGGTTTATAGCAGTCCATCAAACTCAGAGAAGAAGCACATTGTGCTGAGTTGATCAACACAAATTCAACTCCATAAAACTTCATTAAAATTACAACTGAGAAATCTGCAGCCTTTGCATTAAGATATGACTTATTGAATCACAAACCTAAAACAACACTCATTTAATTATTTTCTCTCCAACTACATTCATGTTCCTGCAAAAATGATCTTTCCACACTAAAATCATAATAATACATGGCATAATCAAAGTGCTTCAGTTGACAGGAATTATCTTTTAACTCATTAAATCCTTCAGTTTGAAGACCACAACACAATTCAAAAGGAATTCCCGATAGAGCTGTTAGTGATTTGTCACCAGAGAATGTATTAAGATGATCTTCAGGAATGGTACAGTTCTGATTTCCAGCACAGGCAGGCTGTGAACCTTGACCAAGAGGCTTTCCATGTTTGATTCCTGGGTAGTGTGACACATCTAATGAAGGGGAAGCTCCATAACTTGATGAACAATAGTCTTGATAACTAGGCAGGTCATTTTGCGATGCCTGAAAAGAAACAATGAATCTTAATAGACTTATACATAACAGATTTGACTCTCTAAATGGCCTTCTGACTCTAGAAATTCGCCAAATAAAGCTTCTGGCTCTTTATAATTTGTACCAAAGGGTCAAATTTACTATTACATTACTTGGAAATTTTGTTGACTTCTCAAATTTATTATCAGCTAAGGCAGTAAGGGTTAATTTTGACCCTCAGTTTTCAATGTCTAGCGGGCATCCTGCATCATATGCCTTAAAAAAATGCTTATAGCATTTGAGGACACATTGTTAATGATAAATTAAATGTAAGACTGTGTCTTTTGTAGAATAAAATTTTGTAGTAACAATATCAATGAAATAGAAACTACATGCAGCTACAATGAGTTCAATATTATTCTCTTTAGACAGTTACATAATGAAATAATATATATCCTTAAAAAATATAATCGCATTGTTGGCTTGATTCTGAAATGTTTTAAGATTTACAAGTCAAACATTTGTTTTGGGGACTTGATTATGCATTTTAGACAATATATCAGCTCAAAATTCCACCAGACCATTGGTTTGTTGATCCGCCACTTTTTACCAGACCGACAGCAATTTAGGTGGACTCGGCCTACGGACCCACAGCCAAATTCAAAGACAGCACTGTACCTGGTTATAGTTCGGAGGAGCATCAACAACATCAGCTCTGAAATTTCTTGCCTCTATTGTATTTCTTTCACTTGCTGTGTTTCCAACCACAAGGAATCCATCTTCTTCAAGGTCATTTCTATCTAAGTTTTGTCCTGAAAATTATCATCATAGTAAATGTATCATTTGTTTGTAAAAGAACTAACTAAGCTAAACCATGTATGTTTTACATGCATACAAAAGTTACATTGTATGGAAATACATTGCTTGGACTGGGCCCTATCCTGTATTCTAGTGGATGGTTGTTCTGAATTCAGTTATGAAATCTGCCAACTGAAAAGCCAATCAGAACTCATTGTATCACACAGAACATATTTCAATACAGATCTGATGAACTGAATCCCTATTTTTGGCATTAGTGTTAGATGTATAGTACATTATTGCTATAATTTTAACAATATTTCATTACGATATTAATATTATCATTAGTAATTAGATAGTTTTTTTCTTATTCAGTCACAGAGTAATGAGATGTTTTGTTGTAGAACCACTATAACCATATAACTAAGCACATACAGTATAAATAATATTTTATGTCAAATTTCAAATAAAGTAATCTCACACTATCATTCAACCATTTAAAAGCTATAAAAACTCAGTTTTTTACCATGCATGTCAGACTTCGCGAAAGGCAAAAAAAATCTGCCGGACATTCGGTCCAACAAGCTTGAAAATTCTGTTGGGCCGTAAAGAAATCTGTCAGACGGAAAGTAGTAAACAAGTCTAAATGCATAATTACATCTCTGACAGGTAAATAATTTGCGGGACAGACGGTCCAATAATATAAGATTCTTTTTCTGACCGACACACAATCTATTGGACAAGTCTGCCGGTCCGGCGCCTTTCACAAAGTCTGCATGTCATTATAGAAAAATCTAAATACCACATATTCAGAAAACCTCATTTAGCCACCATCTCAATACCACAACCACTTAAAAATAACTTCAGACCAGATTTCAACATAACCTTGATAAGGTAAAAAATGAGATCATCTCCAATGAGATCATCCCAATTTAAGACCAATTTTTTATAAATAACTTTCAGAATTATATATGTAACGAATTTGGACTCAGTGGAGTTACCGGATGTATTGAGCTATATGGACTTATGGATTTAAAGGAACAGTAGGATCCTTGTATTGTATATAAGTGCTTGACTTTAGTAATTTGTGCAGTTGTTACGGTACCATCAGTGAGGAGTTATATATCTTAGGGTCCAGTTGTGGAATACTGATTGTTTAATTAATTGTCAATGTTATCAAATAGGGATAATACATTTATGAAACTGCGTTTTCAGTTGTTCACTGTGTTTTAATCCTGACAAAAGAATACAAGCGTTACATATATATATATATATATATATGGATGATAAAACAAAACAATAACAATTAAACATAGTAAGACACTTTCTTATCAGATCAGATGAATGGCCCAAAAATTGTTTGTCAACTGTAAAAGACTGGTAAGGCTTAAAGCAAGCTCAGCTGAACATGTGCATATTTACAAATATTAGTCCAAACTAATTAAGACTGTTTGTAACACTTTTTTTACCTAGCCCCTTCCTGGTTATATAGTCCTTCCTGGTTATGGTCCTTACAAATTCATTTATGAAATCAGCCCACCATAAAGTTAAATAAGTAAGGCTAAACCAGCATGGTAAAATCACCCTAAAGTCTCATAGTCATACGATGTATCTGTTTTTACGTTTAACAACTTACAATTCGTATTCTTATTTTATTTCAGCTTTTACGTTCTTTTAACACTCCTTGTCACAGCTTGATGCGGGTCATGCCCTGGGGTCATGCCTGCGTCTCCGTGAGAGGTTTGGCATTAAAGAAAGATAGAAGATGGATAGATCATATGATATCTAAAATAGTGAAATTAGGTCAGTTATGAAGTATAATGACTAATGTAACTTGGGCTCTCCAGTTGCAGTGAGTTATAAATCCAATCCAACTAGTTCCATGAAAATGTTTTCTAGGATTATAATAGTACCCGGTATATAGATATATATAGAAGTTCTGTTTTTATCTAGCAACAAGACTAGTAATGAAAAATGAGCTAGTAAAATTTAACAGTATAAAAACTACTTTCATTTTTATGTATATATAAAAAATTAGTACTTACCCGAATTCAATCCACTGGATTGTTGATTTGAGTTCCCTCGACCAAAAGGTCTTTGTATATTTTGAATCAGACTGTTAAACATGTTTTTCTTTGGGCTACAGTACTTTTTAATTAGTCACCAGATTTTATATATATATATAACTACATCCGAAATCTACTACATTTGTAATTTGTAAATAAAATTAAGAGTGATTAAATAATGTCCAATTAATCACAACATCAAACAGGTCATATCTTATAAATAATAAATTGTCCAAGTCAGTGTAATAAATGGCGAATATATACGCTGAACTACATAAGTTTAATAAACTTTATGATGAAATGAGCAAAACAAAACGAAAGGACACGACAACGAACTGTCAGATGTGTATAAAACCCATGCTGTGTCGGTATAGTACCGTTTTCAGGGACTTGGTCGGTTGGTTAGTTAGTTTTATTCAGGTGAAATGAGTACATGTCACTATGATAAGAACAATACAAATTCAACGTTGACATATAATAAAAATACATGTGAACATTAAAATGCATAGAAGATGACACAAATAGTATTACCTGCTCAAACTCAGGCATTTTTGTTATAGTTGTGTTAGAATATATGTGCTATGAAAATGTAACTCAGAAGTATGTACAATAATTTATTGATTATTTAAATTTGCCTTTCCGGTGTCACATGATCAAATTATAAGGACCACAATGGAAATTATTAATAAGTCGGCTTTAATGACTTCTTTTTGTGTCATTCCTGGTATTGATTATGTCCTTAGAATTTGATCATGTGACACCGGAAAGGCAAATTTAAATAATCAATAAATTATTGTACATACTTCTGAGTTACATTTTCATAGCACATATATTCTAACACAACTATAACAAACATGCCTGACGTTGAGCAGGTAATACTAAAATCTATAATACTGAAAGATAAAATAAAATTTTAAATAATTAAAATTGACCAGAATAAAAGGACTAACTAGCTAGACTGTTACAGACTGCATAAAATGATTCTTTACAGCTTTTTTAAAATGACTAGGACTTTTTATAGATCTAAAAAGTGGTGGTAACCTGTTCCATATCTGGCAGCCATCATAAAACGCAAAAGATTTCTTCCCAAAACCCTTAACACTGGGAATAGAATAACTATTGAGCACTATCCCGAAGACGAGTGGAATAAGAGTGTACATCATTAGCCAATTTAAAAGTTTCATTTAAGTAGCTTGATGCACTATTATAGTGAATATTATGTACATGACCAAGGATAAGGAAATTAACTCTTAAGTGAACCGGTAACCAGCCAACTCTTCGAAGTGGACCTTCCCAATATGAGTACGAGGACTGAGATTAAGTATATGAATCTCAACATTTTATTCAGGGTAGGCTGAAGTCTATTTTTCAGAACTTGACTCAACCATAAATACCAAGACGCACATGCGTAGTCAAAATGACATTGAATTAATGATGAAACTAAAAGCTGTTTGGTATACCTATTTAAAAATGAACTCTTTCTATATAAAAACTTTAATTTAGCATTGGCCTTCTTTATAACCTGATTGGCAATGGACTCGCCAGATAAACATTGGTCAAGATCAGCACCCAAGCATTTGACAGATTTGGTGGATGATATTAAATTTTCATTGCATACAATGACTAATCTATCACATGAGCTAAGTTTCGGCTTAGAAGCAAACAAAATGGATTCTGTCTCATCGAGATGCAATGAGAGCTTATTATCGGTGAGCCATTTACTTATACTGGTAAGATCATCAGTGAGCTGGAATGTAATATACTTAATGTCTTTCCCTGCCACTAACATACCTGAGTCATCGGCATACAAGAGTAAATTTTTTACGAACCACAGCCTCCATATCATTCGCATAAATTAGAAATAACAGGGGGCCAAGGATTGAACCCTGAGGTACCCAACAAGTGACATTGGCACTAGATGAAAGTACACCAGAGACATTGACCATTTGTGTACGACCAGATAAATAAGAACTAAACCACAGAATAACATCTCTAGAGAAACTCATAGCATCAAGCTTCATAAGTAAACATCATGATCGACAGTGTCGAAGGCCTTTTGCAAATCTAAAAGGACGTACCACACCTACATAATTACCTTTATCCATTTCAAATTTAATGAAATCGGTAAGGTTGACACTCCAAAACTAAAATTCCAGTGTGTGTTGCCACTGGAATAAGTAATTAAGTTATATAACGAGTTTTTTTAGTTATAGTCTTCTGGTTATCGTCAAACGTCAAAAGGTTTGTCTCATTTTTGAAAAATGTACATTTTAGCTTTTCAATTTGAGCAGGATAGCATCCCTGAGTGACACTGATAAATACAAACGTTCGAGGTATTATCTACAATGTTATAGATTAAACATCTATCATAAATATATGGTATGACTGTATACATGCTCTTAAATCAGCACGCTAGTAGTACGTCAGCTTGTCATTATCTGGCCCAGGGTTTTCAGTTCAAATGATTTTTTATAGATAGAGTGATTTAATGTTCAAGTTTGTAAAAATATATGTGTTTCTGGTTACATGCTCATTAAAAATAGCTAGGGTAGATTGGAAGGGACTTTTTTAGAGTTTTTAAATTATTATTCTTGAAAGTGTGTGAAAAGGTAAAAGGTGAGAAAGTGGATGTACCGTTCTTCGATCGGGCCTAAAGGGTACCATGCAGCTATAATTATATACATGTAATTAATAGAAAACTTATGCCGGATTCTTAACTAACTTTTATTCCTTATTAAAAATTCAGTATAGTAAAGTAATAATAAATCACTTTTTAAAAACAGTTTTTAAATGAAGTAATTCCAATCGGTAATCCCTAATGATTTTAGTGAAACCATGGAGTTGGGGTTCTTTTAAAAACTGTTTTAAAAAGAGTGGTTTATTATTATTTTACATGACTATGTACTCCGTCATATTTTTCTTTTAATTATAGGATTGCGAAGAAGTCGTGTACCCGGAAACAAACAATTTGTTGACGCCTAAATGATATAATGTTATGTACATAAAAAATACCGAAAGATAGATCTTTCACCAAACCAGGAAACAATATGTAAAACGCTGCGATCCGTATGTTGATGGGTTAGCAGGGGCGTAACTTGCCCTATAATAATGCGTTGGCACCTATCTAAGGGGATCCGGGGCATCTTTACACCGTAGATTGCCGGAGACGCATTCTGCAGCATAATCCGGTGTGCTATAGCCTAACTTGCATATTTTAATATGAAGATCTTGCAGTTTTCCCTTATAGATTAATTCATTTTGAGTTTTCATTTATCAATTGATTTTCCACGAAAGTTGCAAACGTTTAGTAAGATCTGTATACGAAGGTCATATTTGTTCCTATTCCTTTCTTACCTTAATATCTAAGGGAAACAAGTCTAACTGACTTTTGAATATAAAATAAATTTCCCCACGGTCCGCAGACACATCTTTACATAATATCGTTTTTGTGATCATTATCAGCTAAATAAATGTTTGACTTTTAGATAGGGATATTAGTAAGGATGTTAAAATAATGATTTGAGGCAGAAAAACAGGAAAATAAAGTCAGAATCACATTTTGTGGTTTTTAATAAGGGAGATAATTTGGACGTAGTGGTATGGTAATTTGGTTGGTTGTTTGGTCGGTCGGTTGGTCCGTCCGCATACATATCACAAGTGTGTGGAGCGAACTATTTCCACATTCCTTAAGCGATCGTAATGAAACTTGAACTATATTATTACCATGAAGTGTAGATGTGCAAGACACAGTTTCCATTCCCAGTGATTCACACATTCCAGAGTTATGTGCACTTGAACTTAGCCATATAGTGTACTGTCGCATTCTTAGTGTCAAAGCGGTGGTCACTTTTGTGACAAAGCTCTAGTGGAGAAAATCCGGACTGAGCAAAATAATATAACAAACTACACATAATGTCTATACAAACACTTTAATAGATACTTTTAAACTTGTAAATGTTACAAAAAGTGTACCATAGTAGTAAAATGAAAAAAAAGCGAAATTCGCAATAGAAATGAACGGTTAGGAGCCAGAAGAATGGACCATCAGAGTACCAAAAGTTTAAACTATGTACATGCAGTTCTTACTAAACATTTGCAACGTTTATGGAAAATCATTTGATAATTGAAAACTCAAATCTAGCAGGGAAAAACTGCACTTCTACTTCTTGTTCTTGATCATCATATTAAAATATTTAGGCTATAGCACACCGAATTATGCTGCAGAATGCGTCTCCGACAATCTACAATGAAAAGATGCCCTGGACATAACTCTTGAATGAGTGGATCACTGAGCATGAAAATTGAGTCTTGCACAGTCTGCATTTCATAGTGATAATGTATTTCTAGTTCCAATTCAATTCCTTGAGAAATGTAAAAGTAGTTTGCTCCACAAACATTCATGAGCAAAGCATGCAACAGTACACTGTATAGCTAAGTTCAAGGGCACATAACTCTGGAATGTGTGAATGACTGGGCATGAAAATTGTGTCTTGCACATCAACATTTCATGGTGATAACATATTTCAAGTTTCATTACAATCGCTTAAGGAATGTGGAAGAAGTTCGCGCTACAAACTTGTGATACTGTATGCGGACGGACCAACCGACCGATCGACCGACCAACCGTCCGACAGAGTAACTCCAGTATACCCCCTCTCAAACTTCGTTTGCCGGGATGTAACATGTATTAATAGAAAATGAAAATTTTTTTTGAAAAGAACAACTTTCACTCAAATGCTTATAATATTGTTCAAATTCAAATTCTGAAATACGATATCTTTTCTGTTTGTATAGCCTATTTAAAGATAACTCTATATAAATATGCATTTAATATCATCCCAAGACAAAGAATCTAAGAAATATTGAAGAAATTATTTTTAGATTACGGAGAATTTTGCACCAAATTACCATTCCACTACGTTCAAATTATCTCCCTTATTAAAAACCACAAAATGTGATTCTGACTTTAGTTTCCTGTTTTTCTGCCTTAAATCATTTATTTAACATTCTTACTTATATTCCTATCTAAAAGTCAAACATTTATTTAGCTGATTATAATCATTAAAAAGATGTTATGTAAAGATGTGTCTGAGGACCGTGGGAAAATTTATTTTGGATTCAAAAGTCAGTTCGAGTTGCTTCCCTTAGATATAAAGGTAATAGGAACAAGAAAAAGGAATGTTTGTCCAGGAACCCTACACATTATATTGGGTAATAATTGTTGTTATTTAATTTTTTAAGAATATCATTTAAGTTGAAGTATTCAAAAGGCTGTGCAATTATTCATTTTAGTGAGAAACTGCGTTTAATGTACTTGAATATTCCGAACACATGAATGTCTATAAGGTATCAAATTTACATACATATATTTCTTCCTATATACTAGTACATGTATAAGCATGACTAACTGTTGTTTGTGTCTGTTAAGTCTACAATAAAAAGCATGTTTTTTATAAATTATGTCTGTGACTGTCAGGGGCGTAGCTTATCCTAAAATAGCGTGTAGGCATCTTTTAAGGGGGCATCTTTCTGCAGTTCTGTATGTACGTTGTTTAAGCTCTGGGTACTCTGATGGTCAATTCTTCCAGCCCCTAACCCTTCATTTTATTGCGTTTTTCGCATTGTTATTTGTTGTTAGAAAAAGTGTAGGCACGTGCCTACAGTGCCTATAGGATGCTACGTCAGTGGTTAGAGTTGTGTTTTTCGTGATTTTGTGTGTATTGATAACAATTGCGTGTGTATTGGTTTCAGCTGGGACCAATTAATATAAATTATATATATATACATTGTTCCAGTAAATAGTGTCCATGATATCACTGAGCTAATATGGATGTCTTAGATAGCCTTTGTGGAAAATAGGAAATTTTCTGATGGCAAGTTGGAATCCGAGGTCTTTAATTGCTTTCAATTAATAAAACAAAAAGACAGATAGTGTATAGGGTTTTATATAATAACAATTAAGTATGTTGATAATTGAATATATATTTATTAGAACTGATAATAATTAAAACTATTCATATACAGCCGCTAATTAAAAGGTAAATCAACATGTAAACATGTACATGTACTATTAAAGTTAGAGACACACATACACAAGGTTAAACAAAGTTCAGAATTTAAACATAAATAATACAATGTAATTCAATAAGTCAACGTATACGAAGGAACAAAGTTATCAGTCCATTCTATAAATAACGGCTGCGTCATCAAGCTATGGGTAGCACGTGACCTGGGTGTACACATTGGTTATCGGTCATCTTAAAATATCAAAACCAAATATGGCGGTTTCAAGCAATTTTTTTATACATATATCACAAGTATAATATCAATCGTATGCATCTATCTTTCAACGTGTTGATATCATGTATACATATAACAAGTTGGTATACTTTAAACAATAAACTTTAAAGATCATATGCCATGCATAAATAAAACATGATAAATAATAATATTCTATCAAATAACAATCATATCACAGTTTTACACTAATAAATATATAAATAAACTAAAACAATTAAATATCATGTAACTACAGTTAAATTAAGGATATATAATTTCATGATTCTTATTTTTCAACAATCACAACACGATCGAGTTACCATGCATGCATATTAAGTCTAACATCAAAGCAATTTTATCAGATTTTCTATTGACTAATCGATACTTTTATTAAGGCAATAATTTACAATTCTAACACAGATTTTCTGTCAATTTATCATAGGTCATACGTACACTTGTACATATATATAGATTGTTACCAATGTAGTACGTACCGTATTATCATATATAAGGCGTAAAATTATGTTGTTGTTTTTTGTTGTTGTACGTTTTGGTTACCCAACCTATCCTCACTTTTCGCCACGACATTATTATTATTAGGTACAAGTAACAGTATATCCATTGTCTAACTTTTTTACCTGCAAATCACTCTTTCAAGAATGATAAAATACATTTTTCCATTTTTGTTTTGTAATAATTGTGTTATATAACACAGATTCCCTACCTACCTACCCTATTTTTAATGAGCATACACTAGTAACCCGAAACAAACAATTCTGTACGCCTGGCATGTTTACAGATAGATGAAATGACATCATATTATTTGAATATGAGATTAACTTCAATAACAATGTCACCAAGACCGCAAACAATGTATATACATGTACAATGTACATTTTAACCTACATTTCGCGTAGTATCATGAATTAGTTGTGTATTGTACAATAGAAAAATCACAACAAGCCTAACATTATAGCTAAATGATCCAAAAAATGTAAAGTTTATCATGCAAACTTGATTTTAAAAAAGGAAATTTATTCAGTTCATAGTTAATAGATGATACTGTACGTCTTATCGCTAACCTAGCTGTGCTCTACACAAGAGTTAACAAAACCACGTAAATATGTACATCACATCAATACAAAATTACTATCAAATTCTTCAGTGAATATATCTTGTTACCACATATCTACCCATTGGTGTGGGACTTCTTCCAGATTGATCTCTTTCATCACAATGAGATTTACCCAATACGTCCTATCATTCTGTTTGACTAGATGTTGCGGTATCCCATTCACATATCCAATACGCAGGTATTCATTGTTTATATAAAAATGATTATTAGGATCTATTGGGTTTTGTGGAGGTCCTCCCTCTTGTAGGAGAAATTTAATATAAATGTTTCCACGAGAGGTTACATTACATTGGTTAATACTTGGATTGATGAACAATCTCATTATGTCATCAACATTAATTTTTATACGTTTCTCTCCAAATGGTGATCTATCAGGAAGGCCACCGTTATAAAGAGTGCAGCAAAAATACGTTCCATTACGTAGTTTCTTACTTTGTATAATGGCATCTTTATTTGCAGGAGATGTGTTGTGATACAGTAAATTAAACGAATTCCTGCAAATATGTAAAAAAAAGAACAGATAAAACAAAAATTGTTGAAATTACGCTGAAATTTTCGTCGTGAAAATTAATAAACATAAAATTGAATTATTATGAGATAGTTACCTTCGGACGCGGTATTTTTCATTAAAAAATAATACAATCCAAATGGAAAAGATGTAAAAATAATGCAGGATATTAAAACATCATGAACATCGATTGCTATAGAGGTTCCGAAAATTAGTCCAACAGATTAGACTGTTTAAATTTGTGACGGCAAGAATTTTATCTCTTCTTTTTTAGAAAACATGAAAGCCGAATTAGTAGGACTATATATTCCATACTTTTTATATTAATAGATATTTGACTTATTGTAAGTCTAGCTACGTAAGAAATTGTATACATGAAAGCAAATGTTCTTTCCAGTCATTTCATTATAGTATATTATTACATTTATAGTTGAAAACGTTTTGCACATAGACATATAGGGAAAATGAAAACTCTGTTATGATTTTTCAAAGCTTTGCAAGATCATAGCATTTGATAACAGAAACATTTTAATCGAAAAATGAGGGTTGATGAACTCGTTTTTGAGTCATCTGCTGATGAATTTGAACTATTGGCTGATTTAAGGTCAATTCAAGGGCAGATAATTCACAATGAAGATAAGCAAGGCCTTATTTTTTCTTATTTTATATAGCCTACTTCTTTTCATGTCATTGTACTAAATTCCAAGAATTGATAATGAGTGGTTTTGTATTCTATTTCTTCTTTACCTTAACCAATGCTAATTTTCTTAAAAATGACTTTTTGAAGAATGTTCAGTTTCTAAATTTACTTCAACTGAAAAAAGGTTATGAAATATTTAATGGAATTGCATGAAATTTTGCATTTTAACCAAGAATAAAATAAAAAACGTGAACTAAAAGTAAAATATGGTATTTGAGATTTATGTGTAAGTTATCTGCCCTTGAAATGACTTAAAATTAGCTCAAAATTCAGATTCAAGGGCAGATAACTAAAATACGAGCTTAGTACGCCCCACTTTTTTCGAACCTGTACAAGTAGCAAAAATGTCTTTATGAGCGCGTTCTATAAGAATTATCACAACGTTTGTAAATTTCATGAGCATTATTGTGGATCAAACAAAACTTGATAGTAACTTCAGACATTACAATTAAGTGATCGATATTGAAGAATGCAGTTTTGAAAATAAAAACGAAATATAATTATTTCTATAACGCGGTGTATATACGTGTTTCATTAATTAACAAGTTAAACATTATGTTGTGTAATTAAATTCGTATTTTCCCTCCAAAACTCATTACTGGCATTCATAAGCAAAATTTACGAATGCAGTCATTTCAATAACGTCAAAAATTATTTCTATTTTGCTTTTATTCGATTTTTGTAATGGTCTGAACAAATTCGGATTAGACAGGTTTCACTGTATATTATTTAAACTGTCACAGATACCTGGAATTACGTAATTTTGATTTCGTTCATTGATTCATGAACACTTTTAATTACGAATTAATTTTCTATTTGTAATTGGATAACTTCATCTGCTGTATAAGCAAGTCGGTCTAAAATTGATATATAGAGTGTATGATGCAGTAGATCATTATTAATACGCAATTTACTCAAATGCTAAGTTGTGTAAAGACAGAGAAAATATTGCTTTATACTTACATGATTAAACTGAGTTGACTTTAATTCACGGAAATCGACACACAAATTATGAGCTCAAGAGTATCCGTCTAATGTCTTCTCGAAATTTCGATTTAGGTTAAAATAAAATAATATTATTATTTCCGGTTTAATCTTTAAATATAAAGCCTTATAGTTAACTTTTACATATCATGTGAAAAAGTCACATATAACACACACAACAATTGTAGATTAATGCAAAAGCATGCATACGTCTGTAGAGAAATTACTGACCTATTGAGCGAAAGCCGAAAGTAGAACTATTTTATGCAAAACTAGTTGGTTTCCGTCCCCAATCTTACAGCACACAATAGAGTGAGAGTGGGAACGGGAACCATGGCAGTTATGGAGCCCACGGCATGTAAGTAAGTCTTCGATAGCTAAGGAGCTTGATTGAAAATCAAATTCCAAAAATAGATTTATGATACACTTATAGCAGATAACCTATGATTTTTTAAGTGAAATGACATATTCGGTTAATCTTAAAATTACTCAGGATTCCCCTGGCAAAAATACAGCCAGGATCCCGGATGGGATAAACCGGGATCCCAGTGGGTTGTGCAATACCGGCCGGGATTTTCGGGAAATGCCGGGACCTCTGGGATCCCAAAATTTGAAAAAGTGGGATCCCTGATCTTTGACCGGGACAATTTATTAGAACGGGATCCCGAATCTAAAACTGGGATCCCAGTTAAAGATCTGGAATCCCGGTTTGCTAATTTTAACACAATTATTAGTACGCCTAGGTCACGTGCTACCCATATCAGTTTGCGTAACATCGCGCTTTGAATACTGGGAAAGGAACTGATTTTAACCTCTGAACTGCAGCGAAAACAAAGTACCGTCATAATAGCGATGCCAATTTAGCAGCGTGATAATCAACGCTATACGATCTGCACAACGTGGCTAGGTTATCCTCCTGACCGATTTTGGTTAGCTCTTGGTACAAAAAGGACATTTTTGACCGATTTTGGTTAGCCCTCGGTATAAAAAAGGACATTTATGACCGATTTGGTTAGGTCTTGGTATAAAAGAACAATTATTGACCGATCGAGAGACTTGAATTTTAGCATTCGTCCAGTAAGGCTTGTTTTGAAAAATAGTTTTTAATAAAACTTGACATCAATCAAACCAATGCTTTTGGTTTAAATATACCTAGTCTACCTTCCCTTATTATATTTATTTGACTAAGTAATCATATAAAATTTATTATAAATTTGCCGTTATATGTACTGTAAAGTGACATTAAGTCCTAAATTTATTATTGAAACTCGAATGTTACCTGATTATAGTCGTTGTGTATTAAGAAAACTAATTCCGCGTTTGGAAGACTCAGATTGATTTTATTTGATGTAGATTGTATTACACTAAATATAGATCTCAACGTTTAGTCGTGATTTTGAAATATATATATTTATTGAATCTAGCCATTCATTTTTTATATCAATTATTAATCCACCCGTTGTTATTTGTTATCTGTTAGATTTTGTTGAAGCTTTACAGCATCTTTTGTCTTATTAGAGTTTTCTTAAAACTCACTTATTAAAACTTGAAGGACACAGTCACAGATTCAGATTCTAACACAAACACGAACAAAGTATAAAAAAGTTTGTTTCTGGTTACAAACACATTAAAAATAGGGTAGGAAGGTAGGTGTTTTTTCTAAAAAGTGCTCGGAAAGACAGTGAATGCACCGTTCTTCGGGCCTGATAATAAGTACAGGGTCATGGGGAAGATAATGGTAGGTCGGGTAACCAGATACAAACCATTTTTTACTCCTAAAACTATAAAATACTTTCTCGTATTTCATGTATTGTGATCATACTGTGGTCTGTATCATACACGCGACTCTTATCGAGTACATATATACAAGCAATCTCTACCCAGAGTTGCTGTTCCTTTCCAATCCACACACACAATCTCTACATGGAGTTATCGTTCCTTACCGATCCACACACACAGTGTGAGCGTAGCGGAAACGACAACTCTGGGTAGAGATTGATATACAAGAAGTTAATTCATTTACATGAACGATTGAGGTGCCTTTACACAAAAACACATTCACCGCTGGAGTGTAACAATATTATAAATATCACTGATATTTTACGACATTCACGTCAGATGATAACACACATAAAAGTGATTCGCCTCACCTAAGTTTGTACATGAATTAGGAACGAAAAAGAACCATAACATGCTAGTTTGTGATTACATCGACGACACTTTTTGAACAGTCTGTGGAGTCATATTGAACGACTTAAACTTAACCCGTGTCGCTTGGAAGGGTTAGAGTGATCCCTGTTGGATGGATGATTTTTTCAGGAAGCATTCATTGGAATCCGGGGTCTTTACTTTCAAATGTTAAAACAAAACGACAAATGGTTTATAAGGTTCATTTGATAATAAGTATGTTGATGATTGAATATATTTATTAGAACAGACAATAAAACTATTGATAAATAACACAGCTAATTAAAAGGTAAATCAATATATTTGTAGGATCAAAGTTAGTGACACACGCGCACAAGGTTAAACGGAGTTTATTTCAATACAAATAATAATTAACAAGATATTGATAATTTAACCAGTCATCTTAAGATGCAAAATCAAATATGGTGGTTTTTAAAAATTTCTATGCGCATATCATAAGTACAAGGTAAATCGTATGAAAATATCTTAGTCTTGATAACATATTTATATAACAAATTGGTATACTTTGATAAACAATAAACTGTAAAGTACATTAAAAATATATATAGTTGCGTCGTTTAGAAGCTAACGATGATTCCGTACGTAACATGCGTACACTCATACATATAAGTACCACTGTGCGTAGATAAAACTTGATAAATAACAAAATTCTAGCATCAAATAACAGCCAAATCACAGTTTTACATCGATATATACAAAACATCTCTAATAAACAGGGTTACATCTTGGATTAACAATGTAGAATACATATAATTTCAATATTCTCATTTTTCTACACTCACAGCACGATTTAATTTCAACAGAGCCATTATTTTGATTAATGAATATTTTAAAGATCAATTTACAATTTCAACACATATTTTCTGTCATTTTATCTGAGGTTACATGTTACAAAATAATTAATGTGCATGCAGATAAATTTGTTATCAACGTAGTACTGTATTATATATTACAGTTTGTCCTAATTTCTCGTCCAATGAAATGTCCGCATTTCATTTGAAATTTGAAAAATATATCGCATAAAATGTCCCTAGAACGACCTGATATGGAGAAAATACGTCACTTATTTTTCTGTATGTACAGAAATTAAGACAAACTGTAAATCAGTTATCGTTCATATTTTGAATTTTATGCGACATATCACTGCGTTCCGCTTCGCGTCGCTTGTGATATATCCCATAAAATTCAAAATATGAACGATAACTAATACATGTACTTATATACATGTTTACAGGTAGATAACATTACACCATTGTGTATATTAAAATTAACTTAAACAACAATAACACAAAGAACGCAAACTATGTACATGTACACCTTTACATATCGCATAGTATCACTGGTTAGTTTTGTATTGTACAACAGAAAAATCACAACATGCCTAACATTATACGGATGAAAATGATCTAGATAGTTTGAAGTTTATCATGCAAACTTTATTTTAAAAAAGAAGTTTATACTGTTTATACTTTATAGCTTACTGCAAACTGGGACGCTACATACTTATTTACACAACCAAGGAAATAAACATCACAACTATTCACATTTCATCATCAAATTGTTCTGTCGTAATTTCGGGAAGGTCGTAAGTAAGGAATTTACTATACTGTTGGAACTGTTTCCCAGGAGTGATTGTCTGGTTCTAGAATGATCTCCTTCATCACTATGAGATTTACCCAGTGCATCCCAGCATGCTGTTTGACTTGATGCCCATTCACATTTCCAATACGCAGATATTCGTTGGTCAAGGGATCTACTTTTGTACAACGATTCCAAGTCTCATCTACATTTCTTATTTTAACTGTTGCAGTATAAAAATGATTATTAGGATCTATAGGCCTTGTTCGTTCAAGTTCTCCGTCAACCAGAAGAAATTCATAATACTTGTTGGTACCCCCATCCGTTCTTTCGACCTCGTATGTTCCCCACCTGTATAAACATGGATCGGTGAAACATCTCATAACATCATCAACTCGCATTTTTATTCGTTCTGGTCCATGCTCTCTCGGTGATGTAGTTGGAAGTTCGCCCCTATAAAGAGAGCAGCAAAAAAACGTTCCGTAATATAGTTTTTTACTGGCAGCAATGGCAATTTTTTGTGCATGTTTTGTGTTGTGATACAGGACCTCGAATGTTTCCCTGCAAATATATATAAAACAAATAAGACACTTTATCGAAATCTAACTCTATAATTAGATGTCATCGTAAACATTAATGAACATAAATGTAGATAATTATGGTATTGCTACCCTCGGAGGCGGTATTTTAATTAAAAAAGAAAAGAATTCAACTTGAATGGAAAATATGTAAAAAAGGCAGGATATTTAAATAAGCACGAACATCAAATGCATGATCATTTTACCTATATCAGTTCCGCAACTTTTTTAGTTCGGATCAATGTGAGTTGAATCATCTGTTTCTCTTCAAGTTAGTCCAACTAATTAATAATATACTGTTTAAATTTGTGACGCCGATATTTTTCTTTCATTTCCGAATTCATTTATGAAATCGGGCAAATGGAAAGCCGATATAGTAGTACTATTCCAGTCTATTCCTAACTAATGAATATATATTTAATTGTGCATCTGATTATGTAAGAAACAGTATTCACGAAAGCAATAGTTCTGTCAACCGAGTTGTAGCCATGATTTTGCATTATATTTCATGTATTAAAGTGAGCGGTCTACAAACAAATATACAACATAGAATTAATAATTATTAAGCCTTGTACGCGAATACATAACATGTTTTGATTTTATCATAAAATTGACATACGAATAAAAAAGATTACAAAGAGAAAAAGACAGAAGTATTAGTATGAAGTATGTTTCAGTATAATAATAATAAAATCTTTATTTTCGATCTAAATCCCTGTATTATCCAAATAAATGTACATTAATCGATTCAATCTCTATCCAGAGTTGTAGTTCGTCATTGCAAAATATATGTATTATAGGGAATAACGAACGACAACGCTGGATAGAGATTGATGTCAATGCTGTCTAGTGTCTATACACGTGAAGACCGTCGTAAAATATTTAATTCTGTAATCTGGTGAACGGTCCGGATGATCTACTGATTAACCGGTTAATCAAATAAACCAACATCGTAATCAAAACAAGAAACGGAGGTTTCGATACGGTTTTCTGAAAATTGATTTCCAAAAATTGGACAAGATTTACTATTTTTACTTTGGGAATTCCGTGAACGAGCATGTACACACATTACCTGTAGCATAAAATTTTGACCCCGTGGAAAAGTCATTTTTCAACGGATTATTGATCAATTTTCAACGTAAAATATTGACCTATACCGTTAAATAATGACCCTATTATGCGTGAAAATTTGACCCTCATTAATAAATGATCAACCTCTGTAGAGTTATTTTCGGTGTTGGAAACCACCCTTTACAGTAGATAATTATGAAAAGTAAGAGCTTCTTCATTGTGTATTGATAGGGTCAGACACCGATTTTTTTATTTTATTTGAAATGCTGACAAATTGCATGAAACATTGAAAAAAAAACATCATCCAAAGCTGAAACAAGAGTTCTGCAGCATACTGAGAATGTATGGTAGCATGGTGCCGAGATTGAGAAAGTTTATCTGGAGAGGCTTAGAAAGCTAACTTAAAAATCGGCAAGCCTCCGGATAAACTTTCTCCGTTTCGGCACCATGGCAACCATATATATGTATTCGATTTATCCTGTTCAAATAACAAAATAAGTCACAAAACTCCATTTACGTGGATTTCAAAACACGTATGTAGTGCCTCATGCCGTAACAGTAAAATAATCCCATGAACTCGTCATGATCTTTGGATTGAAAAGTCAATAAAATACGTTAATTTGTATAATAATATTGTCTCATGTTAATGATACAAAAAACAACAGCACAATATTGACCTACTGATAGGATGTAACCAAATTTATTAGCTGGACATTGCTTTATTATGTCTAAAAATAAAATTTAGAAACAGTATGAATTAATTACTTTATATGACAGAAAATGCCCTCTTCTTACGCAATAAAGCGTTGCATCGCTAAATGTAAAATAGACTGTTTTAGACGTAAGGGATCACATACCCTAATGCAAGCATTCCTCATTAACCATTAGATAATTTTAGACTGAATAATTTGTAAAACATTCATTACAAGCTTTTTAAATTGTTTGATTTTAGAATTTGCAAACATAAAATCAAACATGCTATATAACCATAGAAAAGGGAGAGCACTAGTTAGCAATATTACCTCCATTTATGACGTAAAGTCAATATATAACTGACCCAGGTCTAACATTCCAGAATGTTGTATGTTTGAAAGTTAATATTTTATCAATTATGTTTGAATATCACAATTTATAAAGATCAAGTACCTCTAACTTTTGTGCATAGACATTTATTTTGTAGTAGGGACCGTTAATTATCCTTGATTGAATAGATCTACTTACTTTTTGATTAGTAACCAAGCTTGTGGTTTTATTTTATTTTTTGTCTATTAACTCTGTTTTAATAAAATTATCTAAAATAAATCACATTTAAAGAAGTTTGAAACAAAATGCAAAAAAGATATGATATCGCATATAGACAAGAGCAAAATGGCGCTAAGGACGACAAAATGTATATATAAACTGTGTTAAACAGTGTTTTCGAGAGCTACGCTCTTCTGTTATTCGTACAGTTGATCTCTGATGTTTGTCTAGAGTTTTAGTTATCGTTAAAAATTGACCCAAAGATTGGTCAAAATTTAACATTGATCAATAATCAACGACTTTCTTGATCAAAATTTAATGTTGAAAACCTGTCGGGGTGGATTTTCAACGATGAGAAATTACCCCTTGGATCATATTTCAATGGGGTCAAAATTTTATCCAACACCGACATTTCCACTTTGCAACACGGCAAGCAGAATACAAATGTTCACTCCAGTCATTTCATTGTAAATTGATTACATTTATAATTGAAAATTTTCATGAGAATGTACATTCTCCCTGGAAACGGTTTTATAGGACGGTTCTTGGATTATGTCCGGGTTAAAGGCTATGCATTGCCATCTTATCAGTCGGCTTATCGGAAAAGTTTTCCCATTTTTCAGCGATCTCGGTGACATGGCGTTGACATTCGATTTTTGATTATTTTTATCAAAATGGTGTATTTTTTTTTCAATTAACAAATAAAACTATATAATTATATTGTGCTACATATATAAAATTTGTGATGCCGACATTTTATAAGCTTAATTTGTTGATGTTTTAGAATGACCCAATTAATACGCTACAAATCCTCAACAGCTATAAGTTGTGCGAAGACAGAAATATTGATTTTTATTAATTAACTATACAATATTGGCTTTGATAACAAGCAAATTACCCCCCTTATATGAGGCAAACTAAGCCAATACATAGCGAAACAGGGCCAATACGAGAAAAACAAGGCCAATACGAGAAACTGGCCAATACGAGATTTACGCTTTCTGATTGGCTGAAAATCAGGGTCAATACGAACATATTCTTTTCTGCATTGATGGACGCCATCTTGGAAAATTCATCGATTCGGAATTTCAAAGTTGTCTTGTCCCTACCTCAGTATGTTTTAATGGGGTTTACATGGCGTAAGAATGCGAGTGTAAGGAACTACAACTCTGCCTAGAGAAATAGTGGTCTGTAACCTTTGCTTTTTTCACATATTGATAAAAATCACGACACAAAAACAGAAAATCAGCAGCAGACGACAAATTCTAGATTTTAGCAAGAATATTGAGTTCTGAAGAGAAATTTGTCTTTGTTTACGATGGGTAGTGGTGAAAGGGAGTTACAGATGCTGACAAATGGTCTTCTACATCTGGTCGCCCTCGTAGATATTGAATCCAACCAAGAAATTCTTGAACTAATTGAAAACGACTTGTTTTTGAAAAGGCAAAATACTGATTCATTTATAGAAGAAAATAGGAATAAAAATGCATTATACAAAACTAGAAGTGACTTGAAAATCTTCGAAGATTGGAAGGATAGTGTCGGTGAGACTAAACATTGAAAAATAACAGAAGAGGAATTGGACAATTTACTGTTATAAATAAACTTTTGCGTTGTTATAAAATATTATTCTGTTTTATTAAATTTGTTTTAATTTTACATTTGTCTTATTCATAATGCCAATATAGTATAGTTAATTAATAAAATCCTCATTAATCAAGTGATTTCATATTGGCTTTGTTATTGGGCCTCGGACAGTCGTATTGGCCCTCGGCCTTCGGCCTCTGGCCAATACGACTGTCCTTTGCCTAATAACAAAGCCAATATGAAATCACTTGATTAATAACATTATAGTACTTACATGTTGTCCATGATTACACGGAGTAAATTTGAATTCCCAGAAATCGACACACTAGTTATGAAGTCAAAAGATATCCGTTTAACTTCGATTTAAGTTATAATATAATTGGATTAGCTAGTCCTGGCACAGTCTGATCCTAACGTGATATAAATGCGGGTTTCTTTTTTTTAAAGGTACTTAACTAGTGGTAGATCATCTAAAAATAGTTTGTACGAATTAATGACATTTCCAATAACTGCACAAAAGATTATTGTTGATGCGTAATTAAGTTGTACAGGAGGAATATTCTCGATGTAATATGATACATATATAAGTCACTCGATAATGAGTTTAAACATTAACCTGACTAAACCATAATTATACATACATACTTTGAATAAATTCACTGTATAGAGTCCATTGCTCAAGTGTTTTGAAACAAATATCATATTTGGTTTGTCTTCTATAAGCCAACACAATAGGATTTTTTCTAGGACCAAACAATTAGTTGTGTATTGTACAACAGAAACATCAGAGCATACCTAACTTTATAGATAAATATGATTTAAACAATGTGAAGTTTATCATGCATTCTTTATTTAAAAAAAGACGTTTATTCAGTTTATAATTTATAGATGACACTGTCTTACCACAAAGCGGGACTCTACACACACACACACGTGTTTACACAAGCGGCTGATTTATACAATCATAACTATTCACAAATCACCATCCATATGTTGCGGGAAATACTGGTACTTGTGCCAATCGTATTGGACTTGTCCTAGATCGATCTCCTTCATCAATATGAGACTTACTCACACATTATCATTCTGAATGACTTCACGTTGCAGTTTCCCATCCTGATACCCAATACGCAGGTATTCGTTCTTTATATAAAAATGATTACAAGAATCTATCAGTGGGTTTAGTGGAGGTCCTTCGGAAAGGCTAAATTCAACATACAGTTTGTTATGACATGAATGGTAAGTATTACATAAGTCAATACGTGGATTGGTGAACATACTCAGTACATCATCAAATGGTATTAATATTCGTTCTGTACCATATGGTGATCTAGTTGGAAGTTGGTGTTGATAAAGAGAGCAGCCAAACTACGTTTTAGAATATAGTTTATTACTATTCTCAATGGCAAATTTATTTTCAGGTTTTGTGTTGTGATACAGGTAACAGAATGGCTCCCTGCAAAATATATCAAACAAAGAAAAGATAAGACAAATAATATTGAAAATACGCCGTAATTTTCACCGTGAAAGAAAAGAATGAGCTAATTATGAGGTATTTACCTTTGGTTGCGGTGCATCTCATTGGAAAAGAAAAGGAAGCAAGTGTGAAAAATGTAAGAAAATGCAGGATGAGAAAATAATCACGAACATCGAACGACTGATCATTTATCTATAGAGGTTCAATTAATGTATTAGTACGGGCCAATATGAGTTGAATTACTTATTTCTATACCAGTTAGTCCAACTAATTAGACTGTTTAAATTTGTGACGGCGTGATATATCTTTGCCTTTCCGAAATTAATAACAAAAGACAAATCAACGACAAAAGTCCGACTTGATTGATGGGTAGATTTATTTCGATTCGGGTGTTACACATGATATACAGTGAAGTATATAAAATATCAGAAAACAATCTTTAAAATATAATTTAGAAATACCATGTCATTTACACCAGCACCGGAATTAACACAAAAAGGAGAAGACTCTTATCTACTGTGGACTTCCTCCAGAATTGTCTTATGCGTTTAACTTACATTTTTTTTAATTTTATGATAAAAATTGACATACGAATCAAAAGATATTACTAAAGGTAATCAGAAAGATCGAAATAGTATTAATAATAATCAGATCAATATCCCTGTACGTGTTTTATCCAAATAAAGTTAGTCGATGCAGCCTCAATCCTCAGAGTTGTCGTTCGTTGTTACAAAATGTATATATAAATATTATAAGTTTGTCGGTGCAATCTCACTCCAGAGATGTCGTACGTTATCACAAAATGTATATACGAGTATATATGTACGTATTGTGGGGTGTATGAAAGACAGCGCTGGATAGAGATTGATGTCGATGTTGTCTCCGTAAAAATTGTCAAATATTTTGTTATCCGATTAACCGTTCGGAAGATCTATCGATTAACCAAGTTACTCAAGTAACCCAACATTGATATCCATTATCCAAACTAGAAATAGAGTTTTGTATACGGTTTTCTGAAAACTGACTTTCAAAAATTGTTGCTCATTTTATTTTTGGAAAAGGAAAGTTCATTTCGGTCATTTATTGTGAATTGGTTACAGTTGTAGTTGAAATTTGCACGATAATACAAGTATACATTGGAAACGAGTAAATAGCATGTCTTAAACCCCGTTCTGGTTTATGCCCGGGTTAACTATGTATATTTACGAATGTACTACATGTATATGCTATATTGGTATGTAGTTCAAGTAAACGTTCTTTAAGGATTTTCACATCATTTTGTACATTTCATGAACACAGTTGTAGATAACAAAACAACTTGAAAACAACTTCGAACATTACAATTAAGTAAGTGATACTTAGAGGTGCCGTTTGGTAAATGAAAACGAAATATTTTATTTCTATCAAGTGCATGGTGTATTTTATTAATTAATTAACAAATTAAACACCAATATTTTGTGCCAATAAATTCATTTTTTTCCCACCAAAATTCACTTCTGACATTTATCTAACTTATTCCTTTCCGAGTTCATTTATGAAATCGGGCAACAGGAAAGCCGGTAGTAGGACTATATTCTAGTCTATTCATAATTAATAAATAGATCTAATTGTGTACCTGATTATGTAAGAAACAGTATTCATGAAAGCAAAAGAGTTGTAGCCATGATTGCTTTTGCATTATATTTCATGCATTGGAGTGAGCGATTTACAAATGAATATATCTATTAAGCATTGCACTTGTATACCTAACAAGTTTTGATTTTATGATAAAATTGACATACAAATAAGAAAATATTACAAAGAGAAAAAGAAAGAAGTATTAGTATGAAGTATGCTTCAGTATAATAAAAAAAGTAAAAACTTTATTTCTTAACGGTAACATTTAATATGCATTCTAAATCCCTGTACATGTATTATCCAAATATAATTATGTACGTTTACCGATGCAATCTGTATCTAGGGTTGTAGTTCGTTATTACAAAATATATGTGTTATGGGGGATAACTAACGACTACGCTGGATAGAGATTGATGTCGATGCTGTCTAGTGTATACACCTGTAAAGACTGTCATATTTGTAAAGCTGCAAAATCCGATTGACGGTTCGGAAGATCTATCGATTTACCGGTGAATCAAATAATTCAAAATCGAAATCCAAACTAAAAACTAAGTTTTGGATACAATTTTCTGAAAATTGACAAGAGTTGCTATTTTTACTTTGGAAATTCCTTGAACGAGCATGTACACATATTAGGCCTACTGCAAAGTATTCTTTGTCAAAAATGCTTGTATTATTATATGTGCAGAAAATGAAGTTCTCTTTTTGAATTATTTTATTGTACATTTCCTGGGCAGCGCCGCCGTTTTCACTTTGCAACAAGTTCACTCTAGTCATTTCATTGTGAATTGATTATATTTATAGTTGGAAATGTACACGAGAATGTGTTTATTTTCTGGAAACGGTTTTATAGCAGTTCTTATACCCGGTTTGATTTATGACCGGGTTAACCATGCATGGTCAGCTCCAGTCGGCTTATCGGAAAAGTTTTCTCACTTGAAAATCGATTTTTCAGCGATCTCGATGACATGACATTGACATTCGATTTTTATGATAACTTTAATTCTTTTAAAATCAGTCCTTTTTTACAAACAGTTAAATTGGCCAATGGTATGACGTAAATTCTAAATCAGGTGAGAAAGGAAAATGTAAAATATGCATCAAGCGAAAAATGCGAAGCGTCCCGATTAGGTCTCGCGGGATCACGCCGGCGGAATACTGATAGGATTTTGACTGATCGGCGTCCAGGAAATGTTAATCAGTACCTATTGTCCTTGTACGGACAATGTCAGCTCAGTTTCCCATCGCCTTAAATAAAGGGAGGCTACTTAAAATTGAAATGTAAATTAGTCCTTGAAAGCTGGTGATAGTACGTATACTGGTGTACTATATATGCAGATCTATACAGTGCACTTTATTTGAGGTACGCGGTCTCAAAGTATTTTAATTTCATGAAAACAATTTCAAAACAAACAAAGTGGATGATATTTAATGGTACAGTTTGGGAAATAAAGACAAAATGATTATTTTCGTCAAAATGGCGTCTTTTTCAATTGACAAATAAAACTGCATAACTATGTTGTGCTATTAAATTTGTGTTTTCTCTCGAGTACTTTTAGGTTATCTTTATTTTTAGTATGATCTAATTAATAATAGTACGCTAAAGATCCTCAACGTCTAAGTTGTGTAAAGACAGAAACATATTGTTTTATGTTTACCTGATCCAGGGACACTGCATGTTCACACAAGTTAATTTTAATTACATGTACCAGTAATCGACACACTAGTATTATGTCCTTCTGATGACTTCTTGAAACTTCGATTTAAGTTAAAATATATAATTGGATTAGCAAGTCTTGACCCAGTCTGATCCTAACGTGCTATGTAGGAGCAAGTTCGGAAGAACTATCGATTAACACTGACACTAAAAAATGCAACATTAATACTCATTTTATCTAAAATAGGAACCGAGTTTGATATGGGTTATTGCTCATTTTTTTTATTTTGAATTCTCCTTTAACGAGCATGTACACATATTAGGCCTACTACATGCACAGTTATTCTTTGTCAAATGTAATTTTATCATTCATTCTGCGGAGAATGAAGTTTTGTATTATTTTACTGTTCATCAGATTTCCGGGGCACGTTAATGCAACTATCTCTCGGGACGAGTAAATAGCAGATTGTAACCCCCCTTTCTGGTGTATGCCCGGATAAACTACCCCCATCACACTAGGGCCACGTTTGCACTACGCCCACCATGTCCTGGCAGGACGTGGCAAGAACCTGATTAACGTGATGGGGACGCAGTAGGAACCGGTTCAAGCGTGGTATGGTCTTCGTGGAATTGATGGACGTGGTGGGACTTTTGGCATGTCAAAAAATAACGTGGCGGGGACGCAGTGCTTACGTAGTAAGAACGTAACAGGGACGTGACTAAAATCTAGTTGGAACTTCATTGACGCAGAGGAAGCGTGGTGGGGACTTGAAAAGACAGCAAACGATTTTCACCGCGTTGTCACAGGGGTGTTACTACGCTTTTGTTACGTCAGTGAAGTTCTCACTACGTCTCAACCAGTGTATGCTAAGACCATAGTACGTCCACATCACGTTACAGAAGACTGCACTAGGTTGTAATTTTGCTCCGTCACGTCTTTAGTACGTTTGCAACAGGTGATCATTACGTTCCTGTCAGGTTCTGAGCGATTGGTATACAAACTGGATTTATACACCATTCTTTCATTTCCAGTCAAATATATGTTAACAAATGAATGTAATTTGTTATTGAACCAGGACAACACGCCATTTTGGATGCACAAATTGCCATTTTAGAAGAAAAAGAACATGAAGCAACTTAGATTATGTTATGTTAAACTAGTGCATGGCTATAAGCAGAAAGAAGACTTCTGTTTGGCCATCATGACCAGTTAAAATAAATGGACACATGGTACAGTATACATACTGAGCTAGTGAATGCAATGAGGACGTTATTGAGACCTATGGAGAGCGCAGTTCAGACTACATGGACGTAGTGAGAACGTAATTGGGACGTAGTATAAACGCAAAAGACCTTGTGACAACTGGAAGCTGCACGTGTAATGAACTTACTAGGAACTTGATAGACGCAGTTAGAACCTGGCAAATACGTTGTAAGGACGTAGTGCGAACCTGAGTGCATCGTTTTTTCGAGTTTGACCCCGCTACGTCCATCAACATTTTCAGGACGTGATGGGAAATTTGCGATCGTGATGCGGACGTGCTCTGGTGTGATGGGGGCATAATTGTGTCTACGAGAATGCTATATAATATGCTATATTGTTATGTAGTTTAGTAAGCGTTCTTTATAGGATTTTCACAACATTTTGTCAATTTCATGAACACAGTTGAAAATAAAAAAAACCCACTTGATATTAACTTCGGACATTACAATTCAGTGATACCTAAGAATACAACTTGGAAAATGAAAACGAAATGGTTTATTTTTACCTAGACTTAGTGGTGTATTTAATTAATTAATTTACTCATTAGACAATATTATGTTGTGCCATTAAATTCGTGTTTTTCCACACATACTCTTTACTGGTATTTATAAGCGTAATTTAAGTATTTCCTCTGCTTGAAAAATTCTTTCTAATTTTCTTATCCGAACTTATTTCTTGGTCAGAACAATTTTGGATTTGCGATATTAAACTGTATGAACAGTATTTCGTTCATTGATTTATAAGTACTATTTATAACGACGAATTTTGTATTTCGAAACTCGATTACTTCATCCGCTGTATGAAGCAAATCTGCCTAAAATTAATATCTGGAGTGTATGATGGTACACGAAAAGTGCTCTTGGTAATTAATTAATTAATAAGCAAAAGTCCTCGATCGCTAAAGTGTGTTAAGATAGAGAAAATATTGCTTTATACTAACATGATCAAACAGAGTTGACTTTAATTCCCGGCAATCGACACACAGGTTATGAGCTCAAGAATAATCCTTCTAATGTCCTCTCGAACTTTCGATTTAAGCTCATATCTGTTTTCAAAAACTCTTTCTGTTACCCAACTTACTGTTTGGATACCTTAAATGAAAGACGACTGGCACCAAAATCGATTTGTTGATCTAAGGCCCCCTCCAACATGAATTAACAACGGCCATTAACCCCTTAAGCACATGCTAAACTAACATCCAAATTGAAGTCAGGACACATGAGGTTCACTCACACCATTGGCCAATAAAGTTTTTTTTATGACTACCCCTTGAAATGTGTTTCAAAGAAAATAAGGCCAAATGAACCACCTTGGATCAATGCGGAGATTAAAAAAATGATACGTAAAAGAAAGAGAATGTATAAGAAAGTTAAAAATACGCAATCATTACCTCATTGGCAGAAGTTCAGACATTTTAGAAATCGCGTTATTCTTAGTATCCGAAAAGCGAAATTAGACTACTTTGATAAACTTTCTAATAAACTTAAAGATGGGTCTCATTCAAACAAAGACTGGTGGAAGCTTCTCAAATCAGTCATAACTCCTTCTGCTAATAACTCTATTCCTCCACTGTACGACTCTGATGAAAATCATATTGCCTCTAGTGACTTAGAAAAATCAAATCTATTAAACCGTTATTTCCAACAACAAAACTCTCTCCACGATGACGGTATGGAAGTACCAACTCCCCAACCTCTTGACTCAAATGCATGTTTGACCACGTTAGTCATATCACCCTCAGAGGTGTGTGATGTTTTGAAATCCTTAAATGTCAGTAAAGCCACTGGACCAGATGGTATAAGTAACAGAATTCTTCGTGAAGCTGCATCGGAACTGTCGCATCCCCTTTGTAATCTCTTCAATTACTCACTTCAGACTTGTAAATTACCTTCATCTTGGAAAGAAGCCAATGTAACTGCTGTTTTTAAAAAAGGTGACGTCTCTCTACCTAGCAACTACAGACCGATTTCACTTCTAAATACAGTAGAAAAAGTATTCGAACGCATTGTCTTTAAACATGTGTTTAATCATCTAAGAGAACTTCAGTTTCTTACTCCTGTTCAATCTGGATTTGTCCCTGGCGATTCTACTGTCAATCAACTCACTTACATCTATAATACGTTATGTAAAGCACTTGATGATGGTCTAGAAGTCCGTACACTTTTCTTTGACATTAGTAAGGCCTTTGACAAGGTATGGCACAAGGGTCTGCTTGTGAAACTTCAATCGGCAGGAATAACAGGGGCTCTGTTGCGTTGGTTCTCTAACTATCTTTCTGGTAGACGTCAACGTGTTGTTCTTCCAGGTGCAGCTTCGCAATGGTGCGAAATAAGAGCAGGTGTTCCACAAGGCTCAATACTAGGGCCGTTATTATTTCTTATTTTCATTAATGATATCGTTATTGATATTGAATCATCGATAAACCTTTTTGCAGACGACACAAGCCTCTACGTTGTTGTCTCAGATCCTAATACTGCTGCTTATCAACTTCAAAGTGACATTGATAAAATTACATCATGGGCTGAAAAATGGCTAGTGTCCTTTAATCCAGCGAAATCCGAATCTTTACTATTATCAAAAAAGCGAAATCGACCTGATCATCCTGATTTACAAATGCTTGGTCAATACATTCCAAATGTCACTGTCCATAAACATCTTGGAGTTAGCATTACTGATGATGCCAGTTGGCATGTACACATTGATTCTGTCGTTGATAAAGCATGGAAAAAAGTAAATATAATGAGAAGATTGAAGTTTTTGTTAGACCGTAGAACACTGGAAATCATCTATTTATCTTTTATTCGACCAAGTCTTGAGTACGCTGATGTTCTTTGGAGCAATGCTACTAAAGATGACTACGACAGACTTGACAAAGTACAAAATGAATGTGCCCGTATAGTCACGGGCGCAACAAGATTAGTTTCATTAGAACGACTCAAACAAGAAAGTAATTGGGAATCTCTATCTGACAGAAGACACAAACATAGAATAACACACTTCTATAAAATGTATTATGACCTTGTACCAGAATACTTATCTTCTCTCGTCCCAAGACAGCAAAATACTCGGTATCATCTTAGAAATGTAGAAGACATTCCTAGAATTAATTCTAGAACAACTCTTTATTTTAACTCATTCCTCCCTACTTCAATTCGTGAGTGGAATGCTCTTCCTCTTGAAACAAGGAATTTACAACCACTTTCAGCTTTTAAGAAGCATTTGAACAGAAACATGACCAGATTACCATCATACTATTTCTCGGGTCCAAGAAAACTTCAAGTTCTACACACCCGTCTGAGAACCAAATGCAGTTCACTTAATTATCACTTGTACCTATGTAATATTTCCCAGTCAGCACTCTGTACATGTGGGAAAATTGAATCCAATCATCATTTCTTCTTTGAGTGTCGATTTCTTCAAGAACCCCGTGATACTCTTTTTAACCATTTAGATAACTATGAAATCTGTTTAGATGTTCTTCTTTTTGGTGATTCAACCCTCTCAGATCAAGAAAATACATTCATTTTTAATCAGGTCCAAGTCTACATACGTGACAGCAATAGATTCACATGAAAGTACTATGCATAATGCTTGAGAAGCCTCTTTCTTTCTTCTTCATTTCTACACACACCCTTCTCTCTCTCTTGATTTATACAGTAATATTCCTTTCCCGCTGTGTTACTGTCTAAGTTTTTTCATACTGTTTTCTGAATTATTTTTACTTTTTGATCACAAGACCCATATCCCTATCTCTGTATGATTTAATCTTAAATCTATTTTATACATACCAATAGTTAAATTGTTGAATAGTTCTTGAAATATAACTGGAAGTCTATCCAAGGAGAAGAATTTAATAAGACGTTGTCTTCCATTCCAATCCTTTCCAAAATTGATGTTAAATTTTGTATATTTACATATATGTACAATGTATTATAGACGGGAATAAATATGTTTAAACTAAATGTGTTTAGATAATGATTTGGTAAAAACATGTGTCTGTAATAGTTGGGTCAATTATAGCAGAAGCATGCACTTTGGTAGTGCAAATAGTGTCTGTAATCCCGGAATAACGAAGTCCGCATTGCTGAATCAATTTCCAGTTTAAGGATGAAGACAATGCGTCCGTTCTTCCAAAAACCGTCCTTAATAATGGTGTCCGTAATTGAAGGGTTTTACTGAATATTAAATGTAAATAGATTCATGCAGTCTGTTTGATCAATCAATGGATCGACTGATTTATCAGTTGATCGGAAAATACAATTTAATCAACAAACCTATCAAACCATACAATGAAATTATTTGAAATGAACATGGCTTACACATGGACTATAAATAAACAATTTGATCCAGTGGAGGCTATCACACACACGTTGTGTTTGCTGTCGTAGCAAATGGCTTGTGGACTTTTTATTATGCTTCCATTGTCTAGAATAGACTCCTGTGACTTTAAATCGTTTTCAACCCGTACAATATCACTGGAACCACAACCTGACAGTAATATTCGGTCATTCTGGTCAACACACAGCCCACGTGTTTCTTCCAAACTGGACGTAGAATATTGTGCAAGGACTGTACCATGTGAGTCTATACAGATAACTCCTTTAAGTTCATCGCAAATAAAAATCTTTGAATAGTCGTTGCTGATGGCTAAATGTAAGGGTCGCACAGTAAGTGGTGTTCTGGCATCAGCTCCGTGCCTAAATGATCGTAGAAGATCACCTACAATGAACAACAGGATAACACACAAAGTTATCATAAATAGTACAATTAGCAATAGTCGATACAATAATGACTTTCTATAAATGCTTTTCTATTACAGTACAACCTCTCCAGAGTGGCCTTCTTTTGAACATCAACCTTCCTTCAAATACAGTTTTTCCCACTGTACACTTAATTAAACTACTAATTTAACTTCTATAGAGCAAAACCTCTCAACAACATAATTTTACTTTTCACCTAAGGGTGTTGTTTTGGAGAAGTTGCACTGTAGCAACAAGCTCGATTCGGTTATTTGACTTGTGCTGTGAAATACACTGAAATACAAATTTGACAAAATGATAGATCTTATCAAGTAAGCTGACAGCCTGACAAAGGATCAATTTATTTTTAATATCGATTGAATAATTCGGATTCTAAAATAACAACTAATGGATCACCAGTTATATTAATAGAAGCTACGAGCTTTACCTCGTATGTTGTACACTCGAATGTGACCAAGTCCTTCCTTTGTTAATGAACCACCCCCACAAGACACATATATTTCCTCAGTGTTTCTATCATATGCTATACCTCTGCAGTATTCATTTACTTGTATGGTTCTTAGCCTCTCCGCTTCTTTTCCTAGATCAAAGATTTTGATTAGCATGTCCCTCACCAAGGTAACAGCGACTTCCTCATTTTCTAGGCAGCAAAAAGCAAATGGATCTCCAATAAAAGATTCTGGATCACTTGGTAATAACAAATTGTATATTTTGCGCAATGAGTAGTCTTCCGTCAACAGGACAATTGTTTTGATATTAGCATCTAAGAGGAGAATATCTCCTGATGTTGTTTGTACTGCGTCCTGGAAATCAAAAGACGACCCGTGTGCTGACACCAGCTCTCTTTCTTCCACTTTACCGGTTGTCTGTCGGTTAAGCTCGTTTGTGACATATCCGATATACTTTAATGAATTAACATAATTCTCAAGTGGCTTATTAGCAACGAAATTCACCTTTTCGAAATTACACTTTTCTATCCTTTCTTGCAATGTTTTTGTCGTCTTTAGCATTTTTCTTGTATTTGCGTTGCAAATAGATATTGCTACCTGTTCATTGACTACTATTGTTGACCTCAGTTCTTCGACAGTAAGCTCTAAGAGCGCCACCGCTTTGTCCAGGTCTTTTTTATCATTCTCTATCACATTATCTAATTCAATACATTTAGTATCAATTTCTTCAACCATTTCCCTCTCTAACCCATCAAAGGTATCATTGATCTTCGTTCGAAAACGTCTCAAGCTTTTGAGTGACTCTGAAGTCGATTTCCTTATCACTGACTGGTTCTGTTTTCCTTTTGTTATTGAAGATGTAAGTGATCCGATCATTGAGACGCAGTCAGATATCAAATCCTCTCTTTCTTTTAATGATTCTGTATCGTTCAAGTCAACAATGTGGCTGCACGAACTGGAAACAAAGAATAAAATACTTGACACATACTATTCTTATCATTTAATATGCCTTTTGTTTGTTTATATCGGGTTTTACACCCCCTTTCAACCGTCAGAGTCATATGAGGCGGACACTTCACCCAAGCATCGTTCCTTGAAAGAACAAGTACTAACTTAGTTAGACTCCCATCCTCCGTAAGCAACTGCCTACTTTCTCATATACAGAGACATGGTAGGTAGCGGTGATCGAACCCGCGATCTTCTATCAGTGAGAGTTTACAGTGATTTGAAGTTAGCGACATTACCCACTCGACCACGAACGCGGGTTTTAATATATCTACTTGTAATTAGAAGTAATATAATGTCACTAATAGATTTTTGTTTCTTTTTTTGAAATCATGAAAATAGTATAATGATCTTATCAACACTTTCGTTTTGAGATGGGTACAGTAATTAAGGAATTTAATACAAAAACAAGCAATACAGTCAGTAACAAAATCAGTGGGAAAGTGCGCTTCTTTAATTAAAATCCATAATTTCGTATTTCCTCGCACTCAGAGATTGGTTAATTCAAATTTTAGTCAAAATAATTATGAATAAAACACTATGTCTTAGACATTCCATTACCTACCTGTGGACAGTAACAGCGCATGCGCCGCAACAAATGACGTCATGATCATTACACACCAAATCCAAGTCATTCCCCGGGTGCACGCGACATTTTTTACTTCCTACAGGAGAAGATTGTCGACCAATCAACCATTCGGGCATTTCATCTTTGCCTAATAGACGGTGATGATGTTGGCTGGTAGAGAACTTTTTTACATGCTCCCGAAAACAAGTTCTGCAAAGGTTTTCGTTGCATTCCAAACAATATTTTATACATTCCTCAGTTTTATCATTTCGAAGACAAGGTGAGCATACAATCACTGACATGTTTCACGATTTTTAATCATATGATATAATATATATTCATAAATTTATATAAATATGTCAGCTTTTCTTTAACTCGATTGAAATAGACACTTAGTGTCGTTCGCAGTTCCGCCATTAATACTACTGAATGTCTTTACGAAGTCATTCAAGTGTAATTTCACATTTCGTTAGCGCTCATTGAATTTCATATACTGTGAACTATTTGTCTAACTTAATAACGAAACTTCTACACGTAGTTAGACACATGCTAATTGCTCGTATTGATAAATAATCCGTTTACTTTTTATATACATTGTATATTCATATATATAAATGCTAACTTGTACTTGCATTTGTATTCAATTACGTGTTATTGCTATCGCTCCGTTTTCAAAATGGTGAATTAGTTAAATACATTGATAAATGCTACTCATATGTCGACTACGGTAATTTCGCTTCGTAATATCATAATAATTACTTTAATTGTCTTGATTCATAACTCTCAATATCAAAATAACTGCCATGCGCTCGTGAATCAGAGCTTGTGCGTGAGGGGAGGCGATTGTCATCTAAATGTTCCAGTAAAATTACAATGTTTTGACATGAATTTTTGTGTACATCCATATTATTTTTTAATAAATTTCTGTGGCAAATGTATGAATTGTATATTTTACACTAACATGGACATGCATGGTGTATATTTGTATATCGACAGGCGAAGGGGATAATATCCACCTTATTAAATTTTGACGAACTCAATAACAAGAGATGGACGTAATGTATACTGACTAAGTTAAATATTGGGAATTCAATAATTGTTCATAGTACATGTAAATGTTTTTGTTTTAAGCAGAAAGCCAGTCCAGTTCGGAAGTTTTTGAATTTGCTGCCCGGCTTACCAAAGATCGCTAAACCGTACCGCTTGTCCCTCTATTGATCGTCGCCTACTAAGTGTACTTAATGAATTACCTAATGTTGCTTCATAGACACATATTAAATTAAGTAACGTTTTTAGTCATTAAATCATGTCAGAGATATATTTCAGGCATTTAGTTTTAACAGTTTACAAAAGAAACGATCGGTAGAACATAATTTTAATAACGTCCTTCGTCCTTCTACAGTGAGGGGAAGCCATATTTGAATGAAAACTGTGTTACTTTAGGTAATATTTGTTTGTGAAACGGACCCAATACTTTTTGTATCCTGTCTGTACTGACTGACCTATCCTACGGTATGAAATAAGAACCGTCACAAACAGAAATTGTAGAATTGTTATGAGATTATTGTTCATTGTGGTGGTTGATGAATTACTAGGTATCTATGTGCTAGGTTGGATTGACTTCATGAGGCATTTCCCTGATACATTGTTCATGTTATTATTCATCTAATCATGTAACAATCCAGCGCATGATAGAACTCTTTAGCTGCTCATCTGAACAGGATAAAGATGATTTTATTACAAGCATGACTAATGATAATTGTTCAATAATAGTGCATTTTAAAAGTTTGGCATAGCATGATCATTTTCTGCCATATTGATACAAACTGCAGTCATGATATACGTATTGTTTCTTACATAACATTAGACAATTTATACATTTTGTACATCTATATATAGTAAACCAACAGCTGATAATTACCTTTTAAATTTTTAATTAATATGTCGGATAAATGATAATATATGGCTTATACTATGGTCATACCTAGTGCATTCGGACTTTTATGAAACAACGATAAGTCAATTATTGGAACTGAATTTGCCACGATGTTCACACAGTTGTACTTATGAATATAAATATAAATGAAATAGGATAGAAACAGTTTTTTTTCGATCAACCATCCTTTTTGTGGTTAGGTAGCCTACAATGATTATTTATCTCAAGCCTGATGAAGAAGAGATGGAGATATGCGGAGATTTCTTTAGTGATCTCAAAGATAAGCTTACAAGCCAAATCATTTGTTAATTTTGATTCCACGACTATCCTCCAAAACTATATGGATACTATCTTAATGGAACGTGACCGTGACTTGTCTCTGTTGCTTTCTTCAGTCACTAACAGAGTTCCTGTGTTCGGATCAACAGTGATAGCTTGTAAGTGACCATGACACTGTATCATACGTATCAGTATTCCATACGTAGACATGATCAATATTTCCCCCTTTACGTCTGCGACAAAAAGCTGATTCAGATCTACCGTGAGGCTGCCGGGCTCCAGCTCTTCCTGACCGTACTCCCATTTAATTCGGCCTGATTCATTCATGCACGTGACTTTTCCGCCTACGAAATCGGACAGATATATTTTACTGCCACCGTCGGACAAGGCTATTTGTGGGAAATGTGCATCAATTTGTATACTGTTTATTAAATCCCCGTCTCCTGATGAGAACAGACGTACTTCTCCGCGTCGACATACCGCAATTTTATTCTTACTAACAGCCACGCTATAACTACCTCCTCTTCCACTGACTGATAAATTCCGCACGTGGCGTATTGTGCGATCAGCAGCGTAAAAAATACTTATAAAATCCTTATCGATAAAACTCACTATAACTTCGTTCTCAGAAAGTGTAGCAATATCGCAAGGTTTATAATGAAACACTACTTCATCTAAAATTGCACTTTGTCGATTAATCAATTGAATACACTTGTGTTTAGAATCACAAACCACGACTCGACCACTTGATAGAGCGGCAACTCCAGTTAGATTACAGGCTCCGTTGTGTTCTGCACTGTGCATTACCGGATCGTCTCTTCTTCCTTCCATATCTTTATAAGGATCTAAAATATTGCCATCTTCAATAAATCTTCTAGACCTTACATCTTCATTTACATTGCTAAATTGATCATTCATTGGATGATATGGGTTTGAAGCATGTATACCGTATTTGTTTGTTTTACGATGATAACCATGTAAACGACTGACTGTATTTCTTGGGGATAAATTGTGGCCTTTGAATGAAAGAGGCGAATGCATATTCGAGCCAGGGTATGATCTTGACGTGGCGTTTCGAGGTTTCTTATTTGTCTGGTCGGTTATTTCTTCTTCGAGCGAATGTAATGAAATTTCACCGAGGGCTTTTAAGTTTTCAAAGAAATCCAAAATACTGTCTGATATTCTGAATTGGATCTGCTTTGGAGGCTTATTTTCTTGTAATCTGTTAACTTCAACCTTCTTTTGAAAAATTACATTCTTTTCATCCATAATGCCAGAAATTAGTTCGATGCCGCTGCTTGTTTTCATACTACTTTGCACATTTTCTTTAATTTTCTTCAGTTGAGAATCAATAAGATAGAGTTCATTTTGGTCTTTTGAATACACTCGTTCACTTCGTTCCATGATGACTTTTAGATCATTCGTTAACTTCTGGTCCATTAAGTCAAGTTGCCTTTTTATTTTGTCCTTCGTTTTCCTTATTTCTGCTTTAATATTTTTATCCGATAATCTTATTCTTTCCATTGCTTTCGTTTTCTCCTTTTTCAAAGATCCCGTCATTTCTGACATTAAATTGATTTCTTCTACAAGACCTTTCCCCGTAATTTTCATCATTTCCACACCCTCGGATATCGGCATAAAGTCGCTCAGATGATCATGTTGCTCCATTGCGCATTTGAGACACATACATTTTTCATGTATTGCCGAAAAAACAGTGACTGGCTCGCCATTGTGTCTTCTGCAATGCGGGCTAACCTTATTTTTCTTATTTCCGTTCGTTGACATACTGCTTCTAGGTTTATTCTTAAAGAAAATATACAAAGCAGTGAATTTTACAAACTTAGTAAGGACATTGCTTACGACATAACACTTATAACGCATATCGGGAGAGCAGATTTCATAATTGCATTGACCCGTGGGCTTAAAACTTTTCGGGAGCTCGTTCGCGGCTATGTGACCTTCACATTACAGTAACTATTCCTTTTAGACGAGGCTGTGTGCGGATTAGGTAGAAACAATTAGTACAGTTATTAGTATTTTTATAAAATACTGCCAATAGTCTGTTTAAGTAGCTGAAAGTACAATTATGATATGTTTTGAAGTACGATTATAATTTCGGCCACATGTTCAGAACAATACACCATATATTAAGTTGGTACTTGTTTCAAAAATAGCTCCAGTGATGAGTGGCCGAGAGCTCGGGAACTAATGTAAGACCTCGATAAAAGTTTAGCTAACTTCGGACATTAAGCATGCCGTTTTATCTTTATGAATATCTATGCCCATCATTTATATACATTTAATGTGTGAATGTATTCATTTTCATTGACAAAATATAAATGGCAATCGAATGGCCCAACCAGGAATTAGATAGACATAATTGTAATATGAATAAAACAAGGATTGAAACAGATGCATATAATTCCAACTTCCCAAAAATCCCAAATCTCCCAAAGATCATTTGAACATACAAAAATAGAGGAGATTATATAGCCTACCGAATAGTACAGCTTTAAACAGACTGAGGGAAAGCTGTAAAGGAGGATGTAGTTTAAGACATTGGACCAGGAATGCGAGGCATGTTAATTACTTATGGATCAGCAAGACCCCTGTTTTCACAATAGGGGTAATAAAACAGACAGGGTCATTCATAGACTAGCTTTTGTTTACATAATCAGTTTTTCTATACTATTAAAACAACAAGAATTTAGTCATAAACTAATTATCACCATTATGACCGTATTTTTTGACAAAGTGTCAAGTCTACAGACCGTAACTTATATAGTAGCTGTTCAATGTCTTTAAACTAGTTTTTATGAGCCCAACCTAATACATTAAAAGCTTTTGAATATATCACAGAGAAAGTAAGATTCTGATTTTCAATCAAATCAGCATAAAAAAACACACGACTAAACCTGAAATTTATATCGATTGACAAAAATTAGATCTTCTGTCATTTTTTATTGGTTCGCATTATTCATCTGCATGGATATATACATGAACATACACATCTGCTTGATTATGTGCCATACATTATCGCTATTATAACTATGAAGTAGCGAATGGACTTTCGACAGCGGAATATCCGAAAGTCAGGTGGAATCCGAAATGCTATTATTTCTGTCCAAGAGTTTTCACAGTCATGACGAATTCAAACATATCTGGATTTACCATAATTTATGGATTATCCGAAACCATGGACTTTCCAAACCAACATTTCGGATCCGTCAATTTCGGATAATCGAGGTTCTAATGGGTTATAGTAAAATATTACAAAGCTAAGCATTCTCATTCTAACAATTTAATGGCTTAATGTTATTACAATATGAATATTGACTTACGTCTTATTTCCTTTGAGAAAAGCCTGCCAAATGAACAACCCACATCCATTCCGTATTTGGAATTAGGTCAATCACGTATATAAATAATAACCGAGTCCACTCGTATTTCACTTGTCAATTTATTTAGGCTCTTTTGTATTGTCTTGTATTGTTTAACAGGAGAGGATTCAAAATCAAAACAAAAGAACGAATCGACTAGAAAGTAAAGTATATTGTTTATTAAACATTTTAACATAAACGAAAATGGTGTATGACTAAATTAAGAAAATACCATTGATTTAAAACAACATATCACATAACACATGTATATTGTTCAAAATGTGTTAACAGTTTAAGAAAATACATTTGATTTAAAAAGCAAAACATACAACACATATTAATCAATATGTGTTAGCAATTTAAGAAAATTATATTCATATATTAAATAAATATATCGAATGACACATGTATATTAATCAAAATGTGTAAACAATGTAGGAAAATATATTTGATTTAAATAAATATACCATAAAACACATATTGATCATCATAATATTGTGTGAACAATTTAAGAAAAGAACTTATGATTTAAATAAACATATCATATAATATAATTATGTTGATAAAAATGTGTAAACAGTTTAAGAAAATATTTTTGATTTAAAAAATATATCATATAACACATATTGATAAAAATGTGTGAGCAATTCAAGACAATGTCTTTGTTTCAAAAAGCATAACATATAACACATATTGATCATTAAAATTATGTGAGCAATTTAAGAAAATACTTTTGATTAAAAAAGCGTATCATATAACACGTTCTGATCATCCCTGACGAGGCTAACTCACTGCTTTAACAAAATTTCGATCAAGCACAGCCAGGTCAGATAGTTCAATCAATTCAGCAGAGAATACTCTCACTCTGTTGGTTTTAACACTTTCCATATTGTGCAATGCCGGTTGGAATAAAACAATTAATCGAAGGCATCGTTGGATATGCTTACATGGTTACATTGATAAGATCATTTCAAGCTACTGCACTTTTATCTAATTTCGTGATGGAGAAAATCATTCATACTTAAAGTGTGTAAATTCATATCTGACCGTCCATTTATTAGCAGAATGATTGTTTGCACGTGATAAGAATCATACCCAACCAAGGCATTTTGGAAGCAACCTGTATATTTTGATAAGCAACTAAAATAGAAATGAAGGGGAGATAACCTGGAAATTAAAAATCAACAAAATGGTTATTTACAATGATTAATCAGGCATAGTTTTCTTCCTTTTCAAGGTAAAATGCATTGTTTTTTATAAATGTTTGTGAAAATGAGCAGGGCATGTTTGAATTTGTAAAGCAAACGATGCTTGAATCGTTTAAAAGTGGAATAAAATGTTAGGTAACAGTTCATACTGATAACTCGTAACAATCATGTTTGTTAAATTACACAGACAGTTTTTTTTTGTTAAACTCGAGAAAATATGTTATGTTACGAAAACAATGTGATTTATTCTTTTTGAAATTTATGTAACATTTCTAGTCAGATATGGCTTTATATACGATTCTAACCGACCAATTTTTAATTCGCCTATTTGGATCCATTTTCAAAGTACAGTGTAACCTCTCCAGAGCAGCCCTCTCTTGAGCAACAACCTCTAAACAACAACATTTTTTTTCTACTCACAAGAGGTATTGCTTTGGAGAGGCTGCACTGTAGTAAATACAAAGTATCATTATTTTAAATTGTCGTTGGAGAGTTTCTTTTTTCTGTTCAATGTCGATTAAAAAACGATAATTTCAGTCAAACATATATAGACATAATGTCATCTTTAGAGATGAATTTGTTTTTTAACGCTTTGGGATCATCATAAAGTCAATGGTGCAAAGAAGTAAAACGTCATGTATCTTTAACATCACATAAGCAAGAAACAAAAACAACTTAAAAACTTTCAACTTTGTGACTAGACTTCAGAACAAAATATATTTAATAATTCGTGTAAAATAATAAAACGAGATAAAACTGTAAAATTCAAACAAAAAATAACATGTAAAACTGACAATCTAGTATAAAATATGTACACCATCATAATAAGGTGCAAGAGGACACTTTCGAGCCATTGAGAATGATACTTGTGATATTCTTTATGTACAATTTCAACATAGTTGGTCACAAACAAATCCTTTCCTGCAAGCTTAGTGGAGTACAATGGTATATGCCCTGTTAATGGAATAAAAAATACATGTTTACACATTTATAAACGTATGTAAATATCTTGTTTCATAAATAATCCAAACTGAGATATAATAAGTCATCAAAATATCATGAAGAAGTTTCCGTGAGAAGTGTCGTCTAACATTCTAGGGTTTATTAACTGACAATACAATTTTGTCATATGGAAAAGGATATACTTACGTAAAGGGAATGCCACAAACACAATATGTAGTTGCTGTGTGACTTTTAGTCATCATGAAAGCTGTAAGACAATAAATATACATCAATGTCACTAATTCTCGAAGCATGATAGCACTAAGTCTTACAAATTAATGAAACATATCCACGTTGCAAAGCTTATCAGAAAATAACTGAACGACTTAAACCCTTATTCAAAACTGAAATGTATGTGCTTAAGCAGATCTATTGCTTGATATAGATAAGAAAAGGATTCTCAGACAAATACAACAAACAAAAATCCACCTTCCCCAAAATACAAACTTCCCAATCCCCAACCCCAAAAACGAACCCAACACGTAAGGCACAGCCTCCCGGAGAGGGGGTGCCGCTGGTAGCAAAGATAGATCGGGTTTAAAATATTTTGAGGGCTCTGCTTCACACTAATTCCCCTGACCTCCAAGTATATCTATGATTATGAATACCCCAGTACTTCACAATTAATTAAATGTAAACAAATAATTGATAAGCCATGTAACAATATTCAAAGAACTACTCTTTAAGCGCCCATTGTACTTCAATGAGATGTCAAAAATATAAATACTGTAACGCCTCAATATTTTATTAGAACCACGTATGCGACTGATATTGTGGGTTTAATGACGCAGTTGAACTTATCTTCAAAATGAAATACTGAGGGAATCGTAAGATAATGTTCCACCAGCATAAGGTTGTTATGATGGTGGTGGACTTGATATCAAAGTTGTTGCCGATGGTATACTACATATAGGTTTCGACCATTCAGTATGGATAGTTTATTTATTTGACAAATTCACAGAGATAACAATTACTCTAATCTATTTCTGGAAGTGTATAATTTACATCTTGTAATATTATAATTAATTTGAGGAGGGTTGATTTGAAGGAGTGAACAAAACAATATTACTTACAACTGCTTCCGTGTGTGTAATTGCCTTTGCAATTCAAATAACCTCTCTGAAAAGAAGATAAAAAGGTCATGTGATATTACAGGTACACGTACATATTTAAAGGAAATTAGTGAAATGTGCATTTAGTGAACTTCAAATAGATTAAAAACATTTCCATATTTTCTTTACAAATTATGATATAGGTCTTTGTTGGATATTTTCATTTGCCCAGACTTTCTAAGGCTGTTTTATAAAAAACGCAGCTGGCTGACACCCCGCTGTACATCAACATGGCATTCACCAACACTCTATACCAGCTATTATATACTTTTAGGGATATGACCGAATATTGAACTGATTTTAGTTTTAGATTGGGACATTATGATGTCACATCATTAAACATGATATTTATGTGTCAAAATCATTCAGGCTTTAACCCAATTAACATTTTATTTATTGTATTTATAGATAATAAAATAATCCTAATTAATTTCCTAAGTCTTACAATGTTCATGCTGTGTTGTGCATGTTAAGTTGTTCGTGCTGTTTTGTGCATTCTTTCTTGCAGTATGAATGAGGGATCACCCATTTGTACCGTTTTTTCCGAAGCACTGTTGGTAATTTCCATTTAACTTGATACACTTGATGCTTTTTGGGTTAACTTCATGATAATAATAATATAATACCTTTGTATTCGTTTAGTTGTTTCTTAAGCTGTTTGTTAAGATCTTTCTGTTGTCTGACCGTTTTTTGAAGATTATGGGTTTCCAAAGTAATTACAGACAAATCATCTGAAATTTGAATTTAACTGTATTTTACTTAATATAACATAGACATAATTTTGTTTTGATATAATAACAACAAATAAAAAACAAAAACTATTATAATTGAATCAATTTCAAATATATATGCATGCAGTAATGAAAGATATTATCCTTGAATAAAAACAATGTTCCACAATGGACGTATGAATTATTAACTGTGAATTAGACATAGAAGAGAAAAAAATGACGGAAGTTTATAAGAAACAAAATATTGAACTGTATGTAATGAAAAGTTATACAACATCCCACTTTCTCTGAACAGCCTTTGATTCAATGAATCTAATTAATCATTTAGGAATTAAATTAATTTATTTGTTGACATGAATAATATTTAATTAACATAAATTCAAACGAATAAACATATTACGACATGTTGTCATTAAGAATTCTAATTTCATTTGCTTATTTTTTAGTGTTACGTGAGAACGAAAGTTTTGTGTGTTCTAACCCTTCATATCAAGGTTTTCTTTTTGAAGACAGTCGATAAAATCTTCTCCAGGAATTCTTTCTCGGAAACTTCGTTCAAAAGAATCCTCGTTGCCTCTGTTTAATCTTGCTGCATGCACACGTTGTTGGAATTCCTTACAGAACCTGTACGCCTCTTTGTCTTCCTGCAGTTCTTCTAAAAATTTAAATATTTTATATTTTAGTATGGCCAAGTAACAAGTTTTCGTGATAAGAGTTTTCAGTGGTATTTTATGTATTGCACCGTTTCGATTTGCGCACGCTCATTATTCAAGAAGATAAGTTAACAGACCGTCTGACAATTTTGCTATATAATCGATTTTTTTCTAGCAATAAGCCACGAACAGATTATCACACAGTAATTTTGTCTTTTTTTGTAAAATACGGTGATCTTTCGTTACTATGCATATACTGCGAAAACCTACTTGTTACGCCATACTATATGATACAGGTTTGTTCAAATAGATATTTGTTGAATTGTTGACAGAATGAATTGTGGTACATGATTTTTAAAACGAACATCACCCACCAAAGGCCTAATTCAAGAGTCACAATGTTACTACTTTTAATTTGTATACTTCCATGATAATACGTCAGACTGAAGGAAGTTTACTAAGATTTAGTGAATACATATGTTTCGAATTGCAATGTTGCTAAAAGTGGTTTAACCTATGCTACAGACCGCATGCTTCATTCATATTAATCCAATTTGCAATATTAATAAACATATTATTCTGAAAACGGTGTGAACGGTCAATTCGAAATACAACAAATTTATCTTATGCTATAATGCTATATGTACTACAGATGTCAGTCATTACGTTTGGTTTATGTAGAACATTATACGTTATCATCCAGTATTTCAGACATACCTTGCGCTATTTTCAGTTTTTCTTCCATTACTCGAACGTTGTTTATGTGATCTGTACACTGTTTTGAGACATTTTCATGTGTGGCTATCAGCCGACTCTGACTTGCTGCAATCAAGAAAATATCAGATGGAAATACACATGACATATACAAAATTATATAGATACTCAGGCATGAACTATAAAATGCAATGAAGACAAGATAATAACATGAATATTATAAATGAATCTAAGTGGCTAATACGTTTTATTTGTATTGGTTATCCACCCCGGAAACTTAATACATCTTACTAACCAAAATAAACCACAAGTGACATAACAAGAGGGCCATGATGGCCCTATAAATGCTCACCAGGAGAAAAGGTCAATTGTTGAAGTTTTCTATACGAGTCCAAGTAAGATCAAGTGACCCATCCGGGCCGTTTTTTATCCCATGGCCATTATATGAACAGATTTAAAAGAGGTCTATTAGACAAAGCTAGATACCAAATATCTTAGCTCTAGACCTTGTGGTTTCGGAGAAGATTTTTTAAAATTTTCCTATATAAAATAGAATAAACCCCAGGGCAGGGCTACTTTTGACCCCAGGGCAATAATTTGAACAAACTTGGTAGAGGTCCACTAGACAATGCTCCATACCAAATATCTTAGCTCTAGGCCTTGTGGTTTCGGAGAAGATTTTTTAAATTTTCCTAAATAAAATAGAATAAACCCCTGGGCGGGGCCAATTTTAACCCCAGGGCAAAAATTTGAACAAACTTGGTGGAGGTCCACTAGATAATGATACATACCAAATATCTTAGCTCTAGGCCTTGTGGTTTCGGAGAAGAAGATTTTTTTAATTTTCCTAAATAAAATAGAATAAACCCCTGGGCAGGGCCAATTTTAACCCCAGGGCAAAAATTTGAACAAACTTGGTAGAGGTCCACTAGATAATGATACATACCAAATATCTTAGCTCTAGGCCTTGTGGTTTCGGAGAAGAAGATTTTTTAAATTTTACTATATAAGTCTATATAAATCAAGTGACCCCCGGGGCGGGGCCAATTTTGACCCTAGGGCAATAATTTGAACAAACTTGGTAGAGGTCCACTAGACAATGCTCCATACCAAATATCTTAGCTCTAGGCCTTGTGGTTTTGGAGAAGAAGATTTTTTAAATTTTCCTATATAAAATAGAATAAACCCCAGGACAGGCCCAATTTTGACCCTAGGGCAATAATTTGAACAAACTTGGTAGAGGTCCACTAGATAATGCTACATACCAAATATCTTAGCTCTAGGCCTTGTGGTTTCGGAGAAGAAGATTTTCAAATTTTACTATATAAGTCTATATAAATCAAGTGACCCCCGGGGCGGGGCCAATTTTGACCCTAGGGCAATAATTTGAACAAACTTGGTAGAGGTCCACTAGACAATGCTACATACCAAATATCTTAGCTCTAGGCCTTGTGGTTTCGGAGAAGAAGATTTTTTAAATTTTACTATATAAGTCTATATAGATCAATTGACCCCCGGGGCGGGGCCAATTTTGACCCTAGGGCAATAATTTGAACAAACTTGGTAGAGGTCCACTAGACTATGCTACACACCAAATATCAAAGCTCTAGGCATTGTAGTTTTTGACAAGAAGATTTTTTAAATTTCCTATATAAGTCTATATAAAATCAAGTTACCACCAGGGCGGAGCCAATTTTGACCCCAGGGGAATAATTTGAACAAACTTTGTAGAGTTCCATTAGACAATGCTACATACCAAATATCTCAGCTCTAGGCCCTGTGGTTTCGGACAAGAAGATTTTTTAAGTTTTATCTATTTGTTGCCATAGCAACCAGAGTTTTTAATGAAATTTAATTTTTTGAACAACTTTGAAAGGGGACCACCCAAGGATCATTCTAGCAAAGTTTAGTTGCAATCGGCATAGCGGTGTAGGAGGAGATGTTGTTTTAAGTAAACATGGACGCCACGTAACGACGCACGGCGCACGACGCACGATGGACGCAGGGTGATCACAAAAGCTCACCCTGAGCACATTCGTGCTCTGGTGAGCTAAAAACACTTAAGCAAATAAATACAAATTTTCAATTTCCACAAAAAATACAGTAAAACTCCTAAGTACCGCACTCCCTTAAAGCTGAAATCCTGTAAAAGTTTTATAATGGATCGTTGAATTGTATTAATATGTTTAACAGTCACTGTCTTACTTAATATTCAGATATATTACATTATAATTATGCAATGGCGCTTTTTGAACAATTCCAATAAGCTTGAAACTAGAATATTTAGTAAACCTTAAAGTACAGTACAACCTCTCCAGAGCGGCGCTCTCTTTAGCAACAACCTCCCTTTAACAACAACATGATTTTTCCCACAGAAGGATTTAATTTAACCTCTTGTGAGCAACTACCTCTCAACAACAATATAATTTTGCTACTCACAAAGGATGTTGCTTTGGACAGGCTGCACTGTACATAGAAATATGAAAAGAAAACAAACCACTCTGGATTTACTGGGGTCCATACCTGATAATATTTCATACTGACTCTCAAGCCTGGCTATTGATTCGTCACGTTGTTCGAGTGTACCTTCTAAATGACTGATTTTCATGTCACGTTCATTACACGAATCACGAAGGGAAGAAATGGTGTTTTGTGATTGTATATTCTGATCATGGAGGTTTGAAATTTCGGCTGAAAGTTTAAAGATGACTAGTTATCTAATTAACTGATATGTAACTAGATATATTTATACCTACTTACAATCAAGCCATTATTTGGCTAATTTTAATGAATAATGACAATACATTGAATATGATAGGAAATTTTGAAGCTCATACATTGAGATCAACTCAATGTGTCAAACCAAACTCTTATACGTACGGTTTATGCAATGCAGAGACAATATGGCAGAGAACAGATTGATTCATTCAGTTCTTCTTAACCTTAAAACACCTTTCTTAAAATGATTAATGTGTAAAGATAAAGGTGCATAAGATCAAGTGCCAGGATCAATCTGACTTAAAACAAGACCAAATGAGAGGACAAAAATAATCATCACAAAAGGTAAAAGAGACGATCACACAACAAGAGGTAACACTTCTGGGAGAAAAACATCTTGCAAAGCTTACAATTTTAGTAGTTATGTTATAAAAATGTCACGATTTAGTTCAACTTTACATAACGAGTAAAATACAAATTCACACCAACTGTTTTAGACATCTCTCTTGTTACATTCTAGAAATGATGTTCTATCGATCTAAACAGTGAAATAAATACACTTTGATCTAACGTAATGTACTTGATAGCACAAAGGAAAATGAACTTGTATCAAGAATCAAGATATATTATGTACGACGTTTTTACACGAATTGTTTCATAATGTATAAAAAGATAACTATGTTTATTGAATGGATTCAGAACGTATACATCAAAGTGGTATGATTTCTCCAATGGGATTTTGACAGCACAGATGTTCAGCCACACATGTACGGAAGTGGAAAGTGGAATGTTAGCGTTAGCGTTTATAATAAATAATTGAATAAGTGTCGCAATTATGTTAACATTTGGACGATCATAAATTATGATTTCCCTATCATTTCACTTGTGCATATGATTGGCAACGACTTCAACCTTTGCCAAACGGGTAATTATCGTTACTTTTTGCAGCACATTTTTTTGGATTCCTTAATAAACACATGAATATATAAAAAGTCAAGGCAAAAAAGTAGCATTATTAATATATATTTTATACCTAGAAAGCATCACTTACTGGAAAGGTTCTTTAAAGACGATTCCAACCTAACTCCTTTCGACTTTTCGTCTTGTAGTGTCAGCTCCAAGGTATGTATTTTCTTTTCCTTTTCTTGAATTAAAAGTTCGTGTTGTTCCTTGGCTTGCTGAAGAAATGCATGACCTTTTTTCCATTTGACCAGTTCGTCTGAAAATAAAGTTTGTAACAACATTTATGCAACAATTTAGCTAAATTTTACTGGTGAGTAATTTTGTTGCTTGGCAGTAAACGTGAGATATACATAACGACCCTTTGCTTTAAAAATGCTCGGGACCATGACAATGCTGATCGCGTGATCAAAAATGCTATAAAGAATATTACAATGTCAGTATCAAAATTAACATTATATGGTAGTTTTTTTAATCACTTATTAAGGTTTCAGATCTGTTGACAAAAATGAGGATTCTATCAAACATAAACAGATTAACTGGGCAATTTTTGAAAAACAAATTGCCCCTAAACAATAATTTTCTAAATTTTGACAATAGTCATATGTACATTTCCTTGTTACAAGTATTGTTGTTTATGAGTTCTTACTATTGCTGTATAATTTTATGAAATCATAAATAATGAGTTCATGTACGAACCAGATTTTAAAACAAGAAATATGTCAACAATTTTCGTTTCGCCTGGACCAAACAAAGTAAACATACAGTATCAGTAGATTTTGTTCGCCTGGCGTGTCCAGTACATTTGTCCAGGGTTAGAATATTCAGAATTTCAGAATAACAGTATGAATTTAAACTATTAAACCTGTATACCTATTATCAGACCATAATTCTATCCACTCAGATTTAAAAAGATGTCTATGACACGATTGTATTTCATACATTTGGTAGTTTTTTTGGTACCATCCAAACAAATGCTCAAAATTACATTGAGGGCAGATCTTCATGGATATTTTGAAAAGGAAAATGTTTCATGAATTGTCAGTTTCATTTAACAACCACAATTTAAGGCAAAAAATCATCATTAATATCATTGAAACATACCACAAATCCTGTTTTGTTCTTGATCCGTCTTTATCTTATTTTCCTTCATAGTCTGAAGCTCTGAGATTAATAAACACTGTTCTGCTTCCAATTTATATGGCCATGCCTCTTTCATTGTAACCACACATTGTTGAAGTGAGGAATTTTCATTCTGGCATTGAGACAATTGTACTAAAACACAGTAAATATTTAACTTTAATTTTTTTTTCGAAAATCTATTTCTACGCTAATTTTCCGAAATGCCTAATCTTATTTTGCTTAGCCTAAATTTGAGCAATGTAGTAAAGGGTTTTCAAAATATCTCAAATTAGCTAAAGAGTGTATCGATTTCATTAAGTACATATGACTCTCTAAAATGCCATTTAATACAAACAAACAAGCATCACATTGCTTACAAGAAATAAACGATCGATTTAAATAATAACATTAGAAGATGGAATACTTACGACAAAGGTTTTGAATATCTTCTACTGAGCTATAGTACTTTGTAGTATACATTTCTACCAATGATCTTTCATTCTCTAACTCCAAGTCTCTTTCAGCGAGTTTAGTATTCAGAATGTTGTTTTCATCCTGTTGTTTCATACCATTTTTGTTAATCTCTTCATGTTTGCCTTTCAAAATATTTCATTTAGTATCATCAGTGTAACACACTAGGTTAATCTTATCATCATCATTAACAAACAATTTATTTAAGTCCGTTGATGATAAATTTGGATTATTACACACAATAACATGGCGTTTACGCTACAACTCAGACTATACTGTCCATTAATTTATCGCATCACACTAACTGGTAACAAAATAAAACATTCACATTTGGCAGACATACGGATATTCTATATCCATTTTGAATGATTGAGATAAAATCGCTAAAATTACCTTTTAGTTCATGCAAGTCGCGTTTAAGGTTGTCAATTGTAGTATCTCGCTCTCTTATAATTTCTTTGTTCATCGTAACTTCTTCATCTTTATCTTTTAGTGCATTTTCATATGTATGAAAGGTTAGAGAAATATCCTCATCACTCTTGTCTTTGTCAAACAATTCCGCTTAAATATTCAAGATAAAATTAAAATTATATTTACGTTAGCTTTTGAAATTATGAAGATCATAAATATTATGCGTATGGGACATTCTGTGACCTGTCTAACAATATATTTACTATATAAAACTTATCTAAATCAAACACACCTGAAGTAAATCTGACATATGAAATTATTTCTAGGTGATTTAGAATATATTAACTTCACTTTAAATAATCTTTATATCTAATACAAGGAACTAGCCGTTTATTCTGAGGATGTGCAATCAATATATACGTCTTAATTAAGTCATCAGAAAAGTATTGTTGTTCCGAAGAATAAGAATATACCAAGTTATTTTAAGAACTACTTCTGGAAATTGATAATGATCATCATAAAATACAACACAAAATGATAGGTGAAAAGAAAAAAATATTCTCATAACTATAAAAAATACCTTTCAACTGAGTAATTTGTTTTTCCAACTTCGAAACTTGTTCAACATTTAATTCGTGCTTTCTCTCCCAATCAGCACAATCTTTCTTGCATTGCACCACTCTTTCTTGATACTGCTCAAGGAGTTCCTTCTTTTTTCTATTTTCCTCTGAAGTCCAGAATGTTTACATGTACACGTGTTAGCTGAACATCGAATAAATTGATAGAGTCTCCGGTGAAAGCACATACTCTTGTAAATGACTAGTATTGTTCTTAACGGTCTGAGTTGTACCATAGTTAGTAGGCATCCAATGCTTTTGAGAAATCCGATGGGAAATCGGTTTATGTAAGGATATGTGTTCACGTGCTTGTTGCTTTATGTCTTTTAGTCCTTTGTTAATTTGTATTTTTCTAGCGCTTTTAGTTAGTGTGTTTAATGTTTGAGCATCTGTCAATCTGTTTGGTAAGTCAAAATGGATGCACATGACATTCCTTGTCCACAATTTATATTATTATTATTATTTATAATTTATGAAGATGACAACTTACCATTCAATATTCCATTTAGGTCATTCACTCGATCTACTTCCACTTTATATTTCTCAATATCAGTATCATACCATTCAATCTTCTCTGTAAACTTCTGTAGAGCGTCGTCTCTTTCTAATATAATATCTGCAAAGTTTGTGACATGATTTGTTAATGGGTTAAAAAACGAGTTTAAAGCTTACACGGCGAGGATTGTATCATGATTATTGATTTATAGCCAAGTAATTTACACGTTATCAAGTGATGTCACGATTCAACAGAGGCGACATACACAAATTTGATCAGAAAGAACAAGAGAGAATTTATATTCATTTAGAAAAACTAGAAGATACGTATGGCGGATAAAGCACCATTTTCTTTACGCCAAGGTATGCCTGGCTACGCGCCGGTCACATAAGGATTCCGTTAGTAGTCCCCAGGGATTGGCAAATACTAATGTAGATCAAATGGGGCAAATCGGGTAATATTTCTGCCCATTATAACCGTAAATAAATGAATTTCTAACCCCACTACACGAAACAAGCTTACGCAGTATATTTTTTAATCTTAAACTTTCTTGTTTAATAATGATATGCGGCACCTTTTTCTGATATGTCCGTCTGTAACCTGTAATTATTTTCAATGAGTGACTTAATCAATCTTTATTCCGTGCCAATTTGTCCTGGATGTTGCACAATAGGCTTAAGTCATATACTGAATCCCATTAATGTATGACACACACGAATATACTTTCAGTATGTTTTGACAATAGACATGCACATTATTACATAAACAAAGTACCTGTCTGATGTTTTGCCTTTCTTTCCATTTCTAGAATTATGTCAGTTTTATCTTGTAAATCTTCCTCAAGTCTGTTTCGATCATCGTCTTTTTGTTGCTGTTGTTTCACAAAGTCGTCTTGTTCATTTTGTTTTTCAGCTACACATAAAATATGAGAAAGTTTACATAACAGAGATAACAGAAATAAGCTATGACGATGTATATGACAAGATCCACACATACTCTCGTAGATACAGAAAATAACTAAGGTAACTAATCTTTATTATGACGAGGTCTAAATGTTACTATGGTTTTAATACCATTCTTTGTTTTATAAATATGCAGTCTCATGCGGAGTGATCTCCCATACAAATTTACTTAAGTATCGGAGTAGCAGCGTAACGTGACATACTAATCAGTGCGTCGGTTAATTCGCTGAATTGGATGAAAAGTGTATTGTTGAAAAGTGACCGTGTTATGTATCGACAATAGTGATCTTTGACTTAATTGTTTTTATAAGATTTTCTTAATCAGTTGAGTTTGCACATGAATTTGAGATATATCTTGTGTTATTTATAATCTTATTTATTAATTATCTTCCAACATAAATCTCGATATACGAGGTAAAAAAGTCAGCATTCAAGATTATTATTTAAGGTATGATGTTTTCTTAGCTAGGACATTTTAAATAAAAAGAAAACTATTAAGAAGCTTTATCAATACAGTCTAGGGCGACTTGTCTGAATAACTTTTTTAACACTGGACATGAATATTAACCTGGCAGTGTAAAGATTGAGTGGATGAACTGCTAACAATATTCTTATATGGCAATTCTTTCTGGCGTAAACATCAAGGTTAAAGAATAAAAGGATGACCCATGACATACCTTGTAATTGTTTGATCTCTTCTTGTAGTTTTTCAATTTCTGTATACTTGGCCTTGCAAGAGTCCTCATAGCGTTTACATTTTTTCTTTAACTGTAAGAGCTCTCTGTCCGAGATACAATTTTCACCTAAAACAGATATATTTGTCAATCCATACATTACATTAGGTCTACAACTTTACAGAATCAAAACATACAAAGAACTAAAGGGTGGATTTTTAATAAAGTTTCCACTCTTTCTTTTTAATGTTTCTTAGCGAAGTGATAACATATTATTCGTTCCTTCCAGGGCAGTACCTTTGTATCCACATGAATTATGTATTGCCTTGCGTCGTCTGTGGTTTCATTTCTATTGTAACTGTGACCTTTATGCATATACATTTTATTCATAAATATGTTATGTATATTATACAAATAAACATGTGCTTTTCAATGACCATGCATTGTTCACAAGTTGACCTATATTTACAGGCAATAATTCATTCAGGTTCGATTCTATTGTTTAAAATTGAATTGGTGATTGCAAATTGAGTCGCAGCCTGTCTGTTTTGGTACAAGAGACGAAGTTTCTTGTTTATAATATATATATAATTATAAAAACATGCATGTCTTCATATTTATGTAAAACGCCGCGGCCGTAGGTATTTGCTCGCATTAACAAATTACCTGTCTGATCTTTCGACATTCTTTCCAGTTCGTCAATAATCTCAGTTTTATCTTGTAACTCTACTTCAAGTCTTTTTCGCTCATCGTCTTTCTGTTGCAGTTGTTTCATAAAATCTTCTTGTTCTTTTTGTATTTTTGCTACACATAAAATACGTAAGGATATGGAATGAGGTATGATTAGATCCACATGCAAGAATCATATTACCGTAGATACAGAAAACCTTACAATTAATTTACGGCGGTGATTTGGCGTGATTTGGCTTTGGTGGTATCCACATTTAACATATTAATAAGAACATTTTTCTACTGATTTGTTTTGTCTGCAAGATCACCATAGTTATAGGTTATATCAACATCAAGGGGTAACAGAGAACAAATGGAGTTAATCGGTCCGAAAATAATTGTTTTTTTTTCTTTTTCACGAAAATCCTAGCTTGATTTATTACAAGGACAAGACATAACAATGTGAGCTTTAAAACTTTGAGTATCACTTCTTCTCATTGTAGAACAAAGTAAAATATATTACCACATAAACGAAACAAGAGTAGTTTGTATGCTAAATTGTTTATTTGGCGTTTTAATTAAGTACCGGTATATCATATATTCAGTGAACAACTTATGCAACCGAAAAAAATTCCATACAAATTGTCACGTCAAAGATTTTGCACTACGGGCTTAAGTCACAAACTGATATTTTATTAAACTATTACACACAAAAAGAGAATTTCAGGATCTTTTCGAACATGTTTCCCCATGATGCTGACAATAGAAGTGCATGCAATTGCATCAGCGAAGTTACCTGTCTGATCTTTCGCCTTTCCTTCAAGTTTGTCAATAATCACAGTTTTAGCTTGTATTTCTTCATTAAGTTTTGTCTGATCATCGTCTTTTAGTTGCATTTGCTTCTCAAAATCGTCTTGTTCTTTTTGTTTTTCAACTACATAATCATAAGATACAAGAACAAATTTACATAACACTGATATGAAATGAGTTCAATGATGAAATCGACAAATAACAATCATACTATCGTAGATACAGGAAATCTTACAATTTATTCATGGCGGAGAAGTGGCCTTTTTGTGGCTAGAGGTTTACACTTTACTTGTCAATAAGAACAATTTATTACAAATTTGTTTTTATTATCATAATATATAAATGTGATGTTTAAAATTATATGCATCATTTCTATTTACTTCAGTGTGTACGCTAAAATGTTTATTTGCTGTTTTAATTAAGTATCATACTATTCAGTGAACGACGGTACAATGTACTGCCGTAGATTCAGAGAACCATGCATACAATTTGTTTAAAAGATGTAAACACTTTACAACAGGCACAACTTTCTTACTGATATATCTTATATACATAATCTCTAAGGAATACCTTTCAACTGAGTAATTCGTTTTTCTAACATCGAATTTTGTTCACAACTTTCTTCGTGTTTTCTTTCCCAATCAGTGCAATCATTTTTGTATTGCACTAGTCTTTCTTGATACTGCTCAAGTAGTTCCTTCTTTTTTCTATTGTCCTCTGAATACCAGAATATTTGCATGTACATGTATAAGATGAGCATCAGCAAAAGATCTTGTCCTCAAACAAATACATACAGTCTCTGGGGGAGTGTTTCTGTTTTATAAGCACATCGTCTTCCATCCAATGTATTTTTAGAAAACAGATAGGGAATCGATTTATCTATTTATTGATTTTATGAAGCTTTTCTATGGTGTATGTCTGATGTTCGGGTGTGATTGTGTTGTGCAAGTGCTGTCTGCTTTATGTCTTGAGTTTGTATATTATGCGCTTTGGGCTTTGTGATCTATGGTCTTTTATGTTTGTTGTCGTTCACGTATGTTTTATTGTATGTTTCATGATCTGTAGGTCCTTCACTCGATCTACTTCGTCTTTAAATTTGAGTAGTCTTTTTATGCTCTGTACTGAATTGTATTCTAACAACAATGTGACCTTTCGTTCTTATTCAATGTGACGATGATATAGCTACAAAAAGTAGTAAGCATAGAGTTTTATCATGCTGATTGAAACGTACCTAATAGTGAGGTAACGTACACATAATTAAGTGTTGTCATGATTCCGTACATAGTGGCGTTGTAGCAGATATTTTTAAGTGTTAATGCCTCACATCAAGATCTGTAAATTGTCACAGGAATAGGAAAATGTAATTGTTAATCTTACAGGGGAAATCGGGCAATATTACCATCCATTAAAACACGTTTCTAAATGCGGCTTTCTAACCCAACTACACAAAAAATGTATAACAAGCTTACGTTGCAGATTTTCGACCCTCTCACATTCTTGTTTGGTATTGATGTGTAATTCATTGATGCACGAATCTTTTTCTGATATTTCGGTCTGCAACTTCAAACACTGATCCACGCAGCCTGAGATTTCAGCTGGAATTATATAAAACAATAAAAATAGGACAATATATGTAACGTACATTGGGACGTTTTTCATTCAGATAAATAGTGGCATTATGTACACACATATTATTCTGTTAATTAACCTAAATGGATTTCAATACTGGCATGTATTTATTTTCTCCCTTCAGCATCCATTTACCTAAAAATATGTACTAGTATTCTACTTCTTTTTGGGGACAGTTTCATGCTCGAATGTGATTAATTTGATACTAAATGCTTACATATAACAAAATATTTTCAATTGATATGTATAATGGACATAACAGATTGATGTGAACTTCATAAATTGCATGTATAATTTTTTCCCACGAAGAATAGATGAATACAATTGCAACAAACAAGAGAGGTGTGTAAGCTAAAATGTTAATTTGGGGTTTTAATTAAGTAGATTTTATACTAGTATATATTCAGTGGGCGCCGAACACGACCAAATGTTTTTTCCGAACCAATTTTCCTTGTCGTAAATGTTGCACAATGGCTTAAGTCACATTCAGATTTTTATAAAACCATAACACACGATTATATTGTCAGGATGTAACAATCATCTTTAATAAAAATGTTTAAGTGCTTGCACTTGCATTAGCGAAGTACCTGTTTTATCTTTCGCATTTCTTTCCAGGTAGTCAATTATCACATTTTTTTCTTGCAATGTTTCCTGAACACCTTTCCAATCATTGTCTTTCTGTTTCAGTTGTTCCACACACTCGTGTCTTTCTTTTTCTTTTTCAGCTTATATAAAATACGAGTAAGTACACACATTACACTGATATGTCATTGTTGTGATACAGAAAACTATACAATTAATCTACTGCGATGACATGGCTTCAGTGGTTGGAGGTTTACACATTTTGCTGGGGATTTGTATACGTGATCACCATGGTGGTAATGAGTGGTATCATTATCAGGTGGTAACACATACGGACACAGGACACATAATATCAATATCAGCTTTATAAATTGTATTTGTCATACTTTTTCTCTGAAGAACAACGCAAAGATAATACAACTGAAACAAAACAAGAAATGTTAATTTGGCATCTTGAATGAGCAACTCATAAAGTGCAACTCAGCGATCGATGTGAGCGACTGAAAGTTTAGTTTTCTGACCAATTTTCTTGTGCCGGATGTTGCATATAGTCTTATGTTACATATTGAATTTTATTGCACCGCTCTACGCCCAAATACTTCAGGATATACCAATCTTCTCAAAGATGTTTCCTCAAAATACTGTCAACAGAAGTACGAGGTCTTGTCTGAACCTTTTCCTTTTTTCAGTTTGTCAATAATATCACATTGATTTAACTTATAATGTGATCACATGACACTATTCTACTGAAATATTGTTGACAAAAAGAAGAGAAACTCAAAAACATGTCGACCATGCTTCATTTCATCTAGACGTCTTCTTTTGTGTCTAACGGTCTTATGTGTCTTGTTTTGTTCACACAAGTGTTATTGTATGTTTCTTTATCTGTTACTTTGACAGTGTGTTCAATGTTTGAGCATCTGTTGATCTGTTTGGTAAGTCAGAATGGATGCACAGGGAATTTCTTGTCCATAATTTATAAGCGTATATATAAGGATGACCACTTACCATTCAATCTTTCATTTAGCTCATTCACTCGATCTACTTCTTCTTTATATTTTTCAATAGCATTTTCATGGCATTCAACCTTCTCAGCATACTTCTGTAGAGTGTCGTCTTTTTCTGATATGATATCTGAAATGTTTGTGGCTAGGTTTGTTTATAGGTTTACGAACGAATTTAGATATCAAAATAAATGATAAAGCTTACAAGGCGAGAGCAGACACTAGTCAAGAACATTTCACACGTAATTAGACGAAAGTCATAGCAACTGCTCACATGGCCGTTCCAATAAACCCATGCGCAGATCTGCTAATTCAGTTGATAAAATCTATGATGATATCTGTTTTAATTCTGTAAGCAAAATCAGTCCGAATAAGTACATTCACGCCAATATAAAAATAAGTAAATTACGGAATGGTTTCCAAGCTTAACTGAATGAGTATGACTGGCTTAGCACCTGTAATATACGGATTCCGTAGATAGCTTTGGGATTAGGTAAATACTTATGTTAACCAATGGAGAAATTCTGGTAATATTACCGCTCATAATAATCATTGCTAAACGCGGCTTTCTAACCCCACTACTGTATTAAATATGTACAATAAGCTTACGTTGCAGGTTTTCGGCCCTCTCAGTTTCTTGTTTGAGATTGATGTGCAACTCATTCATGGCCAAATCTTTTTCTGATATTTCGGTCTGCAACTTCAAACATCGATCCACGTGTCTTGAGATTTCAGCTGTAATAATTTACACAATAGAAATAGGACACTTCGGTACGTTTTTATTTAAGATACATTTAGCACTATGGACACATAATTCTGTTCATAAAACTAATTGTGTAATAATTATACTTAAGTGTATTTATTTTCTCACTACAGCGTCCATTCACCTCAAACATATTTATTACTACTTTTCTGGGATTGAACGACTGCCAACGATTTGATAATTTATCTTTTGTAACTCCATTTCATAAAACAAGCTGTATATTCAACCTTTAGTTTTCTTGTTACGCGACATTCTGATCGACGAATCTTTTTCTACTATTTTTCATTGTCCCGGAAAATGCATGTAATGGGATTACTCGCACTGAATTTATATTAAAGGTGGTACATACGCATACGAGTGTTACGGGGACATTCCAACAATGGACGTGCGTATCACTGCATTAGCAAATTACCTGTCTGATCTTTCAACATTTTTTCCAGTTCATCAATAGTCCTACTTTTATCTTTTATCACTGCCTCAAGTCTGTTTTTATCATCATCTTTATGTTGCAGTTGTTTCTGAAAATCGTCTTGTTCTTCTTGTTTTTCAGCTGTACACAAAATATGAGTAAGTTTACATAACACATCACAGCACATCATATATGGAATGGGTTAAATCAATAGATCTACATATCCGAATCATATTGATATGGATACAGAAAACTTACAAGTTTTTTAACAGCGATGGCATGGCTTTAGTGGTTTGACGTTTAAACATTTTACTAATCATTATGTACAACTTTCCTACTGATTTTTCGTATCTATGTACTTTAATATGACGACATTATTTTATAAAAATATTGTTGAAAAATAGTATCGCAAACTCCATACGTGGTTTAATGGTGATCTTGGTAGCATCTCACCATTCATTTCATGTAGACATCTTTTTTGCTTTATGTCTTGAAGTCTTTTTTTTTCAATTATCTAGCGCTTTTAGCATTACGTCTTACAGACTGGTGTGTTTTGTGTTGCTTACGTATGTTTTACTTGATTGAGGTAAAATCGAAATAACTACCTTTAAATTCTTGCACGTCACGTAGTAGATTATCAATTGTAGTTTCCTGCTCTCTTATAATCTCTTTGTTTATCTTATCTTCTTCATCTTTGTCTTTCAATGTATTTTCGTGTGTTTGACAGGTTAGAGAAATATCTTTATGACTTCTGTCTTTGTCATACAATTCCACTGAAATATTTAAAGTTAAAATCAAAATTATATTTACGTAAGCTTTAGAAATCAATAATACTAACAATCTTATAAGTAAAACTATTTTCGCTTTTCAGTGCCATTTCTAAACAAAGATGTACATGTACTACATAAAAAATCATCTTAATCAAACAAACCTGTAGGCAATCCAATACATTAAATTATTTTCAGGTGATTTGGGACGATAACAGCTATACCAATGAAAAGAAGAGTAAGTTCTGTCGGTTTTAAATAAACTAAATAAGTTAATATAGCATACTAGGAGCTAGCCGTGTATTCTGAGTGCTTCATACTGATAATATGTCAGTACGTCATCCTGATATGTACACTCAATGAACGTCTTATTCAAGCAATTAGATGAAAATTATGTTATAGATGAAAAATAAATGATGCACAGTGATTTTCCTAACTACTTTTGAAAACGAATGTACACAGACTAATGGCCTCAGCACTTTCTGTCAAAAAACCCATCTCATTATTGATAGTTATCACCATGAAATTGGACATTGTGTTGCATAAAAATAGTTTATAACTAAAAGATTACCTTTCAAATGAGTAACTTGTTTTTCTAACATAGAAATTTGTTCAACATTAGATTCTAGTTTTTCTTCCCAATCTGTACACTCTTTTTTGTATTGCTCCAATCGTTCTTGATTCTGCTCAATGAGCTCCTTCTTCTTCCTATTGTCCTCTGAAGACCAGAATATTTGCAAATTGATATAGCCTTCAGTTAAAGATTTCTGAACTGTAAGCACCTGACCTACTAAATTACATGAACAATTGTTCTGGACGTTCTTAATTAACCAATAGTAAATGTACACAATGGTATACAACGCTTTTGAGAAAAAAGGCTTTGGTAACGTGTCTGTATGGAGTGGTGCTTTTTAACTGTTGTTTTGACAGTTTATTCAATGTTTGAGTATTTCTTGACCTGTTTGGTTAGTCAAATACATTCTCATGGCATTTCTTGTCCGCTTTTTATCGCAAAATATATCAGGATGCCAACATACCTTCCAGCATTTCCTTTAAGTCCTTCAATTGCTCTACATCTTTTTTATATAGGCAAACATCATGTTCATAGCATTCAATCTTTTCTGTACATTTCTGTAGAAGGTCGTTATTATGATTGAGTATACCTGTAAAGATTGTGATATGATTTATATAATACTTATAAACGACGTTAATCTTAAACGGCGAGAGAAGAAACTTTTCTAAAACGTTTATTACGTAATAAGTGGACATTTAAGCAATTGCTTAGTTGCCCATCCAATTGACCCATAAGTAGATTTCCTTCTGTTTCGCGAGTTCATTATGTCTGTAAAGTACGCATGTATAAAATGTGTTTTTTTTTTCTTTAAGAAGTATCTATTCGAATAAGTACATGAATGTCCGTATAAAAATTTAAATATATCAACAATTGTCTGAAATGGTTTACTGAGTTTTACTCGAACAACAATGTTACATCTCGAAGTCATCAATAACTTGGTGCTTGTTCATTGCGGTGTTAATTTTTCTAATGGAGTATCTATTATAGTCAAGAAAATTACATGTAAGTGTTGTCAGGATTCAACATACAGTGGCGACTTATACAAAATTAACGGGAACGTTCAAGAGAATACATGTTTATTGATTAGTATATTTAGTAAATATAAAAGATTATGTCAGTAGGACTCAGCATTATTATTTTCTTTTTTTTAAATGTAGACATTTTTCAGCTACAATTTGACCTATGGCATATGTCTCGATTATCTTGTTCATACCTCACAAGAAGATGCTGTAAACAGCTTTTGGAATAGGTAAACAATAATGTTTATCAAATGGGGCAAATCGGGTAATACAACCGCCTACAGTAACCGTTGCTAAACGGCTTTCTAACCCAACTGCATGAACATTACGCTTACCCTGCAGATGTTCAACCCTTTCACTTTCCTGTTTTGTATTGATATGCAACTCGTTGATGGCCAAATCCTTTTGTGATAGTTCGGTCTGTAACTTCAGGCAATGATCTTTGTGACCTGAGATTTCAGCTGGAATTATATACAAAATTTGAAATAAGACATGAACGCATTATTATGTTATTAAACCTTGCAGTATAATTATACCCAAGTGTATTTAGTAACTAGTTTTTCAGAATAACATTCATGATCGATTGTGAACATTTTAATATTTGATGCTAGTATGTATTTTTTTTTATTTTTTTTTTTCACAAATATCTATATATTGATACAAGGACACGTCATGTATTAATGTGTGCTTGATAAATTGTATGTATCATTCTATGTACCAAGAAAACACTGCTGAAATAAAACAAGGGCAGGTGTGAGATAAATTGTTTGTTTGGATTTTAAGTAAATGAATGATATATTCAACAACTCCCCCCCCCCCCCCCAAAAAATCATCCAGGACTTTGCACAATGGGCTTAAGTCACATACTGAATTTTTTTAATTATTACACACAAACACACATTTTCAGGATGTACTAATCTCCTCGAACATGGCTCCCATGATACTGACAATAGAAGTGAATACAATTGCACTAGCGAAGTTCCCTGTCTGATCTTTCGCCATTCTTTCCAGTTGGTCAATAATCCCATTTTTATCTTGTAATTCTTTCTCGAGGTTTTTCCTATCATCATCTTTCTGTTGCAGTTGTTTAAAAAAATCGTCCTTTTGTTTTTGTTTTTCATCTACACATAAAATACGGGCAAGTTTACTTAACGCTTACATGGAATCATGTGATTAATGACTAAATCCATTATTAGGAATCATACTACAACAGATACAGAAAATCATACAATTTATTGGGGCGGTAACATGGTTTGAATGGTGCGAGTTTTACACATTTTACTTATAAATAACTATTACTTTTTTACTGACTGTTACTATCTACGTGACAATGACGACATTATTCAACTGAAATATTTATGATCAAAAGTAGCGTTAATCTCAACCATAATCTAATGATAGGATTTGTGGTGCATTACCCGTCATCTCATCTAGACGTCTTTGCAGCTGATTGGCGCTTTCCGCTTTTCCATTTAACTCCTCTATGTGTCTTGTTTGCTCTTCATTCTTCGTTTCTAGCTGTTTTATCACATCTTCACGCTCCCTCTGCTTGTCTTAAAGTTTATATAACAATACTCGTTTTTGAAAAACATCCTTAATGATTATAGTCTAGATAAACAAAAGGTTTTTCTTGTCCTTAATTAAATGATACTTATTAACTGAAATGTGAAATCTGCGTTGAGACACTCTATCTGCACTTTTGTGTCTGTATATGTTGCACTAAAATTCATTCATTGCATAAACAAACTGTGTTAATCTGTAATACATGGGACAAGACTGTAACGATTTCTTTGCACATAAAACATACATGTGCAAGCTACTTTCGTTTTCGACGAACATACTGGTCAGACACACTTGATTATGTTCGCGGCCTCATTTGCATAATATATTCATAAACGCAGGAACAAGTAAGTTTGATAGTGTGTCACATATATGCTGAATGTGAACTAACTACTTCTATAATTAGCGCGCGCAGAATTTAATACGTCATTGGGTCATGGCATTTGGCCCTAGCCAATCAGAGACGCGACACACGCTTACATACTGATCTAGGTTTAACACGACGGGTAATTAACGCATTGATGCTTATCTTTTGACGCTTTGGTAGAAATTCCCCCGGGTCAAAGTTGACGCACACGGCATATTTTGAAGAGTCAAAAACAATACTTTTGAGATTTTCGTGCGTCAAAACCCGGGAGCTCGAGTCAAATGAACACCATAATGGAATGGGTTAAATCTATAGATCTACATATTCGAATCATATTGATATGGATACAGAAAACTTACAAGTTTTTAACAGCGATGACATGGCTTTAGCGGTTTCACGTTTACACATTTTACTAATCATTATGTACAACTAAATAACCCAACTGCATGAACATTACGCTTACCCTGCAGATGTTCAACCCTTTCACTTTCCTGTTTTGTATTGATTTGCAACTCGTTGATGGCCAAATCTTTTTGTGATAGTTCGGTCTGTAACTTCAGGCAATGATCTTTGTGACCTGAGATTTCAGCTGGAATTATATACAAAATTTGAAATAAGACATGACCGCATTATTATGTTATTAAACCTTGTATTGTAATTATACCCAAGTGTATTTAGTAACTAGTTTTCCAGAATTACATTCATGATCGATTGTGAACATTTTAATATTTGACGCTAGTATGTAATTGTTTCTTTTTTTCACAAATATCTATATATTGATACAAGGACACGTCATGTATCAATGTGTGCTTGATAAATTGTATGTATCATTATATGTACTGTAGAACAATGTACCAAGAAAACACTGCTGAAATAAAACAAGGGGAGGTGGAAGATAAATTGTTTGTTTGGATTTTAAGTAAATGAATGATATATTCAGCAACCCCCCCCCCCCCCAAAATCATCCAGGACTTTGCACAATGGGCTTAAGTCACATACTGAATTTTTTTAATTATTACACACAAACACACATTTTCAGGATATACCAATCTTCTCAAAGATGTTTCCTCAAAATACTGTCAACAGAAGTGCGAGGTCTTGTCTGAACCTTTTCCTTTTTTCAGTTTGTCAATAATATCACATTGATTTAACTTATAATGTGATCACATGACACTATTCTACTGAAATATTGTTGACAAAAAGAAGAGAAACTCAAAAACATGTCGACCATGCTTCATTTCATCTAGACGTCTTCTTTTATGTCTAACGGTCTGATGTGTCTTGTGTTGTTCACACAAGTGTTATTGTATGTTTCTTTATCTGTTACTTTGACAGTGTGTTCAATGTTTGAGCATCTGTTGATCTGTTTGGTAAGTCAGAATGGATGCACAGGGAATTTCTTGTCCATAATTTATAAGCGTATATATAAGGATGACCACTTACCATTCAATCTTTCATTTAGCTCATTCACTCGATCTACTTCTTCTTTATATTTTTCAATATCATTTTCATGGCATTCAACCTTCTCGGCATACTTCTGTAGAGTGTCGTCTTTTTCTGATATGATATCTGAAATGTTTGTGGCTAGGTTTGTTTATAGGTTTACGAACGAATTTAGATATCAAAACAAATGATAAAGCTTACAAGGCGAGAGCAGACACTAGTCAAGAACATTTCACACGTAATTAGACGAAAGTCATAGCAACTGCTCACATGGCCGTTCCAATAGACCCATGCGCAGATCTGCTAATTCAGTTAATAAAATCTATGATGATATCTGTTTTAATTCTGTAAGCAAAATCAGTCCGTATAAGTACATTCACGCCAATATAAAAATAAGAAAATTACGGAATGGTTTCCAAGCTTAACTGAATGAGTACGACTGGCTAAGCACCTGTAATATACGGATTCCGTAGATAGCTTCGGGATTAGGTAAATACTTATGTTAACCAATGGAGAAATTCTGGTAATATTACCGCTCATAATGATTATTACTAAACGCGGCTTTCTAACCCCACTTCTATATTAAATATGTACAATAAGCTTACGTTGCAGGTTTTCGGCCCTCTCAGTTTCTTGTTTGAGATTGATGTGCAACCCATTCATGGCCAACTCTTTTTCTGATATTTCGGTCTGCAACTTCAAACATCGATCTTCGTGTCTTGAGATTTCAGCTGTAATAATTTACACAATAGAAATAGGACATTTCGGTACGTTTTTATTTAAGATACATTTAGCATTATGGACACATAATTCTGTTCATAAAACTAATTGTGTAATAATTATACTTAAGTGTATTTATTTTCTCACTACAGCGACCATTCACCTCAAACATATTTATTACAATTTTTCTGGGATTGAACGACTGCCAACGATTTGATAATTTATCTTTTGTAACTCCATTTCATGAAACAAGCTGAATATTCAACCTTTAGTTTTCTTGTTACGCGACATTCTGATCGACGAATCTTTTTCTACTATTTGTCTGAGCCAAATTTTCTTGTCCCGGAAAATGCATGTAATAGGATTACTCGCACTGAATTTATATTAAAGGTGGCACACACGCATACGAGTGTTACGGGGACATTCCAACAATGGACGTGCGTATCACTGCATTAGCAAATTACCTGTCTGATCTTGCAAAACTTTTTCCAGTTCATCAATAGTCCTACTTTTATCTTTTATCACTTCCTCAAGTCTGTTTTTATCATCATCTTTATGTTGCAGTTGTTTCTGAAAATCGTCTTGTTCTTTTTGTTTTTCATCTGTAGATAAAATATGAGTAAGTTTACATAACACATCACAGCACATCATATATGGAATGGGTTAAATGATGACATGGCTTTAGTGGTCTGGCGTTTAAACAGTTTACTAATCATTATGTACAACTTTCCTACTGATATTTCATATATATGTACTTTAAAATGACGACATTATCTTATAAAAAATATTGTTGACAAATAGTATCGCAAACTCCAAAACGTGGTTTAAAGGTGATCTTTGTAGCATCTCACCATTCATTTCATGTAGACACCTTTTTTGCTTTATGTCATGAAGCCCTTTTTTCAATTATCTAGCACTTTCAGCATTACGTCTTACAGACTGGTGTGTTTTGTGTTGTTTACGTATGTTTTACTTGACTGAGACAAAATCGAAATAACTACCTTTAAATTCTTGCACTTCACGTAGTAGATTATCAATTGTAGTTTCCCGCTCTCTTATAATCTCTTTGTTTATCTTATCTTCTTCATCTTTGTCTTTCAATGTATTTTCGTGTGTTTGACAGGTTAGAGAAATATCTTTATGACTTCTGTCTTTGTCATACACTTCCACTGAAATATTTAAAGTTAAAATCAAAATTATATTTACGTAAGCTTTAGAAATCAATAATACTAACAATCTTATAAGTTAAACTATTTTCGCTTTCAGTGCCATTTCTAAACAAAGATATACATGTACTACATAAAAATCATCTTAATCAATCAAACCTGTAGTCAATTCAATACATGAACTTATTTTCAGGTGATTTGGGTCGATAAAAGCTATATCAATAAAAAGGAGAACAAGTTATTTCGGTTTTAAATAAACCAAATAAGATGAATATAGAATACTAGGAGCTAGCCGTATATTCTGAGTGCTTCATACTGATAATATGTCAGTATGTCATCCTGATATGTACACTCATTTAAGCAATTAGATGAGAATTATGTTACAGATGAAAAAGAATGATGCACAGTGATTTTCCTAACTACTTTTGAAAACGAACGTACACAGAATGATGAGCTCAGCACTTTCTGTCAAAAACCCCATCTCATTATTGATAGTTATCACCATGAAATTGGACATTGTGTTGCATAAAAATAGTTTATAACTAAAAGATTACCTTTCAACTGAGTAACTTGTTTTTCTAACATAGAAATTTGTTCAACATTAGATTGTAGTTTTTCTTCCCAATCTGTACACTCTTTTTTGTATTGCTCCAATCGTTCTTGATTCTGCTCAATGAGCTCCTTCTTCTTCCTATTGTCCTCTGAAGACCAGAATATTTGCAAATTGATATAGCCTTCAGTTAAAGATTTCTGAACTGTAAGCACCTGACCTACTAAATTACATGAACAATTGTTCTGGACGTTCTTAATTAACCAATAGTAAATGTACACAATGGTATACAATGCTTTTGAGAAAAAGGCTTTGGTAACGTGTCTGTATGGTGTGGTGCTTTTTAACTGTTGTTTTGATAGTTTATTCAATGTTTGAGTATTTCTTGACCTGTTTGGTTAGTCAAATACATTCTCATGGCATTTCTTGTCCGCTTTTTATAGCAAAATATATCAGGATGCCAACATACCTTCCAGCATTTCCTTTAAGTCCTTCAATTGCTCTACATCGTTTTTATATAGGCAAATATCATGTTCATAGCATTCAATCTTTTCTGTACATTTCTGTAGAAGGTCGTTATTATGATTGAGTATACCTGTAAAGATTTTGATATGATTTATATAATACTTATAAACGACGTTAATCTTAAACGGCGAGAGAAGAAACTTTTCTAAAACGTTTATTACGTAATAAGTGGACATTTAAGCAATTGCTTAGTTGCCCATCCAATTGACCCATAAGTAGATTTCCTTCTGTTTCGCGAGTTCATTATGTCTGTAAAGTACGCATGTATAAAATGTGTTTTTTTTTTCTTTAAGAAGTATCTATTCGAATAAGTACATGAATGTCCGTATGAAAATTTAAATATATCAGCAATTGTCTGAAATGGTTTACTGAGTTTTACTCGAACAACAATGTTACATCTCGAAGTCATCAATAACTTGGTGCTTGTTCATTGCGGTGTTAATTTTTCTAATGGAGTATCTATTATAGTCAAGAAAATTACATGTAAGTGTTGTCAGGATTCAACATACAGTGGCGACTTATACAAAATTAACGGGAAAGTTCAAGAGAATACATGTTTATTGATTAGTATATTTAGTAAATATAAAAGATTATGTCAGTAGGACTCAGCATTATTATTTTCTTTTTTTTAAATGTAGACATTTTTCAGCTACAATTTGACCTATGGCATATGTCTCGATTATCTTCTTCATACCTCACAAGAAGATGCTGTAAACAGCTTTTGGAATAGGTAATAATGTTTATCAAATGGGGCAAATCGGGTAATACAACCGCCTACAGTAACCGTTGCTAAACGGCTTTCTAACCCAACTGCATGAACATTACGCTTACCCTGCAGATGTTCAACCCTTTCACTTTCCTGTTTTGTATTGATATGCAACTCGTTGATGGCCAAATCATTTTGTGATAGTTCGGTCTGTAACTTCAGGCAATGATCTTTGTGACCTGAGATTTCAGCTGGAATTATATACAAAATTTGAAATAAGACATGAACGCATTATTATGTTATTAAACATTGCAGTGTAATTATACCCAAGTGTATTTAGTAACTAGTTTTTATCTACGTGACAATGACGACATTATTCAACTGAAATATTTATGATCAAAAGTAGCGTTAATCTCAACCATAATCTAATGATAGGATTTGTGGTGCATTACCCGTCATCTCATCTAGACGTCTTTGCAGCTGATTGGCGCTTTCCGCTTTTCCATTTAACTCCTCTATGTGTCTTGTTTGCTCTTCATTCTTCGTTTCTAGCTGTTTTATCACATCTTCACGCTCCCTCTGCTTGTCTTAAAGTTTATATAACAATACTCGTTTTTGAAAACATCCTTAATGATTATAGTCTAGATAAACAAAAGGTTTTTCTTGTCCTTAATTAAATGATACTTATTAACTGAAATGTGAAATCTGCGTTGAGACACTCTATCTGCACTTTTGTGTCTGTATATGTTGCACTAAAATTCATTCATTGCATAAACAAACTGTGTTAATCTGTAATACATGGGACAAGACTGTAACGATTAAACCGGGTACGCTGAAGAACATGGGGATGACACATAACATACCTTGTAATTGTTTGATCTCTTCTTCTAGACTTTTATTTTCTGCTTTACTGTTCTGCCATAATTTGTCGAAGCGTTTACACTTTTTCTTTAGTTGCTTCGCTAATGAACATAAACATACATAAAACAAACTATGTATATTAATAAAAGAAAACATTTGCTAATTTCAGTAATAATAAGTAATATCGTCCTTGTTCATGTTACAATCATTATCCTTGTCATGTATTACTGTATAACTGATAATGAATGTATGTTATATTTATGTAACCTTACTTAAACTGTCTGCTTAATTATTTGTATGCCGCTTCTGTATACAATATCTATATGCTACTGTGAATGTAGACTGAGTGTACGAAATAAACTTGATGACTCTTTTCCGAAATAAAGTCATCACCTTAAATAGATATTTTTGTTTTTTCTTTATTCAATACGTTAGGTCTACAACTTAACAGAATCGTAACACACCAAAAGCTAGAGTACCTATATGTATTTCTATTCTGACAAAAAAGAGCAAGGCCCTTCAGTGATTTTTTTCGCTATATTTACCGCCGAATATTTTCCCCAAGTAAAATTTCCTTCATTTTCCCCCTAAAATGGCCAGAATTTTCCCCTAACAAGAAGTGTTTTCCACATGACCATGTAAAAAGAAGAAAAATACAACAGTTTTAATACCATTGTCACCAATTACAGTGAAGTAATATTTATATTTATGATTTAAACAACTAAATAATCACATATACCATAGAAATAAATGTTATTATATATATTCCCATTTTGAAATTTGTTGCGCTAAATTTCCCCTTTTCATGGGCATGGGTTGTGAGAAAATTTGGAAAAAAATCACTGGCCTTCTGGCGTTCTCCCTTTAAATTGCTACACAAAGCATACAGAAACAAACGCTGAACGAGTCATCAAGAAAGAGTTACTTTCCAACGCATCTTTATCGGAAACACTCCGTCGAGTATCAACAACATTAAAAACATAAACATATGTTTCTTTATGTTGATGACGTCATTGACGTCTCCAATCAGTTTTTGTGGTGTTCGAAACATTGGAAATACTTGTAACCGGTGTAAGAAATTGATGGTAACGCATTTCTTTCCAATCTTCTCGTTATCATCTTTTCGAATGAACTGAGATTAATGAGATATTTTGAGGACAATTTATCAGTAAGACATAACGGCCTGTTATGTGGTTTCACACACTGAAGTCATAATTATGCATTATTCATGCATTATTCTTACCTAATTAACAACAACCAGCAAGCACCCGTACTGTGTATGTTGCACGAGAAAGGTTACCGTTCGTGTTATTAAATGTTCGTTAATATTCATGATATATTCTACAAACGATAAGAAATTGGATTTCTATTCTAATATTGAGAAAAAAGCTTTTACAAATTAACAGCGACTCTATTTTCAGAAAAAGTACTTCTTCTCAATGATACATTAAGTGTAATCATGATCAGCCTGCATTAACTTTTGCAACGGAATCTACAAATTTCAAAAAAACGGCTGGTGAGCGGCAGCAGTCGGTTTCAGTACTAGAGACGTAGCTTTATGTTATCCACAAATCAACAGTCGATCATACAATTACCTTATTTTTCTAGACGAATTATACTTATGAGTATTAGTTTATTATAGCTGTTTGCGAGTACATAGTGTAGTGTCTATTACTAGTTTGGCTTATCCTGGCCATTTGGTTGGCTAATGGTGATGACTGAATCTATTTATAGTTGATAGGTAAGTAAATCATGCAGGCATTTCTCTGTGATGTTTAATCTAGATAAGCTGTTGTGTGGCATAATATCTGAAATGCTATATGAAGCTCAATGTGGTTGTATCATAGCAGATTATGGTGAATTTGTTAACATTTATGGTTTATTCTATTTGATTGATGTAGTGTATGATATTACCATGTGCTTGTGTACTATATACATGAATTTATTCATTTGTCAAATACTCATGATTGTCAATATATGTGTATTACTCATATCATGTAAATATGTTATACTCTCCATAATGGAGGATTGAATAAAATATACAGTCAATATCCTTTATGAAAAAAGCAACTTCATACAAAAAACATAAACCAATATGCTTCTTGTAATTTGTCTACCTATAACGTTTTGTTATAGTTTTTCTTGTTACGGTTAATACGGTGGACAGTCTCAAGTATGCTTCCACCAGACCATGAAACACTCACAGCATGGACGAATTCACCAGTCACATTCTGTTATTCAATTTATCCGTAGACGATAAGCTCCCGGCATTTCTAAACGACTTTGGTCGGGAAATAGATGAAAATACCAACGTTTTATCAATTCAATTTGATTTGCATAATTTACGCCCCTATATGAGGCGGACAGTTCACCTAACCATTGTTCTTGGGAAGAACCAGTACTAGGCTCCCATCCTCTGTAAGCAAAAACCTACTGTTCTGGATCGTACGATTGAAAATGTTTTCAGTCAACAAACAGAATATAATTAAAGTTACTGTCACATATTACAGTATACCATCACATTGTCATCACATATGAACAAACGATGTACAATGTACACGCAAACGCTTATCTAATCTGTAATTAGAAACTAGTCTATTATATAATGACTCTGTTAGTTTTATTGCCCCCCCCCCCCCCCCAACCGTGGAATATACAGGACTGCTGGGTCTTAGTCACATGCCTCGCATTCCTGATTCAATGTATTTAAGGCGAACAGTAACATCACAGGGGAATAGTCGGTGTTATTGCAAAGAAACAAATAATGTTACCACATTGGATGCAGTTTCGTTAGGAAGCAGTGAATAGTTTGTTATTGGTGTAAGAATCATAAATTGTATTAGTGTATACATGTACAATTACTGAACAAACTTTATGCCCACACACCGCATATTTTGATAAACACGTGACTTTAAAGACACTAGTATCATAAAGTACACAACCCGTTCCGCTTGGGATCATCGGGGTAGATGACATGTAATTTACATGTTTAAAATTTCGAAATCTGTATCTTATAAACAGTTGGTTAAATCGATCAATGGCCTTATCAAGTGTGTATGCAGATATTAGTTTTGCTCGGTGTATATATCTTTCTGCATTAAATCAATTAAAGTGTAGCCGGACGTTTGCATTACAATTTGCAACGTTTTCAAGTTCATTAGATAACCCCGGAATATTTACATTTGATATGAGGACTATAAAAATGTGATAATTCATATTCATTAGCATTTCATATTTGAAAAAATCGACTTAAGTCGACCCATATGTTTACAGTTATAACATAGATCAAGGACTTTTTACAAATTAAACATGCACAGAAACATGTACTAGTACTTAAACATACACCATGACGACCATAAAACACGTAATCAGATAATATTATACATTTACTTCTTGGCCTACACCAATTAATACGCTCAGGCTAGCAGATTTTTGCATATTCATTTTCGAAAAATCAAGGCGATTAACTGTGTACAACCGTTTCAAACATTACGTTCCTTACCACAGGCTCACCCACAGACACTCTACTACCCAGGTATTCTTTTTACACTCTGAAACACTGTCAAATATTATATTTATAACATGTTTTATAACAACAAAATATGTTGTTTTTTTATTTTGGTTTATTTATTTTTGGAAACCTGTACCCCATGTCAAGTTTCATATTCCCGAACATGTAAGGCCACACTTTTTACAAATGCGAAATTAAAGCTCGACACTATAATGATTATACAAAAATGTATATAATAATAATAACCGAAATTGTTGAGTTCAACTTGTGGAGAGCTTTCCGGTAGAATGACCAATTACACATCATACATCATACCACAGTTTTGAACATTCCGCGCACGAGTTGTTCGTGCGCCACTGTATAAAACATCCTTAGTCATATGCTACGCGAAAGACATGAATATATCACGCTATACTATCGAACCGCGTGAAATGAATATTCTTGTGTGTAGCTTTAAATCACAAAAGCGGAAGTTTCCGAAGTCGCGAAGATAGTCACAGTTTATGACACCGAAGGCATCATTGAGACTCGTGTTAGAGTTTACTCAAGCTACTGGTGTAAAATAAAAACCTATACCACTGTCATGTCATGTAGATGCATCGAATGTAGGGAAAAAACAAAGGATAATCGATAGACCTGATATGAGCTTTGAAGTTTTTAGAAATGCGATTATGTTTAATATGCAATATTTACCACGTTATTTTGTATGCATTTTTCAAGTATATATCGTTGAATAATCCTTGAAGTAATCAATATATAGCTTGCTCCATGATAATTACAATGGGCTATATTTTAACTGTCATACGTTTAATACCCATGCAGTCCCCCCGAAATATGATAGTGTGGACAACAACAGTGCATATTTACCCACGGTAGACTTCAAGATATAATTACGTTTTATTAACATATCATTTTTTCTCTTTGTATAAAGAATTCTAAATCTTTGTTTCTAAGAACATAATACATGATTTTGAAGTAAATAGCTCGACCTTCTTTTCAGGCTTCGAAAACTTGAAACAGCTTTCATTATAATTCTCGAGGCCGGTTTAAAGCATAGGCACTCGATTCCGTGATTTTTATACGTTTATATACGTTATTTTTCAATTTAACTCATCAATTTAACAACGCAAATCTGTCGAAAGAAAAATCTTCATTTTTTTCCGCTATTCACTCGGAGGGTATAAAAACACCAAGGTGGCTCACTCGCCATCTTTTCGATAGACAAAAGTGACTATACACCGGATAGACTGGTTGAAAAAAATGGCGCAAAATATCTTAATTGCAAATCGTATGAAGCATAAATTAAATCATTTTATAGTATACTTTTTATCTAAACTGAAATTACGCATACAAAATATCATTACAAGAGTATGTGAACATAATTTACTCCAAAAGAAATCGTTGAATATTCTGCATGGGTACGGATAGTATCATTTCTTAAATTGAGTCCGGGTGGTACCATTTCCTTTTTATACTACAATATCTGAGAAATTCTGACTTCTGAAACTAAAAATTCTATAACAAACTATAAACGTTACCATATACACTCGGTTTATTCCCTGGTGCGTTAATAAAGTGAGATAAAGAAGTTTCGCCATGTTTTATGGCATTTTATAAGGAAAGTACGGGACGTATCACGCACAAGTTAAAACTTATCCCGTTTTCTGGCCTTTACTAAAGAGACATACTACAAACGATTTTCACGAAAACATAATATTCAACAGTAAATCCTTGGTGCTCGATATCATTTTATATTAATTTGGCGACTGAATTATTATAAGCATATTTTACGAAAAAAAGAAACAAATAAAACAAATAACTTACCACTCATGTTTAATTAGATATTAATATATCCTTGGTTTGCGTGCAGGTAAACAAAATCAGTTGTTAGCAGTGTTTTAGCTCTGTGCGAGTTTTATAATCAAATTATGCCTGGCTGGTAACCGTACAATGTACTACTTTCAGAAAATAAACCAAGCGTACGTCAGTGTAAAAACTGATTTTTCATTTTCCGAAAATCGCACGTTACTGTGTACATGTACTATGTCAAATGACCAAAACAAGAAATAAGTATTAGTTATCGTTCATATTTTGAATTTTATGGGATATATCACAAGCGACGCGAAGCGGAGCGCAGTGATATGTCGCATAAAATTCATAATATGAACGATAACTGATTTACAGTTTGTCCTGATTTCTGTCACGTATGCATGTTTTGTCTCTACGAAAACTGTCAATCATCACTATATATGTAATTTGACGCCGCCCACAAAATACCTCCGTTCAGAGGGAAATTAAAAAGAAGGCGGGGGCATTCAGTGTGCTTTATATGCGTTAATAAGAGATACGAGCCAACATTTACCTGTAACAACGGGTTTTCACTTAGCTTACGACGAATTCTAGATCGATGGTTGTTTTATTCTTGAGGAACGGGTTTCGTCTTAGTTATTATATAAATTATCAATACTCAGAAATGCATGATTTCAATGTTTCGTACTGTTTGACCATTCTTTCAACTTGGTCCTTTAGGCCTATGCAGCGTTATTTACAGTTTTCGGCCGTTCTGTTTTTTGCCAAACTTCTTGGATTCTTGCACATGTTTAAGTTCGAGTCCGGCTTAGATAGGAAAACCTTGCAAGTGTGGTGTCTAGCACCGGCCCAGATGCTATACAACTTACACTCGACTTCTGAGCATCAAATCCATTCCATTCTCAACGTATTATTGTTGAATACATATAAGGTGTTGGATGACTTATAAAATGTACATTTAGGTTGATTATGATGATGTAAGAATCATGTATCTACATTTATTTATGATTAATTATTACAACCATGGAACCTGGTACTACTACCAAGGAACGATGGCAAGATGGACTGCCCGCTTGTATTTGACTGAAATCCTGTTGTAAACGGGCATTAAATTCAACAAAAATAGCGAAAGTCATGGAAAATTCGTATGCTGTACGACCTGGTTCGAATGACACAATCTCCCTCGAAGTCTGAGTAGTTTAAACTCCGCCTACTTTATTGCACGGTTAAGGATGACGTAATAAAACTGATGCAACTTGCACCGCCCTATTCTGCGCTTGGTCACGTAGCACACAAATTCGACTTATTTTCTCCACATCAGGGTTTTGGCAAATTTTATGCGATATATTTTTCAAATTTCAAGTGAAATGCGGACATTTCATTGGACGAGAAATTAGGACAAACTGTAAGATCGGGTTAAAAAAGTTAAAATAAATGTCATTTACCTATTTTAAAACAGAGGCATGCACGTACAGGAATGGAAAACGAGACTAAGTGTGAGAAATATAATCTCATAGAAACAGATCTATACGTACATTCCAACGAACTATATATCTTATTTACTAAATACCAAGGTCTTATATAAAGTCGATTTAAAGTTACATGCTAATGAGGGATTAGTCTCATTTCGATATTTAGGTGAGACAGGTAAACCCGAAACCCGTTATAGATAAGATAGAGAAAACATAATTACGATTGCCTCAATAGCGTAAAAGTTAGTGCTGATGATTTTGAGATATTTATCATTTTAACCATTGGTTCGAACCTAGTTAATGTCATTTTATAACTATATTTTGTATATATTTTTTTCTTTTGATTATTTTAAATCGTTTCATTTTTTATTATGTTTTTTGTTTCATTATTTTATTATATCATTTCAAAACAATTCAAACATGTAAATTCAACACGCGTCATCGCATTAACTCGCCGTGTCTGTCTCTTCGTCGCTAGAAGTGATTAATATCAGTAAATAGTCCATCTCCTTCTCTACTGCATACTGCATGTACATGTTATAGTATACATTATTGGTTATATGAAACAAGATATTAATTTTGATTTTCACAATTTGAAGGGTAATTCTTGAAAGTCGGAAAGAAATTGCAGATTCGAATGCTATATAATTATGTAAATCAAAAAAATAAAAACATTTTGGCAGTTTTGAACTCGTGGCCGTTACTAATAAAAAAAAGCATAGCCTTTACCTCTGAGCCACGGCGCGTTACATTAGTGTTCTGTTTATGTATTACAATATAAAGTCATTTCAACCGGTAAATAACCTGATCTACCTCGGAAAAATGTAAATGTTTACAACGGTTCTCATTTAACTTTAAATCGACTATACATACATACATACAAGGACTTTTATACATTCGTATAAAAGTCCTTGTAAATACTAAAAAAGAATTACCATCGAATATTTGTCTGTTTTGTAAATTGTTTGAATTCAATGATAAGAATCATCTAATATGTATACATTTGTACTGGTATTTTTTTCCATTGATTTTAGATATTTAAATGTTACCCTTTGCAAAACTGGATATTTCTTAGTTAATGACCTCTTTCAAGACAAAACAACTGCACGTTGCATATATAACCGCATATGCATTTCAGAAACTATATATTTTGATAGACTTACATGCATTTTGGATGTATATTTTTCAGCGGATGTGTTCATAATGTCGATCTTGATGAAAACTTATCCCACCCACCGTTTTACAACAGCCGAGAGGTAATTTAATATAAATATTAAAAAGAAATAAACATGTTTTTTTAAGTGAAGATAACATATTTGCGAACCAGGTGATATAAATGTATTCATAAACAATCTAACTACCTTTAACTAATAAATACTGAACGGTATATTGTTGTTGTATACAGAAGAACTAAATTGACTGCCGTTATCTGGTCGGATGTCGTAAAAGCAGTAAAAATTCGCGATGAAGAAAACACCGCTTTGAAATTATTTATGTATTCAAATATCATTGTTTCACTATATTAAACGATATAAATACAATAATTTCAACTTGAAATTTTACGACACATATAGCAAGGCTGCATTGTATCACAAAAGCTCACGAGTGACCACCCTTAAGGAAATATAAACCCACTGCATTATTTAACGAGTTATGCGACGTGCTTAAAGAATAAGCTGTATAATTATTATAAGCATATTTTACGAAAAAAAAGAAACAAGTAATACAAATAACTTACCACTCATGTTTATTTTAGATATTAATATACATGTATCCTTGGTGTGCGTGCATTTAAACAAAATAATTTGTTATCAGTGCTTTAGCTCTGTGCGAGTTTTACAATCAGATTATGCCTGGCTAGTAACCGTGACAAGACAGTGTACTATTTTCAGAAAATAAACCAAGCGTCAGTGTGAAAACTGATTTTTCATTTTCCGAAAATCGCACTTTAGTTTCAATTTCGATATCCATTTTGGTCAACCTTAACGAAATTATAGGTTCATGAATGATGCTTAATTTCGATGGGCATATATACAAATGTGATGTTAAGTAAAGATATTGAATATATGTTGATAAAGTACGCTATATATAATCCTAGTTTATTTGATAACAACAGCCGGGACACTGTATTAGTATTATACATTGTATTACTTTTTTATTTTATTATAGTGACACTACCACAATATATCAATATGTAGTTGTGCATAACCGTAAGAATGGGGTGAGGTGTAGGGGGGGGGGGGGGGCAGTAATTCAGTCGGCTTGAAGGATAATTACAATGGGATATGTTTTAACTGGTATATACAAGAGGTTTTAATAACCAATTGCCCCGAAATATGTTAGTGTGGACTATATACATCACATATTTATAAGTGAACTACATATGTATTATATACTTACCAAACGCGTGCGTATTCAATACAGATTACAACAAAATTAATGTCGAAATAATTGGTGTAGTGGTTTAATTTAAATGCTAAATCTGAGTAACAATTTTGAAAACAAAACTCCAGTTAATATGAACATCGTTTAAATACTACTCGAATATTTGGAAGGATGACGTTTAAAAAGTACCATAATTACGGACCTATATGTGATTTTTAAAAGATAAATTTGAAATTGAAAAAAAAATTCTACCACAAGAAAAGGTCAAAGTTGATTCAATTTATATGTGGTGTGCTACCCTTACAAATAGAAACCGGACGACATGTTGGTTAGCCTCCGGAACAAAGACTCTGTATATTCTGTGACTGATCACAGATTGAAGACGAAAAACATTTTCATCTTCATTTTACAAATCAACTGACTTACAAACGTGTTTGCCGTCGGGTGTTCCATTATTTTTAGCTTCGCACCTCTCCATTTTCTGGGAACTTAATTCTTTTTAATATTGTTTGTTATTCTCCCTTTTTATTTCGCTTCAACTGTTAAAGATTTTGATTCTAGATCTGCTTCTTTAACAAATCACAATTAAGGACTTTTCTCTCTAAAGGATGATACTTATCTTAAGCTATCCACTTGTTTTAACACAGTCAAGTTTGATAGGTCAAATATACATGTATACACAAAAACAAAAACAAACACTCAAGGCTGGATAGAAATAAGGCCTTTATGCACGTACATTTAAATAATTCCTCAAAATTCAGTTTATTTTAACTTAAAATGGCCCCAGTAGACTTCCGTAACAACAAAGTTTAAACGTCTAAAGTAAAGAGCTATATAGTCGATTTAAAGTTGAATGAGAACCGTTGTAAACATTTACATTTTTCCGAGGTAGATCGATCAGGTTATTTACCGGTTGAAATGACTTAATTAATTTTATATTGTAATACATAAAAAGAGCACTATCGTAACGCGCCGTGGCTTAGAGGTAAAGGCTATGGTTTCTTTTATTAGTAGTGGCCACGAGTTCAAAACTGCCAAAATGCTTCTTTTTTGGATAAACATACATCGTACTCGAAACTGCAATTTCTTTCCGACTTTCAAGAATTACCCTTCAAATTGTGAAAATCAAAATTAATATCTTGTTTCATATACACAATAATGTGTACTATAACATATACACGCAGTATGCAGTAGAGAAGGAGATGGTCTGTTTACTGATATTAATCACTTATAGCGACGAGGAGACAGACACGGCGAGTGAATGCGATGATGTGTGTTTAAATGTTTGAATTGTTTTGAAATGATATAATAAAATAATGAAAAAATAATGAAAAACAAACTAATACAAAATAAAAGGATTTAAAATAATATAAAAAAAACATACAAAATATAGCCATAAAAGACATTAACTTAGGTTCGAACCAATTGTTAGAATGATGTATATCTCAAAATCATCAGCACTAACCTTTACGCTATTGAGGCAATTGTATTAATGTTTTCTCAATCTTATCTATAACGGTTACCGGGTTAACCTGTTACACCTAAATATGGAAATGAGACTAATCCCTCATTAGTATGCAACTTTAAATCGACTTATACCTAGATAATATCAATATACTGCATGACTGCAGATATATCGTATTTGCAGTAAGTACTTAAGCTGGTAGAGGTTTTCACGTGACCTAGCATGTATATAATTATACATTTGCTAATCGTTCTTTATGGAACACCGTTTCTGCAACAATATTTACAGGAGTGTTTTCAGAGAACATATTTTTGTGTACGGACACTAGTTTAAGAAAATGTTCACGATAATTAAGCAGTAGCTTCAACATCTGATTTTTTTCTTTTTGTTAAATATATAACAGAATATCTAGCAGTATTCGAAGCAATTGTAGTATCCCTCTCAGATATTTTGTTATAACGTCAGGAAACAGTCCAATCATATTAAAAGTCGTATTGAATCACGCGTCATTATATTTCGGTGCCGAAGCTGTGTGTTTGTTACACGGCAGTGTTATTGTGTAATAACTTTGCATAAGTGCATGATCACCATAATAATACTGTGTCACTGTCATGTTCAAATACTACTACTCCAGCTTACCTGGTACTTTATTGAAAACTCTTGTCAGGTTTGTGGCCTTATTATGCATGGTGGGATTACACACACCGGAATAATCTGCAGAAAAATAGGTATACTTCCTTAATTAACCATATTGATTTGTAGAATATCTGGCCGCAGAAAACTATTTGACTTGTTACTTTTCTTTGAATACAAATTTTCAAGTGTATCATATTTTTTTAAATAATTACACTCGAAAATTTGCAATAAATTATTAACATTTTATCATTGTGTCATCTTCCTTATTTGCAAATTCTATGAAAATCCGGTAATGTAAAATATAACAATGCACTTTAAAGGGGCATGCCCAGGAACTGCTGTGTCTTTTTTTTCGTACACCAAAAATGCGTTTGTCACTTGTAAAACCAATTATTACCGAAAGTCAAAGAAGAATGTCCGCTCAAAAATGACCCTATAACGCGCGCGTCGGTATTTGTATGTCGGTTTGAATAAAAGGCTTACAGCCTTTTATTGACGACAACGATATTTCCGATACGTCTGAGAGTTTAACTGAGCATGTGCGCTGCCCATCAAGTGAACATAACATGAGAAATACTTACCATTTCAGTTTGTTGACATTTTTTCCGCGATATTCTCGGTTTTGACAGATACAGAAAAGGTCGAGTTGTGAAAATGACGAATTATTTCTGAGGCCGAAATCTGCAGGTTTTGTAATCTTGAAATGTGTATTTTGAGTAAACTAGCTGGATGTTTTGTAAATATTTTACAGGGCTTTCTTTAATTGATTTAGGCATTAAAATGACACCAATTTGATTGTTATTTGAGACGCTTCAGTTCCAGGACATGCCCCTTTAAGCTAAGGAAATTCCTTATGAGTTAAATTTGAATGACAATCTAAGGGATTTTCACACCTGATGAAATTTCTTACAAAATTTCTTACAAAAGTTCCTATCTTAAATATAATTAAGGAGCTTTATGAATATACGGGCCCTGACATTAATTGAACAGGACGCCTAATATTTCCTTGTGCATTCCCTTGGCATTTCGAACTTTTGCGGTTCAACTATATTAGTTCAGTGTACAGACCATCGTCTCCCAATAGAAACTGGGCGTTTCGAAGGAACTTTAATACACAACCGGACGTGTACATTATGCAATACTAACGATATTGGCTCAGAACAACATTTTTTACTGCATTGTCCGTACTTCAGTACCGAACGATTACAAATTAATCCCTTTTTAAACTCAGATGTTTGCTTCACTCATTTTATGCAATGCCAAAATCCACAAAAACTAAAATATATCAGCAAATTTATGTACTTCATAATGAATACATTTTGATCATGTACATGCGCCAATACCTCGTTTTGTTTTAAAATTGATCATTTGTATGTTAGCTCTCTTGTCTGTTTTTCTGTAACTTAAATACACACTTGATATATATACACAAGCATGTATGTAGATATATTTGCATATAAAATGTTTTCTTTTCCGTATTGTCAATAACAAATTAATTTAAACTAACCATGTAAATATGCATGTTCTAACAATATATTCACAAAATTAATATCCCTTTTGCACACCTGACCAAACGCTTTGTAAATATGTTTAGCCATTTTCCCCATACTGTATATATGTTATACTTGGGATAATAAAAGATATGTTGAGTTGAGTTGACAATAACTTATATAGTTATATAGTAATGCAGAAATTAAGAGACAAGTTGAGCAGCTTTTCAAATTACTTAGGCGTGAAAAAAATGTTTGTTTCTGGTTACAAGCTTATTAAGAAACAATCTTGTTGGCTCATAATGCGGTTTGAAAGAGGATGTTTCGCTCCTCTGGTCCATGACGCTTTTTATGCCTCTTAATGTAAGTTATAGAGACACCTTGTTAATTATATACCATATACCCCATCATAGTCAGTCTAAAGAACGATTTAATTAAGCAGTTTAGCAAAGAAATGTTTCTTCCAAGCTGCATTCGAATTTTCATTTGCAATTGGGCAATGGATAAATGACAACAGTAAATAATACTCGTAGAACGTGAAATACATTTTGTACATAATTATTTATATATTTTCTGCAGCGATGCGGATGTTCAATAGATTCAAGACGTTTTTTAATTTAAAAAAAACATGGAAGAGCACTATGGAGATGCAATCGTAACAACTCGGGCATTTCCGCAACTGGGAAATATGCTTTTCTTCAGACAAACGCCGAGGAGTTCCCATTGTAAGGAGATGGTTATAGCTAGTAGTTCTATAAATATATAATTAACAAAAACTACCGTGACGAGAAATTTGAAATGCTATTGTTATGACCATTGCAACTTGGCAATTATATCTGAAATAACAAGCGTATGCCACTAGTATATATAACGCATGGCAAAGAATCGAAAATATGATATGATAATGTAATTTCATTTATTTTCGTGGATTTTGATTTTTGAAAAAGGCCTTATCTTTGCATTTAAATTCGTGGGGATTTGATTTCGTGGATGAGCCAACCCACGAAATCCACGAAATTAAATCCCCAACGAAAATTGATGATTCCACAGAATAGACTGCACAGTGGAGAGTATTATATTGAAGATGAATTCCACAAATGTATGGAATACTAGTATTTATAACTGCTATAGTATGTTACACAATATCAACTACTGTCTGGAACATTCTAGTGTGACTTCGCAACAGCATTACAAATATATGCAAAATAAAATGTTTTACATATTTCCTTACATACTTGTACATGACGAAAACGCAAGGTGAATATTACATTAATTGTTTTGTGATCCGTGGTCCGCTTAGGTCCGTGAGTAGCTAGCTATTTCATGAACCCTTACCAGGAGCCGTGAGAGGGCCCGTAAATAAACGAGGGCTCGACATAGAGTTGCACTTTGAATGTAAAACTTAAGATATATCGCTGTATAGGAGAATGGAGTTCAGCCACTGGCTCACTCTGAAGGTAAGAGTAACTGCACACCGACGTAAAAAATAATTAGACGAAAGCAAATTAAAGATTTTGATTACGACCAAATTAATACAACGGAGAGGACTGGATTATTGGGGATGCTATATTATGTGTAGTATAAGCATCCATGGTGGGACATACTACAACGTTGTCAGTGAACTTGAGTAGTCACAGCATTTCTTCATCGTGAGTTTGGTATACCCAGTTGGTTTCATGGTTGTCTTAGAACGATTGAGGCGTCTTCCAAATCGAGACCTCGCAAAATAGCTGCACGAGTGCGATATATGACAATTGTATTATTCTAAATACCGGCCATTTCTCCTAATTTTCACTACATCGCACTTAATGCGAAACAACCAAGATGGTTGAATTTACGTTGGGTATACCTTTCTATCTTATCATATACAATTAAGGAATTATCAGTCCTTGTCATATATAATTAAGAAGCCTATACGGCCAAAATATGGTAAAAACATATTTTTTTGTGTCAAGTACCTGTGTCAAGGACTTATACACACACACATATCATAAGTCCTTGATTTCGTCAAAATATTAAGAATTGAAAACGAATTTAATTTGATGCTAGAATTTTTACTAGAAATGTGACATCTTCAATCTTCATAATACGTGACACGATAAAAAAATTAACTTGTCAAAGAGTTCAAATTATTGGCATTGAACAGCGTACGCTGCTGTAGCAGGGCCCTTTAAGCACAAATTTCAATCGAATAGCTCTAATGATTACATAGATCGAGTCCCTGCATGGACATGAATTAAGAGGAGAGATTGTCCCAATTAAAATTCAATACTAGTGTTAAAATTTTGGTCGTGAAATCGCGACAGGGCCTGCTCCGTCCATTTTAATATGCGCCAAGGACTTATATACATACCATCCTTGTATGCGTGAATTATACATTCAAGTTATTGACGTCGGGTTACGGTTTCTCCAGGGGACGTAACTCGTGAAACTACTTTTTTAAATGGACACCGTTTCGTTTTAATCGGGCACCTCGTTGCTATAAATAATTATGTTTGTTTACGGAAGTGACGTAAGGACACACCACTGCATGATTTTGTTTCGCAACTGTCAAATAGTTTTGTGTGCTAAATCCGGAGGTGTCAGTGTAAAATAAATTGTGATCAACGCCTTGATAGGAAGTTACTAAGTTTTGAATCAGTAATTTTAATTCTAGCAATTTTTGGACTCTACAGCAGAAGGCGAAATGGCAGAAAACGTGAAAGTCGCTGTGCGAGTGCGACCATTCATATCCTTTTTAGAAAAGTTTATTTTGCATCGAATAAGATAAAAAAATGCGCTTAATGCAAGAACTGATTGACAATTTAGCTGTCTCTAAGTTGAAAATAACTATTCATTAATTGCAATTTAAACACTTATAATTTGCAATATATGTATACATAATATTATACATTGAAACTATAGCTGCACGTATATTCAATTACTTCTTAATTAGTTTTATTTTAATATATTGATGTTTGTTAGTTTCTTCATTTCTTGAGGTTATCCATCATATATACACAACTCAGTAAAGAATTTACTTTATTTAGCAAACTCAAACAATCTATATATCTATTTATCAGTTCCTGATGTCACTTGACAATCTTCAAAAAACTGATTGTTCAATATATGTTATAACTTATGTAATTATCTTAAATGTAGTATCTATCTTCCTTTAAAGCCCCTCATGGGGACGTAGGCATGATTATATTACTATTATGATTATATATCCCCTAACAAGAATTAACCCAGCAAACACTTGACGTTGTAAAAACGTTGTACAGACGTTGTACCCTGACGTTGGATGACCGTTGGATTTAGGTTGTAAATGAAAGTTTTTTAGACGTCATTTCCCGACGTCAATACAACGTCGGGTATACAACCAAAATCCAACATGTTTTCAACCAAAATCCAACGTGTATACAACCACAATCCAACCTGTATACAACCAAAATCCAACGTGTATACAACCAAAATCTAACGTGTTTACAACCACATTCCAACCTGTATACAACCAAAACCCACCCTGTATGCAACCACAATCCAACCTGTATACAACCAAAATCCAACGTGTATATATTTACACGCCTGTAAGTAATTAAGGTGATTATATCAATAAAACGCAGGGATGTTCAAACAAAGAACATAATGACGGCAGTTACTAATCCTGTATAATTAGTTCTTCATGAGGATATACTGAACACTATTAAAATAATATTGCTCAATAATTAATATGTCTATAACCTATATCAGAAAGTTCACTTTTAATCTCACAATACAACCTAGTCTAAATTTATCATTTGAAATGTCAAACAAAAAACAAATTTTGTTCACAATTTGGAATATATCTAATTTATTCTTGCAAATTATTACATACACATGTAGACACGAATACCGTACATAATTTTGTATAAACACACAGTAGATGATTATTCAGTGATCATGAACACTTAAGAATTCGTTTAAATGACATGTACAAAACAGTTAGAAACTAATAAATGAATCCTTCTGGATTTCCTGTCTGTGATTCTGGAGTCTACTTCAGTGGACAGGCCTGGCTGGCATCCTGTTCAGTTTCCTTTGACATAGTCTTCATAGTATTTGCTGAAATAGTAAAAGAGCAAGCATATTCAGTCAGCGGGCATTTTCGGAAGTCATTTCATCTATCCAAGCTAGTAATTTTTACTATTTGAAAAATATACAGTCTTCTGTGTTTCAATTATCAATCTGTCATGGTGAATACATATTAAATTTTTCTAAAGACTGGATTATACCAAGCAACAAAATCAAAGAGAAAATTACACAAGCTCACAGAAAACTGAACATGCAGAATTTATTCTAATTAATATAATATATACCTAATAATATTCAATATAGGCAAATGCAATTTCAAACGGTATTATTTAGACATGCATTTTGCTATGAGAAAGCCCAGCTTTTTTACTTAATCAGTGTTTGTATGATATTATATGTTGTATTCCTCATACATAATTTTACAACCATGACTGAATTAATTACGGATTATTCAGAAATAAAAAATGATAAATATTTACCTTGAACAACGCCAAACAAGCTTGACCTGTAGAATTCCATCGTTCCTAGTCATGTTTAATTTGGACATCAATCTGTAAACAATTATAATAAACTATAAGTTAGAGCAAATGAACATGTATTACTTATTCAAAAATTCTTTAACTTGACACATGAACATTGAAAATAAAACTATATTTATAAGAATTCAATGTAGTATCAACCAGTGATCATAACTCAAAAACACGTACATATATGTCAGGCATAATAAATCCAAACATCCTTCTTAATTAAGCCTGAAGCATACAAGTTCCCCACACGAAATGAATAACATAACATTATCTCTCTCAAATTTTCATTAACACATTTCCTGCGTGCATGAAGAACATTTGACCTGAGGACTCATCAATCAATTCGGGCACTGGCCAGTTTGGCAGTTGTCAGTAATAAAACCTTCTCTGGAATAGTTTCAAATTAAGTTCATGCTGTTTTTCATGCTCAATTTTGTTGGAAATAATGGACATTAAGACATGTACATGTAACTGATACCAGAACAGTGATTGTGAATATTTGTGTAGTCTTGAATTTAGACTTTACACAACAGATAGTTTAAAATGTAATTTCACCAGTTTTGTTTTACTTGATTTTTAAAGCGTAACAAAAGATGATCGCACTTTTAAATAAAAATACATTTGACTACCTATAAGCGAACTTAAAAGCGACCAACACGATATTGAGTGCAATTAGTTATGAAATTGATTGATTACTTGTTCGATTTAAAATAAAAGTTTGCTGAATATCCTATCTTTTTACTGACATTTTTAATACTTAAATCACACATCAAATTAAATCATAAATTCCACTTACCTTAAAATCCGAATTTGACAGATCTTTTGAATCTTATCCCGAAATCTTTTCTTGAAACCGTACGTTGAACGCTATTCAATATAATTAACCGTTGCTGGTAGTTTTGAATAATTAGATCTGTCCATTTTCATGTAAATTAAACGATTTTAATCCATTTATTTGGTAGGTTTTATGAAGAATATTTTTAAATTATTGTCGACAAACGTTTCTTTATTTAATTATTTTCAAATAGTGTAGAAAAGAATTATCGTAAAATTCGAAATAACTGGACCCTCGAAGCGACGCCTATCGGTAATATGAAACATTTTAAGGGGAGTAAACATGTCAGAGTGTTTTGCTATTTTTAACTCATCCCTAACATAATAATATATGCGAAAGAACAAGGTTTATATGTTTTTTTGTCTTTTTTTCATGACAATATTCAATTTTCGTTATGATTTAAACAAAATCATTATCTGACCATAATCCAACGTCATGCAGACGTCTTATTCAGACGTTGTATAGTCGTCGTGATTCTTACGTTGAATCAACGTTGGATTTAGGTCGCCGACGTCGCGACTTAAATACAACGCATATTCAACGTTGATACAACGTCGGGTGTTTGCTGGGAACTGACAGCCTGCCATGTTCATCATCTGAATTAACACTGTCGCGTCATGACTCCGCTCTGCTACATACATATATGTATGTAGCCGAGTTGTAGTGGAGTAGCCTTAAATTACTTATTCGGCTTTTGGTTGGCTGATTTCATAAACAAATTCAGAAGGACTGATATCCTCTGTGTGTGATGGGACCATGCAATTAAATCAAATGTCTTAATTACCATCACAAACAGTCTGATTAGTTGGACTAGTAGCAGATCTAACGGAGTCAGAGACTGTGGGTATATCTGATGATGACTGATGATATTTTAAGGACTGAAAGTCCTTCATGCAATTTGAATTATGATATCTAAATGTTTTAGAGATTACGAATATTAGATGAACAATTAATATACTTATAATATACTCAATTTATTTTTGTAAAATTGTTCAGTATCTTCTTTAACCATGTATACAATTCTCGTGAAACTGCTAGAAATGCAGCATTGGTGATTAATATGAATGGAAAGACGACGGAAATAAAGGACCCTGAAAATATGTCGGCTGAACCGAAACGGTTTGCTTTCGATCACTCGTACTGGTCACATGATGGTTTCAACGAACGTTCCGATGGTTATTATGAGCAAGCAGATGCTAAATATGCCGATCAGGTAACTTACTTCTTTCAATTACTGCACAATATCCCTCTCTGGGGCATCTTTGTACAGTTTAGATGTATGTAAGATTATCAGAATCTAAGCCTCGATACCTTAGAAGCATATATATATAGTAGGGCGTGTTTTATAGTGCGTGCTATGATTTGGCTGAAAGTATTTCATTCCAGTTCATGAATGTCTAGTTATACTGACATTTCGTAACCTAGTGTAACTGTAGATTTGTTTGTATTCAAATCCTAATACCTGCACCTGTTTCAACATGTTATGTTTTTGCTTACAGTTTTAAGTGTTGTTTGTAGCAGTCAATATGTTTTGGATTTATACTGCTTATAGTCATAATTATGACAGCTTTTTTAATCCACCACAAGTTTTCTAAAATTTGTATTGTTAGCTAACATTACATTGGAGTTAATATATGGTCATATTTTCTCATTTCTAATTCATTGAGAATTTTATTAACATGTTGGATCACTAATAGTAGCTAGAAATGTACTATTTAATGTTCTTTGTACACCTTAGATGTAACAAATCATGCTGCACTGAACTTCTATTTTTGAACTTTTGGAAACCTACATTTTAGCTATCGAAGTTGTATAACTGATTTGTTAATGTTAGATACATTTATTGATTCTATGGGCCAGTATATGTATAATATATGTAAATGACTTTGAAGTTTTATGGTTTAGAAGTAAAATAGAAAGAACCTTTTAAAGTTTATAATTTATTCCCTTGGTGAAGCAACTTCACAAGTTACATTGAATGGCTTCAACACTATTGCATTTTAGTTGGTGCACTAATGGATGGTAAATTTGCGTTTGATATCAAGGTTTAAGATTTAACAGTTTACTGTGAGTAAAGGTCATCTGTGAACAAACTTCATCCTCCACTCAAGCTTAGTATATGATTGACCAATTAAACCTTAAGTTAAAGGTCAACTTTGCAGGCCATGATTCATCTATCTCTCCCCTCTTCAGTACCAGACTCCCCCACTCTCTCCCTCCTACCTAACCATTGTGCTCCCTCCTCAATTACAATCACTATCCATCCTTGACCATTGTTCTCCCTCTTTCCTCACCCTCCTCCTCCCTTATGTCTGCTCTCTCTCCTTATTCAACCTCTTCCTTACTCATCATTGCTCTCTCTACTTCTCCATTGCCATCATCACTCTCCATCTTCTTCACTCTTTCTCTTCTTTGTTTCTCATCATCTCTCCCTCCTCTCTCTCCCTCCTTCTTCCACACCCTTGCTCTCCCTTTTTGCCTTCTCTCCATTGTTCTCTCTTTTCGCTTTGTACCTGTTTTTATGGTCAGCTTAACTTAGCTCTGTTTGGTGAATCAGGTGCTGCTGATTGAGAGTTTGCAGGTTTGATACAGGTAATAAGAAGTTAATATTTTAGTGAGAAAACTCGACTGAAGATATCACATCCAAAATCACGCTTCTTATATAATTATTTACACATCAGTCTGTCTTCTTCATGTATGTGTGGGAATAGGCTGTTTATGGTTTAAGGTAACCTTAGCTCAAATTCTGTGAAGGATAGTGCGAAAATAAGGCAAAACAAATTACACTGGCAACTAAAATTTTTAAAGAATGCAAGCACACACTGAAAATGTGAGTTTGCGACTATAGGCTGTAACAGTTTTTTTCTGGCTCAGACCAGATTTGATATCACTCTGTTTCTTTGTGCTTTGTTTGTTATGTGATTGCTATGTTGATTATGGCTGTTTTGTCTGAGGTCTTGGCCAGTTCTTTTATGCATGCTTAATCTTGGACTCTAGAGATCTAAGATTTTTATACTGTACATGCCTGAAGTGACTTAATTAACAATTCAACATTGTCATAAAGGAAAAATACACCAATGATTGTTATTTGTACCAAATGGTGTAAATGGAGGTATTGAATTGGAACTTCCTTTTATTGAATTCTTTTTTTAGTACTTTTGTCTTTGTTCAATCCATATTGTATATCTTAAACCACAGTTGTAGATAGACAGTTTAAGATTTGTCACATATCAGGAAGTGATAGCAAATTAATGCCTCACTGATTCATGTACAAACAAACTAGATTTTATCTTTCTATTGAATGGGTTTTGTATGCTTAATTTCATACACATGCAGTCTTCTAAATTTAAGCACAACCTATACACATGTGTCTTAATTATAATTTATTTACTGAGAACAAATTGATAAAGCTTTTGATTTAAATGTACCAGGTCATATTTTACTGTATAACCATGCAATGGGTTAAGTTAAAGAAATCGCTTGATAAAAGTACAGATATGTTACTTTGGTAAAAATCTTTCTCCTAGTCATTCGAAATATCCAATATTAGCAAACATATTAAAGTTGTAATGTCCAATTATAATGTTTTAAGATATCATTATCTGGTTTGCATTGACTGTCAAGAATTAATAAAACCATTAGAAAAAAAAGATTTTTATGTTTTGCACTAACAAATTTTGTTTAAGTGGAGTCTGTAATTGGGAAACTTACATTGTTTCATCTGAAATTGGAAATTGAAAACTTAGGAATAGGATTGTGTAATATGTAAATTCCTTTGACAAATGTATGAAATTTTATAAAACCTGTTATACTGTTAGAAAGTATGTACATAAAATTTCTCATGAAACAAGAATAATGGCCCTTGATTGCTTTAAGTCACCATTGGTATGGTGTCATCTGACAGTTGTTTCAGGAAATCTTCTATAACAGAGGCCGAAATTCGGTGACTTCCCAATTGCAAAATGACTGTGTTTGTTTTCCAATTTTAGGCAAGAAATTCCCAAAAATACAATGCTATTCAAACTTAGTAGTCTAACCTTCTCAAAATGTGGCCAAATATCACGCTTGAATTTCCCAAAATGAAAGGCTAAGGCCCCTTCCCTATTTTTGGAAAAAAGGTCCTGTGTTTATTGTTACTATTAAAACCCTGTAAAATGGACCCTCACATAAAAAGTACTGTTTCAGAACTTGATGTTGCGCCGTTTGCATTTTTCTTTTTCCCAGTATTTTTAGAACATAACCCATACCCTTAGGATAGGGAATTTTAGCATTGTTCAAAAAATTAATTGTTTAAATAAATACAAACAACCATTGTCTATTATAGGAATTTTAAATCCTTATTAACAAGTCTTCTGCAGTGCAAGAATATAGATTTAAATTGTTCAATGATTTTTTTTTAAAGTTCTGATTGGGAATTTTCGTCTGTGATATATATGGGAAAAAGATATATACTACCGGTATGTATTTTTGAATGGGAAAATGGCCGCATATCGACTATAACATCAGCCCTCGCTTCACATAATCGTGTAGTTTTAGTTTTGTGTTACTAAGGAGTAACATATTAATGTATGGAGATTCTTGATTCTTGGTGATTATAATAATACAAATTTATTATAACATTTAATAAAATCAACATTGGTCTCGAGAAAATATCAAATTAAAATTTAGAATTATCTCCCCTTTCCCACTTTGATGGAATTATACAATTTTATGCGACATTAGCTCAGAAATAAAGATGATAGTCTCTGCATACACTTGAGAGCAATACACTGTAGTGTATGTTGTATAATTAATATCTGAGAAATTAGGCATATATTATAGTGTAAAATATGTTTGTTTCTGGTTGCATACATGCTCATCAAAAATAGGGAAGGTACGTAGGCATGAACTTTTTTCATTCATGAAAGCATGCTGAAGGGTCAAAACGTGAAGCATTGGATGTACCGTTCTTCCGACCTGCTAAATAAAAAGGTCTAGAGAAAATTTTGGATAGGTTGGTTAACCCATGAGAAACAAACAATTTTTTAACGCCTAATGAACCAGCTAGAAGATCAAACACATTGATTTTGTAGGTGTTAAGTCAGTAATGCAAGCAGTGTATTGGGTCTCATGTAATTCATCATTATTCATTTAGTAAACACTGCCACAAGTAAGCATTTACTTTATTGTTCTGTTTAAACCTCTGGGGGCTTAGAGGATAACTATAAAGGGACTGAATACCATATTAGTCTAGATTTGGTTATTGGTTTCATCGTATTACAACTTTGGCTGATAGATTTCCTGCTGTAATTAGCAAACAAACTGTATAAGTGTGAGTTTTGCCTTCTTTCATTAATTTATGCTAGTACAAGATTTTAATAAAAGTAGATACAAGTACCTTTACATGTACAAACAGTGCATTACCTCCCATTAAGTTTGGGAGTAGCAAAATTATGTTGTTGTTGAGAGGTTGTTGCTCTAGAGAGGTTAAATTGATAGTTAAATCGTGCAGTGGAAAAAAAATCATGCTGGTGTTCAAGGGAGGTTGTTGGTCATAATACAACCTGTTGAATTAAACCAAGGGGCATATATTAGAACATTATAATATGGTATGTTTTGTTGAAATATATCTTAAGAAAGTCCAGTTATTTTGGGTCAAGTTTACAAATATTTGATCTTCAGCTTTAAAACTTATTGTTAAATGACCATAATACAATCTGCTGAATTAATGAAACATTAATTTGTTTATTATCATATAAGCATTGGATTCAAATCATTGTAGAGGTATTATGCCTTTGTGTGGGTCATATTATACAATTATGATAAGTTTGTTTACAGTATATATCAATATCATTTTTGCCCTCTTCAATGCCCTGGAGGGATTATTTCAAAATTGAATTCTATTTCTTTCATAAGATTATGCTAATTCCAGATTGCATTAATTTTGAATACTTAAGTTTATAATTATAGTCAGGCTTTTTCATGTCACATAAGCTCTAAGGTTGTGATACATGCTGCCTTATTATTTCAACGTTTTTGTATTAATTAAATAATGTCACAAATATCGCTTTGCAAAACAGCAGGTAGACATTGGATGAAATGGAATTTTACATGTTTCAGTCAATGTTTAAACCAGATATAGAGAATTATTGTATGCGGTAATGAAATTGCTGATGAAAATTAATTCATTTCGCTAAAACTATTCTTTGGCTTTCAAATTACAGTTTTATTAAATTTTGCTATATTTGGGTTGAGGGAGAATTGGCTTAGTCCACTAAAATTTACAAAGCTTTATTTTGATTCTTTGTAAACCTGTTATCAGTCTAGGCTTTAAACTGATTTAGTTTTATTAGGTACATGTACTTAACATTGTCTTATATCTGGCTTTTATGGTATCTAATAACAAGTAAATTCAGACATTGCTAAGCTAGATAATGTCATTAAAAAGGACAAATGTGGGGGAGAGGAGTGTGGGAGGGAAATATGTGTTTATGTTTATTGTTGAAGAAATTAAGTATTTTTTCTATCATCCAAATTGAGAATTTAATTAATATTAACTTGCCTTTTGAGATATCATTGAGACTTAATTGGGTCTTAAAAAATTGGAATACAGTTAAACAAAAACTAATGACCACTGTTGAATCAATCAGTAAGGCTACTAGGTGAACGAACTTTACTATTCAGCACAGTCATATAAAGGGATGTAATTAACTAAATAAACCTCTGAATTAAAGTCAACCGAACAGAATGGTCGTCTTCATTTCTTTTTCCTTTCATGCCCTTTTTATTAGACTTGATGAGCATACATTGTACATCAATTTTCTCACTTTTTTATCTTCCCACATGCTTTCAAGATCCAATAAAAAAGCCCTGACCTACCTACATTAATTCTAATGTGCATGTAACCAGATACAAACATTATTTTTACGCTTTATTGATTCATGATCAGTTTTTATAAACTACATTATCTCAATATTTCCCATAGTAAGCTGGCCTGCAGATGATTATTACACATCATTGTGAATAGAAGTTACAGAAAATAATATTGGATCATACATGTATATTCAACCTTCTGTACATTTTGTTCCCTCTTGGGTTGAAAACCAGTTTTGGGGACTACAGGATTGCCCTTTTTCATTCTTCTGCCCATCCACTATATACACATTCAGTATAATCTCTCCTGACCAACCCTCCATTGAGCAACAACCTCCCTTCAACAACAGCACATTTTTTCCCACTGCACAGTTTAACTATTTCTTTAACCTCTCTTGAACAACAACCTCTCAACAACAAAATAATTTTGCTACTCCCAAAGGGTGTTGCTTTGGAAAGGTTGCACTGTATATAATATAATACTTAAGGACAAAAATCTTGTTTGGTTGGGGTTTTCGTGATTATGTTTAAAACCATTGAAGCTCCTGTATAGCCTTTAGGATGCATTAATTTTATGTTGTGTTTTTATTTTTCAGCAAATGGTGTTTGATGACTTGGGACGTGGTGTGCTCGACAATGCTTGGAAAGGTTACAACTGTTCTTTGTTTGCTTACGGACAGACAGGGTCCGGAAAGTCTTATTCTATGGTAGGATATGGGGCCAATAAGGGAATTGTCCCGATTTTCTGTGATGAGATTTTCAAAGGGATTGAGGAAAAAAGGAAGACAGCGGGAAAAGACGAGGATTATCAGGTACAACTGAAACTAAATAGACCATGTGTACATGTTACAAATAAGTGCTGTTATGACAGTATGATCGAGTGTAGACTTGTATTAGGCTATTCATGAGATTCTTTAGTAAATGTACTTTGTACTAATTTGCAGTGTGTTACCTCATGCTTACAATATTTCTCTGCCCACTCAGTAGAGTGTAAGCATCAATTTAATGTTTTTAAATATTGTCTCCATGCATGGTTTCTGCAGGTTTCACTGAGTATGTTGGAAATCTACAACGAACAAGTACGTGATCTTCTGAATGCTAAATCCATGACAATTAAAGGCGGTTTGAAAGTAAGACAGCATCCATCCAAGGGATTTTATGGTAAGTTAAAGAAATTGTCAAATAGTAATCAAATGATAGTACATACAATTATGACTAAGATAGTCAGTTAAGGTCTTTTCTCGAAGGAATCACATGAATAAGCTAAGTCATTTTATGCTGGTCTAGTGGTCTCCAGGTGGTGGTGAGGATACATCTCTCTGTGTCAATGAATATAACATCTGATGCTGTATGTAAGTTAATATATTCTCACTTCTCAAGATATGAGTTTTTTTCCCTGCAACAAATGTTTGACTAGATGTTACCTGCATGTCATGTGATCAGATATTGTTTGCAAATCATGTGACTCTAGGTGTTGTCTGCTTATCATGTGACCACTTTTAATCTTCATTATCATGTGACCAGACTGATGTTGTCTGCATTTCTTGTGACCAGATCTTGTAAACATATCATGTCCAGTTTTTACTTCCATATCATGTGACCATATGTCACATGATGTCAAGTGACTTGATCTTACCAACATATCACATAATTAGTGGTGTTCTGCTTAATGTAATCATACACTGATTTTTCATACTAAGTAACAAAGTACTCACACAACTTTTAAATAAATTGTACAAATAATTTTCAAATGCTTCCTTTCTTCATTTTAAGTCTGAACTTGTTTTTCCAGTTGAGAATTTGACCGCCAGCAGTGTGAACAGTTACAAAGAAATTGACGGCCGCATTAATGATGGTACAAGAAACAGGACTGTTGCTGCCACAAACATGAATGCTACAAGCAGGTAATCTTATTTCCTGTGACTTTATCAAATATGTCTGCTTACATTATCTATAATATTACTGCTATGAGGAATAAACTATGTAACACAGTTTAGAATATCACTAAGCTCTCATCACTAAGTGTTAAAGGTACAGTCACACCTGTGAACAAAGGTCATCCTTGGGAAAGACAAACATTGACCTTCATTTACAGATGACCTTTATTTCAAGGTGGCTACAAACACAGGATATTCATTACTTACTGGTAAAATATTGATGTGAAAGTTCTATTAAATCTATAATATTTTACAATCAATGTTGTTTCAGTCGAGCCCATACAATCGTGGCAATCACCTTTACACAGAAACAACCCAATGAGACAGGACAGAGCATGACTAGGACATCTACAGTTAACCTTGTAGATCTTGCCGGAAGGTTTGTAATCCTTATGCTTTCCACAAGCTATTATAATAAATCATAATATATATACATAAATTATTTATAATATATCATTTAAATTGAATCATATTCTGTGAATTTTGTTTTCATTTAAGGTAATCTTAGATTTAATATGGGTGTTTTGGGTAGAATTTTATTTAAAATTTACTATCGCAGGAACATTAATTACTTATGCCTTTTATCTTTCTCAATTGAACTTGGCTTGTTTATGGTAAATTTATGTTTCCGTTATACTTAAACATCATTAACTGCAGTGTCTGATTTGCTTAATGGTTTAATTAATGAAAACTCATTGGTTATTATATATCAAGTTGCAATTGGTAACAAAGATTAAAAAAAAGAAACTACAGTGCAACCTCTCCAAAGCAACACCCTTAGGGAGAAGCAAAATGATGTTGTTGAGAGGTTGTTGCTCTAGAGCGGTTAAATTAATACTTAAATCATGCAGTGGGAAAAATCATGCTGTTGTTGAAGGGAGATTGTTGCTCAAAGAGGGCCGCTCCTAGGAGGTTGTTCTGTAATTGTACTTCAATATCTTCTGTTGTTTTAATTTGTTTTCATTTTCTTCTTTCAAAGATATGTTGTCACAATCTTTTCTGGATGTACAATTATCAATTTTGTTTTCCTATTTAGTGAAAGAGCAGATTCCACTGGGGCCACTGGCGACAGATTGAAAGAGGGGTCAGCTATTAATCAATCCCTGAGTTCCCTCGGAAATGTCATCAAGGCCTTGGCTGATCAGTCAATGGGAAAAAAGAAAGTTGTGGGCAAGTATAAAAAAATAAATTAATTAAATCTTTAATTCTTCAAGACATGGCATTTTTTTCAAACATGTGCTATGTCTAAGACAGCTCAAGATAATGCTAAGTTGGTTTGAAGTATTGTCATAGTGAACAGCAAGCCAGACATGACTCCTTCCTTTAGAGTCAGTCTTTAAAAAATGGATTGCTTGGTAGACTAGGACTCCAAAAAAGTATAATCATGAATGTCCTGAAATAAATCATATAATCATTTGGTAAGTAATTGAACTGCTCATTGCTCATGGGTAATTTTCCTCTGTCAATTTATGTCCAACAAAAACAGTTTTCTCGGGTGGCCTTTTATGAATTACATATATTTATTATAAAAAATCAGCATTTCAGTTGCATATAATTACCGATAAGAATGATACGACTACGTAGAAAAAAGATTTATTTCTGAATGAATTGAATAATCTTTAGATGACAAAAATAAAACCATTTTTTAAGTCGCGAACCTTTTTTTCAGTTCCATACAGAGACTCAACATTGACGAGACTTCTTCAAAATGCCCTTGGTGGTAACAGTAAAACAATCATGGTAAATTTATATACAATCTATGTACTATGATTAATTATACCCCCGCAAACGAAGTTTGAGAGGGGGTATATTGGAGTCATTCTGTAGGTCGGTCGAACGGTCCATCTGCATAAAAGTTTGTGGAGCGAACTACTTCGACATTTTTTAAGCGATTGCAATGTAACTTGAAATATGTTATCACCGTCAAGTGTAGATGTGGAAGACACATTTGCATGCCCAGCGATTCACATATTACCAGAGTTATGTCCCCTTGAACCTAGCTGTATAGTGTACTATTGCATTCTTAGTGTCAAAGCGGCGGCGGGGGTATTAGTCACCTTAGTGACAGTTCTAGTTAACATTTGATTATTTTCTATAAGGTATTGTATTCATAATCTTCCTTTTTCTTTAATTTTTGAAACCTTGGCTACATCTGCTCATTTAAATAATTGATCACAACCACTAATTGTGTTTGTTAGACCAGGAACATAGTTTTTCAACTGATACTTTTCTATTCATTTTTAAGTCATTAGACATTTTGTTCATCTGAGTTATAGATAAATGATTGATTCTTGTAGATTGCTGCTCTGAGCCCTGCTGACATCAACTATGAAGAAACTGTTTCTACTCTTAGATTTGGTGAGTCTGACTTTGACATAAAAATATTGTTTATTTCGGGTCACATGCTCTTTAAAAATAGGGTTTGCTGGTAGCTTGAAAGCCAACAGAAAGGTCAAACATGAGGCAGCGGATTCCTGCAGTGTCTGCATCTTGCAAAAACTTTGACTGGACTCATAACTCAGAAACTATAAGAAGTAGCAACATGAAATTTATAGGTGGATAGATCTCACTGAGGTGGTGAACAGACGAGCATTGGCATCGATAGCGGCACTCTTATTTTTATATAAGTTTTGTTGGCTAACCTGAGCATGAAGTATACTGTCAGTTGTATAAATAATAAATGTATATTTTTATAAGTAAAAAACTTATGACCTTTATTTGTCCCTTACAGCTGACAGGGCCAAAGCTATCAAAACTACAGCAACCGTTAACGAGAGTCCGACAGATAAGCTTATCCGTGAACTTCGTGAAGAGAATGCACGATTAATGGATATGTTGAAAACTGGAGGCGTGGTGATGGCACCTGCTGGCGGGGCTGGTGGCGGTGGCTCTTCAGAAGGTATGCATGCTTTTATTTACTTGTATTTTTCTGAATGTTCCCTTTGCCCAATGAAAATTAACTGATTTTATTGGAAACTAAAAAAAAATTTTCTCAAATTTTCAATCAGTTCTTGGTCTTTGTTGGGACGAAATATCAATCAATTTTACTTACCGGTAATTATGTCTGTCATATATTGCTCAGTAGAATTAACATGTAACTATATGATGGACATTAATATTTTGTTCTTTGGTCTTTGTTGGAATGAAATACTTAACTGTTTTACTTCATTATGTCCGTCTCAATTATTCAGTAGGATTCTCATGTAACTATATGATGGACATATCATAGTAAAATCTTTCGCTATTTTTTGTTTATGAAAACCAATTAAAACTGAATGAAAATTTAAAAAAAAGAGTTTCTTGTATTTGATTACTATATCATTTATCACCTTGGTGGATATAAATCTTGTTTAAAAGGGTTTCCATATGGAATTTTGATATACAAATGTTGATAATTTTTTTAGTTTGATGACAATCGTAGTATGGCCGATACTTTAACACTGTTCAACTTTTATACAAGACTCAATAAAATATTTAAAGCCATTAATTTTTAAAATTATTTAGCTTGTCTGTTTTCGAAGAAAATGTCGAGCTATTGTGATCACTGCAGCCTCTGTGTCATCAATGCCTGCATCAGGCAAATCTTTAATGTAGCTCATAACTTAGGTGGATAGATCTCACTGAGTCAGTGAACAGATGAGCTTTGGCACCGCTCACGGCACTGTAATTGATAACTTACAGAATGTCATGATATTTCTTTAAAAAGTAAAGCTTATGATAGAATGAAGTGAAATTTTTCACTAGATAAGTTCTAAATAAATTGAAGTGATGGTCCTGCTCATAAGATATTCAGGATAGACTATGTTGACCAATTATTAAAGTTGAGTAGTGTTTCCAAAATGTGTATTTTTGAGCAATTTTTCATTTTTTTTTTTTTTTGTATATCAAGTAGTTTCAAATCTTTCAACTTGCCATTGCATACATACTTTTTTTAAGTTAGATAAATGTATAAAGCAGAGGCATAGTCAGCTTTGAAGAAATGTTCCGCACACAATGTTATTGACTAAGATGCCAATTATGGTCGTATTTATATTTTCACTTTCCAAATTGATTTTATAAACATGTGTTAGTTTGTATCTCTGGCTATGCCCCTTTATTGTACATTTTTTCTAACATATAAAAATGAAGATAAAAATGCGTACGATAGACTCATTAAAGTTAATGTAATTCAATTTGTAATTTTAGATGGAGGTGAGTTGACGTTGATTACAATTGTATGGTATTTATTTCATCTTAAAACCAGGGCTCTGTATAAGACTCAATGCTTAGAATTATGTTTTTAAATAACAGCACAGTCAAACCTGTAAACAAAGACCTTTGAAAAAGACAAAATTTGGACTTTATTGACAGGTGGCCTTTATCCTGAGGTCATTGTTTTCTAAATAATCAATGACAGAAGTTCAATGAATGGTCTTTATTCACAGGGCGGCATTTATTCATGTCTTTCACATGGATGGCCTTTGTTCACAGGTTTGACTGGGATATGTATGTAATATATCATTATATAGAAATTATATTTCAAATGTTGTGGAAAATTACACGGTAGGCTAATAAAAACAGACTTATCAGGTAATATTATTAGAGAAACATTAGTTTGCTCAAACTTAATGAAGGAATAAATATTTCATGGTTTACAATTAGGGAAAATCAACATAGCTATCATTTAAATATCAAATTTTGTTGATTTTTTTCCTAATTGATATTTTTTTAGAATTTTTTTTTTTTAGTAAAAATGTGCCTGCAGTCTCAAATACTTCCAATATGATAGCTAGAAATTTAGTATTGATTTAAAATATTATTCACCACAAAATCTTATTCTAGATGATGGTAAGATGCTGTCCCAGGTATTTTGTATAGTCTTAGTCTGAATTAAGTGTTCTTTTATCTTATATAGATATACAGTGACTAAAATTTACATCTTATAGAATTCTCCAAAATGATAGATTTCGCCATTCTTTTAAAACTGCAATTTCTGTTTTAAGTTTGCAAATTGTTCAGGTAACAAGATAATTGAAATTTTGATTTGGTTGATTTTCTAGAAATTGTGAATATTTCTTAAATAGTATTAGAATAAAGCATTCCATTACCCTCCCCCCAAGATGCAAGCACTTAAATCATCATATTTTTTATCCCTGTGAGCTTTGGCACATACATTATTATAGGACTTTAGAAGTTAATAAAACAGTTGTACTTTGTGCAAAAAAACTATAGTTATTTGAGTACTTTTAGTGCTTTGATTGTAGCTAGAATCATGATATAGAATGCAGTTACCATAGTCAATCCTTTACCACACACACCCTTTGAAATTTGAATGGACAGATTCATTCATATTCACTGGCTAGTCCATTTTACCCTTTAGGTTGAATAAAACACCAAATAGTAAAACAACTGCAAGATTGTAATGCCTACTCATATAATTATCATGTTATATGTTATCATTTACATGATGAATTTTCCTTATGTCAATTGATACAAAATAAAAATTTTAGTTTTATTTGAGCAATTATTTTAATGAGTTCACTCACTTACATCCTTGCTTTCATATTTTCATTGACGACTTTAGTTATTGTTAAACTTTTATAGATGTGAAGAAATCTTGAACACACATTGTATATTATATTATCAACCAAATATTACCTATTAAGTGCCCCATTGCAAATTCATGGCTCCCACCATTGTTAGAAATAAGAAAAAAATGTGTATTACTAAAACTACGTAAGTAACTTTTCAATGTAAATCTACCATGTTTTAGAATGTTCAAACAATAGCTGACATATCATAATTATGTGATTAATGAAATGTAACGCCACTGGGTGCACTTTTTAGGGAATATTTGGTACTCGCTCTACATTCTTGTAATAAAATTCTAGTTTATTATTACTCAAACAAGTCATAAAATCATAATTATTTAAATTTCCTTACAATCATTACCAATTAGTGCTATTATATTCTACATACCGTATACCCAGACATTTTTGGCCTCATTTATTTTGGCATAATGTTAGTGACTATTTGTATTTAAATTATATTTTGCAATACATTTGACCCAGAGAATTTATTCTAAATGAAGTATTGTGGCATTTACCATATTGCATGCAATTAATCATTCTAGCCAGTACTATTCATGTGAAAATATTGCATGAAATCAAATCCATCTCCTATTTTGCCCTTTTAACATTATCATCAGTATATTTGCATGCATTTGTTTCTGGGTCATGGTAGCTATATAATGAGTACCACCTCACATAGAATATGACATGTTTAACATGTACATGTATTTATTCTAAGGCTTACCCTTGACTAAAAATGTTCTTTTTTCTGTGAATTTATTGATCTAGAAGTGTAGGGGAACATTGGGAATCATCAGGATTAGGACCTTTAGGATGCCATTGTGCTGTAAAACTGAAGATAGTGTCTGTTTCGTGTGTTATTATAACAATGCTAGATAAAAACATGTAAAAATGTGTACAAAGGAATAGTTTAATTCAATTAGATATTTGATGCAATGGATTTTTTAAAATCAACTGATTATTTTAATCCAATGTCACTTTCAAAATTCAAATGCATATTATATGCCTTTACCACTGGTTGCATTATTTGAATGCTACATTCTCGGGCAACTAAAACTATGTGCTTCTTTTGATTTGATTAATCATCTTTCTAGTAATGCTACTAATTGATGACAGATATTTTCTCAAATAAACATGGTGCTAAAAATTAATGACGAACATACTGAGTTGCTATGGCAACAGTATTTTCAATGCTCTGGAAATGGTAGGTATTTCATAGGCTAGTTGACATTTTTCCATTGTCCATGCTTTCTGACAGACTGTATATTAACATCTGATAGTCTGTTTTTATTGATTCATCAATCATACTTGGTGATTGATTAGTTAATATTATCCATAGTAACATATTTTATGGTTGACTTGTTGACATTGGTCCATTGACCATACTTTGTAGTAGACTGGTTGACATTGGTCCATTTACCATACTTTGTAGTAGACTGGTTGACATTGGTCCATTTACCATACTTTGTGGTAGACTGGTTGACATTGGTCCATTTACTATACTTTGTGGTAGACTGGTTGACATTGGTCCATTTACTATACTTTGTGGTAGACTCTGGTTGACATTGGTCCATTATCCATTCTTTGTGGTAGACTATAGTTGACGTTATTTCATTTACTATACTTTGTGTTAGACTGGTTGACATTGGTCCATTATTCATTCTTTGTGGTAGACTGGTTGACATTGGTCCATTTACCATACTTTGTGGTAGACTGGTTTACATTGGTCCATTTACTATACTTTGTGGTAGACTGGTTGACATTGGTCCATTATCCATTCTTTGTGGTAGACTATAGTTGACGTTATTTCATTTACTATACTTTGTGTTAGACTGGTTGACATTGGTCCATTATTCATTCTTTGTGGTAGACCGGTTGACATTGGTCCATTTACCATACTTTGTGGTAGACTGGTTTACATTGGTCCATTTACTATACTTTGTGGTAGACTGGTTGACATTGGTCCATTATCCATTCTTTGTGGTAGACTATAGTTGACGTTATTTCATTTACTATACTTTGTGTTAGACTAGTTGACATTGGTCCATTATTCATTCTTTGTGGTAGACTGGTTGACATTGGTCCATTTACCATACTTTGTGGTAGACTGGTTGACATTGGTACATTTACCATACTTTGTGGTAGACTGGTTGACATTGGTCCATTATCCATTCTTTGTGGTAGACTATAGTTGACATTATTTCATTTACTATACTTTGTGGTAGACTGGTTGACATTGGTCCATTATCCATACTGTGTGGCAGACTGGTTGACATTGGTCCATTATCCATTCTTTGTGGTTGACTGGTTGACATTGTATTATTGCATGTACTTTCTTATAGACTTGTCACATTGTTCCATCATCAAGACTAAACATGATAGGCTGTTTAAGACTTCACAAAGTTGACCTGGCTAAAAATGCATTCATCTCGACTAATTATTTCTTAATAGTTAGTTTTTTTACCATAACAAAAACATATGGCATATATTTTTGTTCTTTTTTTAAGATTTACGTGACATTGTGCTCTACATTTTTCAGTGTAATCAGCAGGTTAGCATGTCTAAATGTCAATATCTCTTCATAGTCTCAATAAAAAATGTCTTGCAAGTTATATAACGCAGTGTTGCATCTAAAATACTTTATTTTTGGGCATTAATACATATCTGTAATGGCTTCCTGTCTTAGAAGTGGTCTTCAGTTTTCTTTTTTTTCCTTACATTAATTCTAGAAGTGAGAATAATTTTGTGTTTCTGCATTTATTTTTCATGTTCATTTAATGAATAGTTAGTGTGAAGGTAGCTTTTGAAAATACTATTAAAAAACGTTCGTTTTTAAAATTAGTAAAATGTCGCTTTTGTTACATTATTCACGGATGGACGTTTAGAAATTTGACTCAGTATATTACCGTTAAAAAATCATGAATCATTTTCCCTGTCAAATAGTTATTCATGCTTCATGAACTATTCATGAAGTGTTCAAGGAAAGTTCAAGAAAAATTCATGATTTCATGAATTCCATTAGAAGGGGCTTTTAAAAGACTTCTAGGCTATTTCAAGATACCCCTAGGTCTGCCAAAAATTTTTTTATACTTAATAAGAATCAAAGTTCAGTGTTTTTGCTTTTGCTCCAAGGTTGCTCCACATCTTTAAAAATACCAGTAGTATTTTTCACTGTCAGCTAAAATAAACATTTGGCTTTTGCTGTCCAAATCCTCCTTAATGCTCTTGTTCTGTTCTGTTCTGTTCTGTTCTGTTCCCCTTCAAATGGAATTCACGAACACATGAATTTTTCTTGAACTCTTCCTGCATATGAACTATTCATGAAGTATTAAAGATTCATAATTTGTATCATTCACGCTGTTTTTGGGCCTTCACAATCTCATGTATTCATTATCAGTTATAAATCTTCCATAACATATTTATGCTGATGAACCCATTTAATGCATGTGTATATATTCATATTGGTTAATTACTCTGGATCAGTAGTGTTTTATTTTAGAGAAAAAATATCTGTACATGAAAGCTGCAGAACTCTTGTTACGTTTCTTCAGGCAGGATTTATCATGGACCCTAGTCTACAGATAAATTTCATTTCCCTAGTTAACATCCTTATGTTTGATTCAAAAGAGTTTTGCATTAGGCCATCCTTAATAATTTCTTTTGTTTGGGGTTATGCCACCTACTCACCAAATAATGGCCATTATAGCTTTTTTTGGTCTCTTGGGTAAAATATTATTTTTTTTAAGTATAAAAATAGCATTTTGACAGGCATTTTGGGTTCAATGTAAAAAATAAATTGTAAAAAAAAAATATTCTTATATACCTTCCCAGTGAAAATTCTGTGGGTAGGGTTTAAGGATGGTCGTTTTTGAAGGCATATAAACAGAAGATTTTTTTTTTACTAAAGATCTGTACCGGTATTTCTTCAAAAATCAATCAAGTTTCACACAATAGATTGTTTTGCCTGAGTATAGAGGATTTCTGTAACACATCAATGAAAATTGAAAATTTGTACCAGTATATATATCTATCATGAAGTAATAAGTAAAGGTTGTGCAGCTTTTAATGTACAAAGGTATTAATGTTTATTTCAGCTAGGGTGCACAGTCCCTTACAGCTTAATAAATAGTGTGGCAGTGATATACAATATTGTATAATTTATTTGATAAATGAAATACATGTTTAAGTAGCAGTTGAGGTTTAACATTTTTTCATAACATGGTGGTTTGTCTTATTATTTTTAACCTAGTATACAGTAAAACCCGTGAAAATTGGACCCCTTCTGGACTGGGCCAAACGTCCGGTTTTCTGAGAATCCTGGTTTTTAGAGGACTTTTGATGAATTCTGAAATAAAATGGGACTGAAAAAAAATTGGCCAATTTTCATGGAATTTCGGTTTTTCAGGATGTCTGGTTTTCAGGAAATCCAGTTTTCAGGATGTCCAGTTTTCAGGGAGTCCGTTTTCAGGATGTCTGGTTTAGGGATGTCCGAATTTCAGGGAGTCTGGTTTTCAGGATGTCCAGTTTTCAGGATGTCCGGTTTTCAGGAAGTCCAGTTTTCCGGGGTTTTACTGTATTATGATTTTTATGGTGTGTTGATGTTAGGCCAAAGTCTGGAAGTATATGTGTCTTATTTTATTGGTTCTCAGTGTTGAATATGGAATTAAACAACAATATGCACTATGTGAGTGGTGACAGGGTTTATGTATATTTAACTCAACCTGTATGTGTGTTCATGATTTTTATGACTGATTACAGAAATGGAAGAGATGAAACGGACGATGGAAGAAGAGTTACGTAAGAAGGAAGAAGAATTGGAGAATCTTACCAAATCTTACGAGCAAAGAATGGCTGACTCAGCCTCTGCTAACAAGGTATCCAGACATTTCATGATTTGAACTGTTTTTTATAAACCTTTATTCAGGTTAAGGAGTAAAAAAGGGATAATTGGTGGTCTAGTGGTAATGCGCGGGACTTCTATGTTGTGGGTTTGGTTCTTGGCTCCGTCTTTCAAGGTTCTCATCCCAACTACCAGGCCAAGTACCGGGCCGTGTCTAGAAAATTGAGGAAAAAAGGCCCATGCTTGTATAGGTGCTTTGCACTGGTCATGATAAAGATCCAGGAAAAATTATTGGAAGCAAGTGGGAATATACAGTTCTCCTGTATCAAATCTTTTTGGGGCGGTCCTCAAATGGCTATAGCTGTCAAATAGGCTGTTAAACAACAGATAAATATATAAAGTATCTGATTTGATGAGACTTTTATTACTTCAGGGAGCTGAGCAGATGCAACAGAAGGAAGAGGGAGATAGGAAGGTGATCCCTCACTTCTGGAACTTGAATGAAGACCCTGCACTCACTGGCATGATTGTTCATTTTGCTAGACCAGGTAAAATTTACTGCATTTTTGTGATAACAGATTCTTAGGATATTCGCCAAAATATAGTACCTTAACCCTCACAATCATTAAGCTCCATGACTTGGGCTATGTAATTTACCTTTTCATAAGATATATCTATGATTCAAGCACAAATTTAATACTAAAACACCACCAAGTAACTTATAGATTTGTAAAAGAGCTGACAAATATGCCTTCAAATGCCTTTGAAGTTAATTTATAAAACTTGTGAGATTTTTCTGATCTTTGTCCGACCAGTCAACCTAGTGCTGTGTTTACTGATATATTGAAGATCTGTATTTGCAATTATTTTGCACACTGACTAACTACATCTAACCTAGGCTGTACCTAGTAAGCTTATATTGTACTTTGATTACAGGTAAATCAAAGGTGGGTAACAAGACTGCTTCTCCTGCACCAGAGATCCTGTTGAATGGTCTTAGTATTGCAAAGGACCATGCTGAAGTAGTCAACAAAGATGGAGCTATTTCCATCAAACCAAATGCATCGGCTAAAGATCACATCATGGTGAATGGTCAGAAGGTTAAATCAGAGACTAAACTCAGACATAATGACAGGTGAATGATAACACATTAAAGAAAGAGAGATAGTTAACTTTACACACCATTCTAGTGTCTCTATAATCCTATTTAGCTTATGTTTATTGATTTCAAATATCAAACAAACCATTGGATTGGATAATTGTATATGTAGGTGATGCCATCTTTTAGCTGGTTACCTTTGTTCATTGTTTTCTCCGTTAGTATTCATTTTGAAATGAATTCAGCCTTCTGTGTTGATTAAGTTGTTTTCTGAAGAATTGTAATTATGTCAGATTAATGTATATGTCACATACAGTAAAACTTTGTTATCTCGAGGAGTCATCAGAACAAAAAATTCCTCGATATCAAAGTGTTGCAAATTGACGGGACTTTAAAAACACCTTGCTATGATATCGTTGCTCATAATAACTAAGTTTTACTGTAATGGTTAATGCTGTTATTACACCTTTGAAAATTTTCTTGACAAAATCAGGTTTGCTAAATAAATGGCATAACCACTTAGGCAACTTAAATGCAATACCCAAGCTGATTTAACTTAGTATGTTTAGTTACCGTATGTCTTATTTTGTATTTATGTTGATGACAAAAAAAATTCTATTCCATAGAGTATCTTTTGGACCCAATCATCTGTATGTATTCCATCACCCACAAGATTATGCTAAGCAAGTTAACGCTGGTGATAAAATTGACACGCCTACTTTTGATACCGCACAGCAGGAAATTGCTAAGCAGTCTGGACTCATGACTGCAGGAGATGGATCTTCAAAAGGTATAAAATTGTAGCTAATTCTATTTCCTAAGATTCTATTGGCAAAATTCTTAAATGAGGCCATGCCTAAAATACTATAACTAGGCAGATCCATGTGGGACACATTAAAAAATTACCTTACCCCAAATCTGTTTTCATTATTTCTTCCAGATTTTAGTTTGCAGCGCTATCATATTATATGTTAATAAAAAAAGCCAGCCTATCTACCCTCTGTTAAAACTGATAAAAGGTTTGAGCAACTTAACCACATACAAACGTACATTACCATTCTGAAGGATGTCCATAGCAAAGTCCAGTTTATTTCTGGAACAAGTTTGGTTTCTTTTAATTGACTAGTAAACAAAAATAACAATAAAGTACAAGATTCTGTGATAGATTTTAATATGATTAACAAAAATGACAATTTTGTAGATATTTTGTTAAAGTGAAAAATTATATACCCTTAGTCTAGTGTTAGCTTCATACATAATGTAGTAGATTTCTATTTTATCCAATATCTTTAGATGTAATCAAGGTTACTTTTTAGTTGCCATAGTTACAATCAAATGAAAGTGGTTTCCTGAATCGAAAAAAAATAAGCTATCTAAATTGTTTAGAAAAATAAGCTGATTTACTTAAAGCTTTTGTTCTAAATGTGTGCTTTGAGCTAAGTAAAAAAAATTGGATGAAGTTCATTGGTTTGATCCATGTAGTAATTGATACATTATAGTATTATTTATGATATGCATTATGAGTGATTATATTAAATACTTCTTTCATTCTTGATTCAAACCAATTGTTAATTAACTATTCATTGGGTATCTGTAATCTATTGCACTTACTTCTAATATATACTCATATTCTTTGGGTAACCGAGTAATTCATTTTCAAACAAGAATTGCCTTGTTAGTTAGGTTGGATGCAGTTATGATTAATTTTGATACAAATAATGAAATATTAAACTTCAGACCATCCCATCCCATTGTAAGTGTTTTGATGCATTGTAATTGAATTACTCTGTTTAAATAATAGAATGTTCGACCTCGGACCATCCCATCTTAAGTGTTTTGATATAATGCAATAGAGTCACTCTGTTTTGAAATTTTCCTACCTTTTTTACAGAGATTTGTTGATGTTTTTAGGAAGATAAAAGGATACATATAATTCTTGTAATATTTATTCATTTCTATAGATGGTTCATCAGTTAGTAAGTGCATTGATTTGATGCTTATTGTTACTGTTTTATTGTTTTAATTGTCAGTTGATTGAACTAATTGATTATTTCTATGTCATATGAAAACACTTAATAAAGTACCATCATGTACCTAAGAAGTTGATACCTTGGTACCATCTTGTTATTGTGTCATATATTTCATTCCTCATTTTTTTTGGAAATCATTTAACTGGTGTTCTTTTTGTTGATTCTACTGATAGTGGTATCAAAGTACAGTGTCATTAAATGATTCTGAATTTGACATCTCACAATTTAACTTAACTTCTTGAAACTTTAACTTTCTGTGAACCTTACACATGGAGGATATAAACTTAATTGAGAATTTAAAGCCCCATTAGCATTTTGGATGTTAAAATTATAATAGGTCTTATTTTACCTAGTGAGATATCTTATCAGTGAAATTGACTTTCACTTTCGATAAAAGCATTCCGAAATTTTCTTTTTTAATCACAAAGTACATATAGAAATATAGCACAGTATTTTTTTCAATGATATTGCAAAAAATAAGAAAAAGCGTCTGACAACATTTCTACGATAGTTGGCTAAAGAAAGGCATTGTGTAAACATTTTTTAGCGCAAATAAAATACATTTCTTATATTTTACTATCATTACATCTATTGTTCTGTTTTACTAAATTTAAAAAGTTAGTGGGGTTGCTTTAAGGTATTACAATGAAAATGTTCAAAATTTTTATATCAAAATGGGACGAACATGCAAATTTAGGAACCTTAATGATTTTTATAGATTCTATTGACAGAACAATGATTTCTGTCAGGTTTTTAAAAAAACAATGAGAATACTCTGAGTTGTTGTCTCTGTAATAAATACATTGGAGTTGCCAATTTCTAAAGATTAAAGAAAAAAGCATTCATTTCAATGGAAACTCAAATTAAGAAGATGCAAAACACAGTAGCTATCTAGCTTGTTTGATAATTTTTTTTTTTTTTTTTTTTGGCGAAGACAACAACTCTTAAATTTTTTCTAAGTATGTCCTTATATAAATCAATATAATATCCAGAGTACTGTTAAAGAAATAACAATAATTGAACGATGCTATTTTGTTATATCAAAATCTTAATTAATTTTTAAGCTAAAAAGTGCCCAGTACAATGTTTTGGGTGTAATACCTTATTATATGTAATACTTGTAATGGAATGATGAAAGCCAAACACATTCAGATATTGGCCATTGTTATGTTAACTATTGCTTCTTAATTTTACTGTACATGACCACATGGTACTAGACGGTGTTTTCAAATGACATAGTTTGTGTATACCTGGCTAATTGCATTGATTCCTGCTAATTTACCGCTTAATCTAAGAAACTACCATATTGTTTGATCTGCTTTTCTTGTCCCCTGAAAATATTGTCTATGAATGAATACTGCTATGATCATAATAATGATATACAGATTTTTTTTTTTTTGACATTTCGAGGGTTCAACACAACCGTGTTGTAACTCATATTGAAATAAGAACAAGTTACGACTGTGTTGCGCTTAGCCCTCGATTTGATGTAATTCTTCTTCTTGGTCAAGTAGTAATGATAACTAGTTGTCATTGTGGTGAGTGTGAATCCCACCCTGAACCAAAGTTGGCATGTAGGGAAGCTGTCCAGCTAGCTTACAGAAGGCCGATGGTCTACCCAGTCGTATGCCTCACAGGCTACCGGCATGTGATAACAGCAAAATAGTTTTAAAAAAAACAAAACATTTCACCATATATAAATTATATTATATGGTGAAAAATTTTTTTTTTTTTTAAACTTTATTTTGCTGTTATTACAGTCATGCTGGAAGCCTGTGAGGCAAACGACTGGGTAAAACCATCGGCCTTCTGTAAGCTAGCTGGACAGCTTCCCTACATGCCAGTAGCCTGTGGTATGCCTGGGGTCTTTATCCACCATTAAAGCCGGAGAAGTCACTACATGGTCCTGGCAGTTTAAGTGTGACTTTGAACCTCAGAAAAAAGATTCGTATTTTTAGCATTGATGAAATAATTGAAATAATTATCTTGAAATGTATATGTTGTTTAGCTTGCTTTTGCTATGTATTGTCATATTTTTGTGGTGAATATTAGGGTATGAGAATCTCTGCATTCATTATGCAGATTTATTGTTTCTGAATTTCGTTAATGTTGGAAACAGTTTTTTGTACTACGAAAAATTCTGATTGATTGAGTCCCTTAAATTAAATTTATGTTTCCTTCACAAACAAAATTCATTGTTCCACCTTCACAATGAAGAACCAAAATGTATTCACATTCAATCACTTAAAAACAATTGACAGTGCTGTACTCATTGTATTCCAATTTCCAAAGCATCTTACTAACAAACTCCTGAAAACTGGAATTCTTAGAAAACCAACTTTTGGCTCAGTCTGGAAGAGGTCTGGTTTTCAGGATTTTACTGTACTGAGTTTTTTTTTACTGAAAATTGATAAAAATGATATTTTACACCTAATATTATGATGCTTACAATTTCTTACATCAAATTGCTGTTATGATATATAGCTGATATGTAGAGCCTTGAATTTAGTGCTTTGAATTCAGTAAAATTTAGTGCTGTGGATTTAGTGCTGATATTAACTGTTAATGTTTTAAGTGCTGATTTAGTGCTTTTAGTGCTGAGAGTAAGTGCTATAAAGTAAAAACTGAAGCATGATTACCTGGAAGAGTATGTAATAAGTTAACCAACTTTTTTTCATGTTAGCAGATTTCTCAAATCAATATGAATAGAAATTGAAATACATGCTGATTGTTTCATTGGAATAAATGTTTTTGTTGTTTAACAATGTTTCGTAAAGTTTATTAACAATGAGCAATTTACAACCTTATTACACATTGATTGCATAATATCAATCTTCACTATAACTTAATTGACATATATAATATTGTATCACATGTTCATAACCCTTCAATGTATAAATAAGACCTGTTTGAAATAATACCTCATCATATAGTGGTGTAAGGTTATATAACCACCCAGTTTTATGACCATTGGTTAGATTTAGCCACATGGCTATATTTGAGTCTAGTTCAAAATGTTAACCAGTATGTAGTAACCTGGCGCTGCCCTATAGTTTTACCAAACGCTAGACAAAACTGAACAATATGATGAGAAAAGAGACAAACTTAGAATCTTGACAACTTCTTGACCAATATCAGACTCTTATAACTTATTTTCTAGACATATTTAGCCAATGTTTTATACAATCGCTTGTCTGAATTTTATCTTACAATAAAACCTAAGTTAAAATTCAACTCGGCTAGTGGTTAAAATTAACCATTTGTTTATGCAGTTGGGAGCTGGAAGTTGTGCATGCAGTTTTAAGATTAATCATTTACATATAACAGTAACTCCTGATTGCATTTGATATTTTCATCATCATTATCTTTATTGTTTTTTTTAAATTGTTGATTTATTATAAAAAAAATGGTTTCCAGGTAACAGTAACCTTATAGGTATCATAATTTTGTTAAAACATTTTTGTATTAAAATGTGTTGCTTTTTTCCAAATTGTCCGTGATTATTTAATTGAACCGTCTTGTATCATTTTCAGACATATTTTAATAATTATTGGTGTACCGGTACCTATATAATGTACCGGTACCTATATAATGGCAACATTTTGCTTGTGAATTCTTTTTCATGATTTTACAGTAACCGTTATTAATTGGGGATCTTACAAAATAATGTTTTAATTATATAGTAAAACCACTCCTCAAATTAACTTGGTATGTTAGACCTTACAATTGAATACTTTGGTTATGAGTGTAATTTTATCTAATTTAAGATAACATGTACATGTATAATGGATTCATAATGTATTTTCCCATATATATATATATATATATATATATTTGTTACAAATATTTCATCATATATAATAGAATACTCATAAATTACTAAACCACAAAGTCTTGTATGACAAATGATGAAGATAGATTTCAATCTGTTTCATTAACATAAGCTTTCAATGAATTACTAGTATGCCTGGGCTAGCATATGGTTTGCAAAACGTGGCATTCTCAATAGATTTTTTGTATCAGTTCATCTGTGGTAAAAATGCTAAATAGTAAGGTCAGTAGCACTGAGTTCAGCCCATTTAAGTCTTAACATATGCGAACAGAAACAATATAACCAAAGGGGTGGATACATAGTGTTACAGACCTTTAGTTCATAGGGTATAACAAACATTTGCGAGCAATTTGAGCCAAAACAATGGGACAAATATTACCAGTGTGTTTCTGTACAATATTCTTACTCCAAGTCACTGGAATGCTGAAACTTTATGCATGTAAATATTCACCTGGTAGTCACATTCTATTTAGATATATTTTTAGAATGAAGCCAACAAGATAAGAATTAAGTAATTTCACATGTATAATTTCATGGTCTTGTTTAGACCAAGCAATAAATGCTTCCAGTGCATATACTAATTGTTTCTTTATACAAATGAAGAACATATTAAAAGAAATGTTTATTCTTATGAAACCACATGTATAATACTTGCTATATGTTTATTTTCTTAAATTACCAGATGACCTGCTTTTGCAAGAAGACCTTGTTCAAATATTTCCAATGGTTGCCGAAGCCACAGCCATGGCTGAAGAGCTTGGCAAGGGAGTGAAATTTGAGATAACTCTTGTCTCTCCACAAGCAAGAGGACTAAAAGATGGCAAAACAGAGGTATATAAGGAATTCTTTGATCTTACTATTTCTTTTGTGGAATTATTTTTTCTAAAATAGTCAATCTGCTATTTATTCTGAAAGTAAACATTGTCAATAAAGTAGATACAATATGGTAAGGGATTGAATTCAGCAGTTTTGTCTCAAATTGTGATCAAACTCATAAAGGAACCAAAAATCTGTAATCTTGTACAACATTAATTATTTTGATATAGAAAATGGATGTGTGAATTTGAATAAAATGAGTTATCTCCCATTGTCTACAGACTGCATGACTGTCTCATTTAAGTTCAATGTGTTTAATAAGAACTTGAAAAAGTTGACTTGATGCACTCCTTTCATGCTCTGGGAATAGCATCAATGGACATATAATGTTAATTGTATTGTACAGGTGATGGTCAAGATGGTTGCCCTAGATGGCAGTGGTAATGATTGGCTTTGGGACAGAAACAAGTTTATCAACAGAAAGTTCTTGATGCAAGAAATGTACCAAAACTATGTTGAAGGTGACAAAGACTGGGATGTTCCTCAGGTTTGTTGGATGAGAAATTTTTGTGAAAGTTTGAATATAGAACGCATATTTGTACTCTGCAGTTTTGATGTAAACAGGGGCATCAAGGGGACATTGGAAATATTTTATTTTTACTTTGTGCGCACGCGATAGCTATCATGTGGTCTCGCAATAGCTATTACTGGTATGTGGCCATGCAATAGCTATTATTATTAGTTAAGCTATTGTGTGCGAATCTAAACACTATCACGTGCCCACATTACAGCTATTGTGCCCCTCCTATATTGTTCAGTGGTATAGACTGTATTCAGAAAGGTTAATTTCGAAATTAAAAAATTCTCTCCTGACAACCAGTCTTAAGATAGTAACATTACTAACTGACTGTAGTTGCGAAATTGAAGTATCACAAGAGATATATTTTGTAATTTTTATCTAAAATGTTAAGTCATATAGGTACTTACATGATTGTATTAATTGTTTGTATGGATCAAAAGTGAATTGAATACTAGCTGTAACTGTATGGCAGTGTTCAACATTGTCTCCAATGCCTCTGATAATTCTAACTAATAAAATGAATAAATCTTTTTTGCTTTTCTTTTCAAAATCAAACAGTTCTTATTTCCAAGAGTGCAAAATCACTTGCTATATACAGTGCAACCTCTCCAAAGCAACACACTTTAGGTGAAACAAAATATAGTTGTTGTTGAGTGGTTGTTGCTCTAGAGAGGCTTTATAGATAAGTTAAATTTTGCCACAGGAAAAATCATGCTGTTGTTGAAGGGGAGGGTTTGCTCAAGAGAGGACTGCTCTGGAGAGGTTGCACTGTAGTTTTAGTATCATGTATTAAGAATTGAATAACTACTAACATACAGTACAACCTCTGTAGAGCAACATCCTGTGGGAGCTGCAAATATTGACATTTGTTTAGAGGTTGTTGCTCTACAGAGGTTAAATAAATAGTAAAATATCAGCTTAGGGAAATTTTGAAGGTGTTGTAATAGAGGTTGTTGCTCTACAGAGAGGCGCTCTGGAGAGGTTGTACTGTAGTATTTGATTTTTCATGTTATTAGGATAAAGATCCATTCTGGGAACCAGCAGAAACAGAGAAGCTTATTGGTACCACTCATGTACTTCTTCAATCTCTGTCCTATCGCATTGACTTAGAAGAAAAACTTGTCATCTCAGATTACAAGGGCAATGATCAGGGTCACCTAGATGTTGCCATTGTACCATGTACTAAAGATTTCAAGCCTGTGGACGAAGAAGACTTTGTTGAAGACCCAAAGGAATTGGTGAGAATATAAATGCCCCATTAAATGTACTACTAATGAAAATTGTGTGAAAAAACCCATCAGGTTTCCAGACCAAAATTTAACAAAAACAGACTGTACAGCTTTTACTTTTTGTGTATTTATTCAATAGGTTGTGTTAAATAACCTACTACATGTAGACTGCTGAACAAATGTCTAAAATATTCTTACTGTCCAATTAGATGTTTTGTAAGGCCGTCATTTTTTGGTTATGTACTACCTGTGTTTTTTTTCTACTGAAAATTTCATGTTTGGCGATGTGTAGTTTGAATAATTGTTTAATTAGATAAAATAAGAAATTCAAATCTTTCGGCATAAAAAATTAATGTCCTTTAAAAATTACAATGATCGAAATTCGAGAAGTTTAGGCCGTGTTGAGTTCAGAAGATATCTGGTTAGAGATCACAGATCATCTGTTTATTTTAGCTTATGAGTTTGGAAATATAGTTATTATAATAATGGTCATATTTTATTATGTGTATTTCATGTTCTAGGTTGGTAAACCTGTCTATTGTAAGATATCAGTAAAGTCAGCTCGAGGACTTCCAGCTAACATCGATAAGGTAAGGAGACAATTTCATGCTTATATATTTGTATCTTTTTTTTGTGAAGGTGTCTGGGCTCACTTTTGACCTATATTTCTTGGCATGACATATTAATTTTTCGGAAGAAATTCTTCATTCTATTGGATGATTCAGAGGAAACCCTTCCATTGGCTGAAATCTACAAAATTAATGTAGAAAAATTGAGACCACACCAACTTATTGCAATTGTTTAATGTGTACTTCTTGTGGTTGTAAAATTTGTAAAGTAAAAATGTATGAAAATGTATTGTAATGCGGTTGGAATAAAGTTATATACCGTTCTTGACAAACATTTTACGTTTATTGGAATTAATATACAGTAAATATGACTAAATATGTAATTTATTTAGCTGACCTAACATTAACATTTTAATGTGTGACCTAATTGGACTGCAAGAGCTTTGCATCATGGGATAAGTTGTGTTCACACCGTACTATGACGGCAATTTAGGAATTTTATAAAAATCATACTTTTTGTTTCAACAGTGTAAATAACATTAAAGAAAATTTCGCGATTGTCTTTGTTTAAAGACATTTCTTGTCTTATATGATATTATATTGACATATGGGTATTCTTTTATCTAAAATCTAGTTGCTTAATTGATATACATGCATGCATAAACAGTAGAACCCCAGATTATCTGAAAGCCTGGTGTGAACAGACATGAAATTTTAGTTTGATTTTTTCACATTCATGACAAGTTCACACATATCTCGATTTACAATACCTTGAATTATTTGAAACCAGGGAGTTTTTAGCTAATATTTTGGCAGGGTTCTAGCCTGGATTTTTTAAGGCATGTTGCAAATACTTTGTACTGCTGTACCAGGCACACACTTCTTAGGCCTGCATCACTCCAATATGATCATACTATGGCCTGAAATTTACCTAAAAACTTGCTATGTAGGTCTTGTCTACATTTTGGTGATCGTAGTTTTGATTACCGGTAATTACATCATTTTTCCTACAATTTTGTCTTTAACAGATGAGTCAATTTTGGATAATCGGAGCTCTACTATATCTAACATTTAGTATGGTGTCTGTTACAAGGGAACTTATTTATTTTATTTGTGTTGTAGAGTTACTGCAAGTACAAGTTTTACTTGGATAAAGACTACACAGTGACTAATGAAATAGGTGGAACAATTAATCCAGACTTCAACCATGAGAAGAATATTACAATCAAATCAACGACAGAGCAGTTCCTTGATTACCTTACCAATGAGTCATTGTACATTGAAGTATGGGGACGTCAAAAAGGCAAGAATGTTAGAGAGAAAACAGTGGTAAGATATGGATTATGTAACATGAACTGTTCACTTCCAGTCCTATGTTAAATCAACTTACAGTCAAACCTGTTTTTAGAGCCACCTCCAAGTAAAAGTCACCCTGTGAACAAAGACCATTTTCTTTTAAGAACTGTCCTGGATTATTTACAACAAAATGACCTCCAAATAAAGGCCACCTGTCAAAAAAGGCCACACTTTATATTTCACAGGGGTGGTTTTTGTTCACAGGTTTTACTGTATATCCAAAACTGTTCATGGCTGGCATCCTAATCATTTTGCTGAAAATATTCAAGACCCTGTATTCATAAATAAAAATCGAATAAAACTGTTGCTTTATTTTCACCCCTTTTTTGCTTTTTTCATAAGGTTTCCATGAATTGCTGTTAAGACATTGCATTGCATAAAAAATCATCAAATATTGTTTTATGTCTGGTAAAGACATTGATTCAAGATAAATTAATTCAGTGAATACTTTGATGATAATTTTCACTGTCATGTGCAACTTATCTTTGATTATATTGATAATAAGATTTTAGTTTGTTTTGTTACGACATATTTATTTTAGGTTGCACCTAAGAAGGTCAAAAAAATGGAAGATCCTTCAACCAATGGTAAATTAGGAGGTGCCCCGTTACCACCTATTAATGATACAAAGTCCAAGGAAGAAGCATCTATGTACAAGAAGAAAGCTGAAGCTTCTGACTCTAAACTGGTAAGATGCCTTATTTCATGATTAATCGTTAGCCCCTCACTGCCTTTAGTTCAACAAAAGGGAATGCCTTGGACCTTCTTCACAGTTGAAGCTTGATAAGTAGCCAAATAACCTTTCTGTTGGTGTAACATTGCACCATATAGAATATAATATATCTAAGGCTGTTAAGATTATAAGCATTTTATCTCATATATAATGTCACAGGCTTGCGATTACAAAATGGAATATTCAACAGCCTATTCACCAAACAAGTATCTCATATATAATGTCACAGGCTTGCGATTACAAAAATGGAATATTCAACAGCCTATTCACCTAACAAGTTTCGCTGGATGGTATTCTAACCAGTACTAACTTACCTTTCTTGAAGGAAACAGCAAATTAAACATATGGAGGAAAATCAACAAATGTTGTCAAATTTAGTGGAATGGTATGACCTACTGCAGCTTTGAATCGAACCCGGATATCCGGTTTACGAATCCAGCCCACTATCCACTGGACCATAGCAATCAAGAATGCCAATTAGGTTCATATACATGTATTACATGTGCATTTAATTACATATTTAGATTATAATAATAATGATAATAATAATTACATTTTATTGTTTGTTTGTTTCAGACAAGTATTACCAATTATATTAAGTCAAGGAAAGCTCAAGGACATTCAGCAATGAGGGTGAGTTATTTCTTTGATATCCAAGTACAATACAACCTCTCCAGAGCAGCCCAGTCTTAAGCCACAACCTCCCTTCAACAACAGCATGATTTCTTCCCACTGCATGATTCAACTATTAATTTAACCTCTCTAGAGCAACAACCTCTCAACAACGACATAATTTTGCGTCTCCCAAAGGGTGTTGCTTTGGAGAGGTTGCACTGTACAAGTACTTCATCATTTTGACTGATGTCTGAAAGCTATTCAGGAAACTAATAACCCAATAATTATTTTACCTTCTAAAGTTGACTACAATAAGACCTCATTCTAGCAAATCTGTTGGATGTTTTTGAGACATAAATAGAACAATAAAATAAAAGAGGGATGTTTACATTGGCACCGATTTACTATGCTGAGGGGGCTGTATGGTTAAGTGGTTATGGTCACTGTCCAGAGAACAATAATATTGTCCCTAACCACTTCGAATTAAAATCCCACCCAAGACTTGACAATCTTAATCTGTTAGGGAACTGCCCAGCTGGCTTATGAAAGGTTGGTGGTTCTGCCCAAGTGTACACCTGGGACCTTAATTCCTCCACTATTAAAGCTGGAAGACTCTATGCTATGCAATGGGAAGAACCAGAATTATGGATTAAAAGGTTAAAGGTCAGGTATGGTTTGGTTATTGTTTGTTATGTTAAGGATCCTTTTTGTACTGGTTAGGTATCTAATGTAAGGTGTATTTTATACTTTTCCCTTTGAGAACTTCCATCATAATTATCATACTTTATAATTATAGGAACATATTTAGTATTTTTTTTCTGCTATTTTTGAAAATGTTAGACATTTTCTAAAATGTATCTCTAATCAATTAATGATTATTATTTATACACGCAGATGGAAGATGTTGAGGCACTTCTGGCTGGAAGAACACCTCCGGGACGTCCGGTTGAAACAGGAGGATCCGGTGGCGGTCAAGATGGGGGAGGATCCAAAGCCTGTACCATTCAATAAACTCATGGAAAAAGTGCATACACATTCATACAATATGTCATGTATGAAATGTAGTGCAATTTCTGTTCTTAGACTTCGAAATCTTTACCTCAGATATACACCAAAACTTGTGAAAGTTTTCTAGAAACACTAATCATTTACTTATATCGAAATTGGAACAGTAATATGAAAAAGGTAACTGCTGTTATTTATGTGCAACATATTCAAAAAGGTTACGATCTATTCTGAAAACTCGCTTAAACCTACCCGGTATGTTCTGTACTGAGTAATGCGTGGAACTGGGTTGGAATTTTGAATTTTTTTTTTTACGAAACATTAAACTTTGTACGGATGCCAAATAAAAGGATTCTGCCAGTATAGTTAGATGAGTAGAAAAAAATTATTTTATTTATTTCTAATCAGTTTTTTGTCATCCTATTTACGAAGAAAAGCTTTTGATATTATTTTTTATTGCTGTTTTTATTTTATATTTTTTCTCAAGTTGGTAATATCTATGTTGCACATTTTTTGCAGGCTTAGTTAATTACATTATTTTTGCAATATTTCCAAACGAAAAAAAAAAAGAGAAACAGTTTAGTTTTGTTTTTTTTCTGTGAAAAAGTGTGTACTACGAAATTGCAATATTATTTACTGTAGAATTTTAGATGCTAAATTACCCATATTTGCCAACTTTTACAAATAAAATTCAACCATTCCAATTTATATGTTACTATAGTTAGTATACATGTAACTTGCATTCTTTTATAAAATGCAATCTCTTTATGTCCAGGCTTGGTTTTTATCTTTATCCAAAACATGAGTTTTAATATTTTATTGAGTGTTTACTGTATCAGATATTTTGTGGACGGACAATCACCTTAAACCTTCAAATTTGCTCAGAATTCATAGAATGATTAATTAATTATGTATCTTAGCTGTGTAAAATTGCTGTTTCATCTTGTTAATTACATGCAGTCAAACTTGTGTAAGGGGGCCATCTCTGAATAAAGGCCACCCTGTGGATATAGACCATTCATCTTAAAACTGTCATTGATTAATTATAACAAAATGACCTCCAAATAAAGGCCACCTGTCAATAAAGGCCATATTTTGTTTTTCCCAAGGGTGGCCTTTGTTCACAGGTTTGACTGTATCCTAGCTGTGTAAAATTGTAGAATAATCTTGATAATTATTTCAATTTTATTAATGCTATGTAATATAATTGTAGTATTGTGCATATTGTATACTGAATATGATTTATATATTCCCAGTTTTATTGTAAAAATTCAAATAGAATATATCATCTTATATATATAGTGTTAAATACCGTCCTTTGTTGAAATCTACATTGTGAAATGCTGTCGTTTGTTGAAATCTACATTGATAAATGCCGTCCTTTGTTGAAATCCATATGGCATGACTTTATTTATTTCATTGTTGTATTTGTGGTTACGTTTATATTTGTAATATATTTATACTTGTACGCAGTGAAATCAGTTAGAATGCCAAGAAATCATTCTAGAAAATGTTGAATTAATGTCAGATAAGATAATTTGTCATATTTTTATAATGGGTTAATATGAATCATATTTTTGTTTCTATTGTTATTGGTGTGTGGGATTTTTTTTCTTCTTTTTTCTAAAGAAATATACTTTGCACAAAGATTCACTTCTACAACGTTCCATATGTATACATCGCAGATCATCAAAGATAGTCTTTTACTCTGGTTAATGTTAAACCAACAGCCAGGATCCATTTGACGCTGGAGAAAGATCCTAGATTCCTCTCATGTGAAATTTGGTCGGGATGGGATTTGAATTCACAGCAGTGAGGAGCTGGTGATTACTTTTCAGAGTCCATAACCACTAGACCACAGAAGTAAAATAGATAAACAATAATTTTCTTTGGGTTTAATTTCGTTTTTCAAAAATATTTCAGTTAAATGCAGTGAAACAAACTTATACTTGTTAGAAGTAATCAGTCATAATCCAAGTTATATTATTAGACAGTGTAGTGGAATGTGTTATGTTTTGTTACATTTCTGCATTTTTATTCTTCTACCAGTGATTACACAAATATTTAATTAACATGAATCTGATGATCTGAAATGGAATTCGTTGATTTTCTTGTACGCAAAGTTAGAAAATATTGAAAGTTAGATTGTATTGTTGTTTTTTCGTACTAAATTTGCACCAAATGCACAAAGCTGGTCTTTGTTCCTGTCTATGCATTCGTCATCTTTTTCCTTGTGAGTTTTGTCTTGTGATACTTTTTGTACTTTTTTACTGTTTTGTATTTAATCTTTATGTAGGTTGTGTATATCATGTGATGTATAGTTAGTGTCATACAAAATGTTTATGTACATGATAAATTCACAGATTGTAATTTTTACCTACAACCATAGTATTGTCTGTTTATGTGTATGAAACTTATTGATGCTTTTAAACCATAGTTATGACAAATATTTTCTAAGATTCACAATCATTGTTTTGCTAATTGTTAGCTGACAAGTCAAAGACATAATAAATGCTATTTCTTCTTTGGCAATACCGGTAGGATAATTTTAAAAGCACTGTGATGTTGATTTTTAAAAGTAAGAATATCGAAGAACTGCTCAGAATAAAATATTATTATCAGAAAGCTAAATTGTATAGAAAAATTGGTTACATTAACCATTTCATAAATGAAGTGGTGAGATAATGGTGAATTAGTGTAGTATTTAGAGAATGCTGGTTCATTCAAAATGTAGGCAAAATCACTCTATGTTAGTGAGGTAATTAAAATGACACTGAATCTCATAATATTGTCATACTGAGAAATATTAATATAAAACATTCTTGTCTCTTAAATACTAAATTTTAAATTATTTTTAGTTACTTTCAATAATTATGTAGTTGGATTTCAGAAGAATTCTCCCAAATAAATAAAACAAAATACCATCTAAGATAGATAGATCATTCATTTACAAATTGTGTTTAGTTGATCTGTTTAATTTAGTTAAAATGTGTGATATTCCTACAATCATGAAATTTCTGTGATATTTATTATAAAACATACACAGTTAATCACCAAACCATATTTTTTTATTATATTCTCTTATTTCCAGGTAAGTTATGTAGATTTAGTTTCAAATATTTTTTTTATGTTTTACACTTAGTTACTATGGAAATGTCTTACATATATATAGTATTACACATTTGACAGAAGCACTAATGAAAAATTTTGTCCATTCACTTGCACAACTCTCCTGACATAATTTGTAGTTAGAACTTTAATTGATAAATCTTAATTGCATTATCAAAAGCAATTTGCTCAATAGGACATATCAGTCACTTGTAATGGAACATAATAACTTGATAAATTAAATAGCAATAACTTAATTGCTACCATGGCAGCAATGCTATACAGTAAAACCTCTCTTAGTGACCACTTAAATATTAAGATCACGTCATTATAATGAGTATTTAACTTTGGCCAGGTTTCTGTTATGTCTTAGACATTAAACCACCTCAATATTATCACCACCTCTATATTAAAGACAACCTCAATGTTAATACAACCTTAAAGGGGCATACCCTACAACTTGGTGCATCTAGAATCAAGGCAAAATGATGATAAATTAGAAGCTTGTAAAGAAAAAAGCCAACGAAGAAAGTTTCAGCCAAAAATGCATCCAATTAAAAATAAAATCACAAAAAATATTAGTTTCCATAAAAGATCGGAAACTCTTTGGAATTTGTTGTACAATTTTTGGGTGGAAGTGATTTATTATTCATAGCTATGATTTTTGCGGCTAGTACCTAAACTAGTCATTTTATGACCCAAGTTCTTCTTGCAATTATCCATTATATATTGTTTTACATATACATCTAACACATTTTTACACTTTCACAGAATGTTTGTCAGTTGTAGGGTATGCCCCTTTAATATTAAGCCCGATTTATTGAGGTTTTACTGTATACCCAATCTGGTACCGGCTGTTTTAGTTGGCAATAAGTCTGTAGCTATATATTCTGGTTTAGATAAACTGCTGTAACAGAGAATAAAGGGCCCTCCTATATTTCAATAGTATTTACTTATGATCCGTCCATATAATGTTAATATATTGCTATCACATAACCAGTCTTTATGTATTCATACAAGATTTTTATTTTCTTCTATATTTTCAAACTGTTAACTGTGTATTGTTAATAAAGATTTAACTGTTTATGTATTGTTTTCATTTATTTCAAACACATTTTTTACAGTATGTATATAAATATAGAATTTAATATTCAGTTCTCTTACCATCATAGGTCTATTACTACTGCCTGTGTGCCCACAGGTCTTAAGTTTAAAGAATAACTAAAACGCTACAGTTAAGAGCTCACGTTCAGGGCTACATGCTCAGGTAGACAGAGGTAAAGAAATAACACAAACTATTTTCAGTTTCAAACATTTAATGCTACAATGACAAAGCAGGAACAAATAAAAAAGAGTAAACTAAAAAAACAACAGATTGTTGATTGAAAATCATCTAAGTCGTTTGATCTTTTCAATAAATAACAATAACAATTTTTAATTACTAATATTGAGTCATCAACTTTATGTTGAATTAGGCTCGAGCTTTTAATAATCTCTATTTTCAAAACAAAAACAATTATTCTCAAATTTGTTTGGTCATTGATAAATTCACATATTTATTACTGAAATTACGCTTATTTTCTCTTAAGCAATAATACTCAGAATTCATTATATAAAATAAACTATATAATATATAGTGTCATATTTACCAATAAGCTGTATCCTTTTAAAAGTAATGATTTTTATGAATAATTTCTTGATAAAATACATCATTTCCATCTTAATTACTTCTATATTCAGCTGCTATCAAATTCTGAGTATTGAAATATGGGCTGAGACGGAAAACTGGCCACACAACTTTTTTTCTATTTTTTAACTTATCTCAAACAAAAAATGACTATTTGTTCTATCTAATAAAATCTCATTAATACAACAAAATGGTAACTGTATAATTATATAAACAATACATCTATAGAATGTAAATAAAATAAATACCTCACAGTGTAGATGAACAAAATAATAAATAATTATATAAATGATTAAAATTTCTTGACTTGAATCGGAAAATACTGATCTTATACAAAAGTTGGACATAAACAATTATCATGTGTGTGACCAAGCAAAAGATATATAGCATACACAAGCAACACACATGTAGCAAGTGCTTGCTTCAAGAACATTAATAGTTAACCCTCCCTCCCGCATTCCTTCCTTTCTTCCTTCATTTCTTTCCTCCATCCCTCCTGCCATCCTTCCTTTTCTGTCTTTCTTTCTTTCGTTCTCAATGCTGCTAATATAAATAAATTGACTAGTTTTTTGTGAGTATTTAAGAGAGTAAGTTAAACAAGTATAATGTTTATACATTCACAAAACAAGCCCTCTAGGAGTATAAAGCATAAGTTGTTAAAAAAAATCAATAAACCAATTATAAAAAGATACCTCAAGAGTGTCGTTCAAATATCTTAGCTTAGATGAACTTAAGATGTATAAATGTAAGGTATGAAGGTGGGATGACCCAACCCCCAAATCATACCTATTACAGGGTGAAATAAACAGGGTTACCCAACTGGGGCCTAAAAGATTTTTGCAAACAAAATGGTGGCACGATATTTGGTATAAACACTTGCTAAGATATATCTATGAACAGGAACAACACCATGACAGATAACTGAGGCAACTGATTACAATATTCTGTATATGGTTGGTTAATCTTCACTAATTACATTTCATAAGCACAGTATAGCAATAATTCAGCATCACTGAATACAGAGTAGGTAATTTCAAGCTTTCAAAAATAGACTGCGTCCAATTTCTAAACCATCTTGTAAAACTCAATGCTTGGAAGAACCCAAATAAGTGACTTAATTCTTTGGTTTAACAATACAGTACAACCTCTACAGAGCAACCCTCTCCAGAGAAACTACTTCCCTCAACAACAGCATGATTTTTTCCCACTGCATGATTCAACTATTAATATAACCTCTCTACAGCAACAACCTCTCAACAACAACATTATTTTGTTACTCCCATAGGGTGTTGCTTTGGAGATGTTGAACTGTACTAGCAATCGATCTACACAAAGAAATCAAGATTTCAAAGCCAATGTAGAATTTAAAACATGTCTTGTTACAGTTCACCTGGTAATCGAATGCATTCAATGATTTTCTTCCAGTGATATAAAATACAATGTGGACGTTTAGAAATTCGACTCAATATATATGAGAACACATATATTAAACAACAACATTTGAGTACTTCAACAGCATAGGTATACATAAAGCATTGTATATATACATGTACACCCTATTTTACATAGAAAGCAATTTTTTTACTCGATTAACCAAAAATTTGAACGAAACAAAATAATAATGTAAAAAATAGAATACAGAAGAGTTAGAGAGATCTGATCTATCAAAAATTAATAATATGATAAAATATAAACCAACAAAAATAAATGACTAGGAAAATAATAGAAATGATATCTAGTATATCAATCTGATTTTATCTGACATTTTATATTCAGTAACTTTCACACAAATTACAAAAACATAGATCTTATTTGAAATAAACTTATTGGACAAAATCACTTATTTATAAAAGTTCATTTCAATATTACACATATGCTCAAAGAGAGTAGCAACCTTTGCGAAACTAGACTCATCGAAATTTTTCAAAATTTCATCCATATCACCAATACAATTAGATTCTAAGTCCAATACATTCTGTATGATTTTCTTCGCCTTAGACTCATCACTGGCCATCATTGAAACAACCTTTTCATGTTCTTTATACAGAGCATGTCTGCGTTCCACTTTTGTTGAAAATCGCGGTGTCGACATTCTAGGATCTTCCGTGCCGTAATCGGGTGATGCGGTTAGGTTTCCGATATCCGAACCAGGACCAAATATGAAGGGTTTGAATAAACTTATATCAGGACAAGGTGTAGCTGTGAACCAATGGCAGCATGGCATTAAACTTGAGGCTCCCTTGTTGCTAGGCAACAAGGACACCTGACTACCACATGTTCCACTGCCCATGTTGATACCGCTGTCATCATCACGTAAAATACTCATCATTTCTCGCACACTGAACATTCCTGGAACACAAAAATATGCAAATATATATCTACAATAAGAATGGATCATACTTTTTATGTCCCAGTTAAAAAATACAAGATTTTCAACAATACAATGTCAATGGTAGAATAATATTTCATTGCTGACCAGCTGAATGCATCATTTTTTTTTTGGTAAACAATCTCTAGACTTAAGAGGTGAATTCTTTTTTTCTATATGAAATCATTCAAGTAGCATTAAATGATGTAGTGCACCAAAGATTGGCTGTTGTTTAAAACATTTTGTTTAGGCATGAAAATGGGATAAATTTTTTTATAGTAAGTTGTTATTAAAAGGACATATATTAAGAATTTAAACAATGTTAAACAAAGGCTATATTTCGGAAAGACAAATCTTGCCTTTAGTTACAGGTGGCCTTTATATGGAGATCAGTTTTTAAAAAACAGTCAATGACGGTTTTCCAAGAATGGCCTCTATTCACAAAGTGGCCATTATTCGGATGGCCACTAAAAACAAGTTAGGTTGACAATATACCATTTTCTGAGTATTTTTTCAACAGTTTTCGTCCATTACAGAACCTTGAATTCTGGGATGCCAAGGATGACTCATCAAAAACACGAGCGAAATTAAAAGGTCCGTCGTCTGCTTTGTACAGACCCAGTTCTGTGGCTTTCTCTACAAGGTTAGCAGAGCTCAAGTTGAATGTGGTTGTTATAGTCAATTGGTTGGAAATATTTCTAACACCTTCTGAAATTAGCAGTAATAGAAGACATCTCATTAAACGCAATGACCAAATAGAATACATAACAACAGCGTGATAAAAATTAACATTTAAATCCACTGTCACCATATTCATATTTTTTACAATTCAGACACACAGCACAGCGAAATGTATTAATTTGCCATAATCATTAAAAACATACATTTAAGTTACAGGAGGTAAACAATGTATCCGATGCAGAGCTCAAACCCACGACCTCCTGCTTGCAAGCCAGATGCTCTACCAAATGAGCTAATTGAGCTGTTAATATTACAGTCATATCATAAGTACAAATACATTTGTACTGTAGTAGGAGGAGGAGAATAATGTACCCGATGCGGGGCTCAATCCCACGACTTCCTGCTTGCAAGTCAGATGTTCTACAAAGTGAGCTAATATCCCAGCCATTTTATAAACACAATATACCTCACCCCTACAGTACCTTATACCATTCTGTTACATAAATATACTAGTACCTGTTACTTTTTCAGCGACCCAAAATTGTCCAGCAGTTTCCAACACCCAAGCCTCACTTCCATCAGCAATGATAAAACTATTATGATAGGCCCAGTCCCCTGCTTCAGCACATGCTCCACCCTGACCATGCTTGTCTAAAAGGGAGGTAATCACATCAACACTCTCTCTGGCATTACTTCCCCTTTCCAAACCAAGTCTGAAATAAACAATTACAGTGCAACGTCTCAGAAGCAACACTATTTGGGAGTAGCAAAATCATGTTGTTGTTAAGAGGTTGTTGCTCGGAAATTGCGCAGTCGGAAAAATCATGCTGTTGTTAAAGGGAGGTTGTTGCTAAAGAAGGGGGCCACTCTGGAGAGGTTGTACTGTACAACTATGACATGTATTGTATTACAGATAATTATAAATATCTACAGGTTAATGATGAACCATTATATAAAATCAAGAATAGCAATGACGGTGATTATGGAATAGATGTCCTCAAGAATGTGTCTATAATAGGCCTAAATAAAATGTGTTTCCAGTTACATGCTACTTAAAAATAGGGTAGATATGTCAGGGATTTGTTTTGGCTCTTGAAAGCATGTAGAAAGGTAAAAAAATGAAAGGGTAAATGTATCATTAAAACAAACGATACACCTTTTAAATTTACCAGTCAATGAAATGCAAAATGCATCTTCACAGTCACAAAGTCAATATGATGTGAAGACCTTTCAAAGATCTATATATCAAAATCCCATTAGCTTGTTAGACGGTAAAAATAAAGTAGGTCTTATTTTACCTAGAAAGATGTCTTATCAGGTGAAATTGACTCTTACTTGCAATACAAACATTTCGAAATTTTCTTTTTTAAGCATGGAGTATGTAACATTTTTAATAGGAGATGTGGCTAAAGAAAGGCATTATATATATTTATCATTTTATATCTATTGTTCTACTGTACTAAATTCAAAAAGCAAATTGGCCTTTAAGTAATAAGAAACTTACCTTAACAGGTCCATTCCTAAAAGTCTCTCTTTAAGGTCATCCTGTCCATTTACTTTTGTCCACACGGCTTCGTTTCCAATACAAACACCTTTTTCATTAGCTCCAATCTCCGCACCCCACATCCATGCTGGCTTGCTTAATATCACAGCATATGTGCTAGTGACTTGATCAATTTCTATATAGGTGCACTACATGAAAACAAGGCAAAAGAACAATAAATAGAAAATCATGTAATCATGTTTGTTTAGGCCAATTTGGGGCCAAAATTTGGCCCTTTTTCCTGTCAGAAAAGTTTTCCCCATTATCATAAAAAAATCCCCTTCAGTTGAATTCTATTTCTCTTGGAGACATTTTTTGTAAAAACAATTGTAAAATAGACCTAACCCCGAGGATGTAAAACATGTACACTGTCTTGGAGCTCAAATCTCAATTCCATTCTCAAAGTATTATGATTGAAACAAAGGGGCTGGTAAATGTTTAAATACATATTCAGTTTGATTATGCAGTTATGTATCAATAATATTAAGTATTGTTTGATTATAATTAACTTAGAAATATAAACAGCCAAGATATGAAATTTGAGGTTGGAGACTGATAAAAAGTTTTATAACCTAGGGGCCTTCGATCATGCTAAATAACTCACTTGTCAGTAGCCATCAAAGTTATGATCTATTGGTAATAATGATGGGTGAATATGTATTCCTAGTCATGTAATTGTTCCCTATGTCCTCTCGAGATGCTAATTTTCCCCTTCTAAGGACCCCGCCACCTTAACCTTTAAAGGTGAAAAATACACAGTGTAATAAAGCGGGCATTATATTTTTTCTTAGGCAAATCTTATAATTTCCCAATTAGCAATGTACCTGTAGTTTGGTGCCAGATTCATACTGTCCAGCTGGTTTGAACACTACTTCTTGAACCTCATTACCAGGACGATCAGAATTCTTTCCAAATATAACACATCCATCTACAGTGGCTAGTGGCAATGCTACGAAAGTATCACAGGAATTTGGAAAAGGCATCCTACAAAAATAAAACATGATCAGCTAAATCTTTGAAATATATTTTGACTGGTACCAGTGGCTGATAACCTAAGAATTAGTTCCTCAATTTCAAGAATGGGTACCAGTTAATGTCATTTTAAAACAAATAGTGTATAGCCATGGTAAGCTACGATCAAAACTGTGAACAAAGGTCACCCCAGGAAAGACATAAATAAATGCAATAAATATAAATTGGCAGGTAGTCTTTATTCCAAGATCATTTTGTTCTAAATAATCAAAGACGATTTTTGAAAGAATGGTCTTTAAGCTCATGGTGACCTTTATTTGGAAGTGGCTGCTAACACATGTTGGACTCACTGGCTGTTTACATTGATGCACAGAAGTACAGTCAAACCAGTAAACAAAGGCCACCCTTGGGAAGGACAAAATGTGGTCATTATTTGGTTTGACTGTGTAATTATGCATATAATTATAATTTATATGTATAATTGTATACTGAATTCTTACAATTTATAGAATCAATTTAAACAAATGACCTTGCAATTACACATCTTAGTGATTATATATAGCAAGAAATATCAGAAAGGAAATATGCTGAGGATGGAACTAAAGATGCCCAATGCCTACCATAATATAAACATCAAACAACTATTTAGGAATGTTGTGATAATTCAATATATCTAGAGTACCGTAGTACATACATACATGTGCCTTCTTACAACATGAGCTGACTCTCAAAGAATTAAATCAGCGTTTAATCATTAAAAACCCCAAAGATGATTGGAAAATTCATGCCTGTTGCATTATATATATAGTGATTAAGTTGTATTTGCAGTCAAATCCAGATTCCTCCACAGCATTTATTCACGAGAAATGTGATATAGAGATCCAACCCTGATGATTAATGCTTCTTAGTTTTATAGGTAAAGGGGAAGATGCCAAGTGCTGGTTAAAGTGGGGGGGACATTACACAAAATAGGCAAATTTGGAGAATATTCTTAATGCAGATAAAGGAAATAGATCTTTTGCCGGGTAAATAATTTTCCGAGAAGAAGATGCTACTATCAGTGTCATTACAGAAAAATCCTAGCCTCATATCACATAATCAAGTATCCCCTCCCCCCGCCCCTCTGGGATAAAGTCATAAAGTCGTAATGTAAATCAGCATGAAATAATACAATAATACAATAAATACTCATAACAAGTCTCAGTTTACAAGTACAAAATCAATGATTGAATATCAATGTGAAATACCACTTAAATATAATATCGTAAATCACATTGAATTTATAAATAGAATTTATTACCTGGTATTAGCTTTGCATACAAGGCTTCACCAGCAAACTGTTTTTTAACTATGTTTTAATTCATACATCCTTATGCATACACACACAGACACACAGATTTGCATCTAGTGATTAAGTAGTATATGAATTCATCATTTCATTTTCAGTGAACATTATATTTAAAGTTATATCAATGCATGTAAATGTACAGGATCAATATCCAGACAAATCATGCTGCAATACAAACTAAAATGCACCAACCTGTTCTTATAGACTTCTGACCAGACAAATTCTGTACAGCTTAAATCAATACAATCACAGAACAGGCATTGAACATCAATCAAAAGCTGGCATTAGTCACCAATAATAAATTATGATAATTATGTAAATATTAAATTTTATTGTCATCAAATTAATTATTTTCAAAATCAAAGATATGATACTATGCACGCAACTTCAATGATTAAGATAAAAAAATTATCTGCGTTTAACGTTTATAAGCAGAAAACTTTACCTTCACCCTCTGTGCGCACGAAATGTCAAATCCAAACCGAAAGTACAAACGGTGTGCGTGAGAATGACGAGGTGTGATATTAGAAAAAAACAAAATGGATGCGCCCATGATTTTTGCTGTTATTTACTACATTTGATCGGGAAAATTGGTTACAATGGCAAAGCCACCGCATCATATTCGACAGGAAGTTTGTCAAACACGTGCACCATATCGGGAAGGTCGAAAACCTACAGCTGTTAAGGTAATTTGCTGATTTTTGGAATTTAAATATCCTGTTTGTAAAACGGTGAGACATTCGGATACATGTAGGTAGTGGTCGGTCTTGATTCAGTACGATGCCAGCCAAATCGAAATGGTAAGGCTAGCATTCCTGATCTATTATAATGTCAAACTATGAGACTTGACATTTCTTTGATGGTGCGCAAGAAGGAAGATTCAAGAATAGTATGTTTGGAAAAAGAAATAGTAAAAGAATCAAGACTCTTGAAGACAGAAATGATTTTAGTTTTCTATTAAATAATAGGATCGGTGGGCTAACTGGACACAACTGCTTGTTTTTGCCCTAGTGAATTATAAAAGTTGAAACATTTATTACTTCTGAATGCTGTGAATGATCAATTCTATCTTTAGTATAAATTTATAGAATGAGCCCTCTTACAAGTTACAGTTACACTAGTGACAAGTTTTCCACTTTTTCCTCTGATGTTCTGCCACTAGGTATTCAACTGGTATTTTGTCTTCTTTAGTTGGTTAGCTTAGAACTTCAATTCGTTCTTCTCAACTTATAACTTCTCTCAGGCTGAGGCTAAGAATATATCTCAAATTCTGTATTGATGCTTTTCTCCTCTAGGTATATACAGTACATAACGAGTCTAAGTACCTACTGGTACAGGGTGTTCCATTGGTTGGTGTTTCCAATGAGCTGGTTAAATTATTTGAAGTATATGGTGATATTGAGGAGCACAGGATGTTAGATGAATACCCATGTGAACAGTTTACAGAAGCTCATCTAATCAAATACAAGAAGATACAGTCTGCAAGGTTTAAACTTTTTATCTTTGAGTTTCTTATTTTTACAAAAATGTACCAGAGGCAAAGGTGTTTATTTCTACTGTTCCTCTAAATCCAAAGATTGTGTTCAATGTATGTTGTATGGTTCAGGATAAGTATGTGTAGCTTTCATTTATAAATTTACAGTTAAATCTGAGTTAGAAGCCACCTCCAAAAATGCCAACCTGTGAATAAAGGCCCTTCTTTGAAAAAATGTCATTGATTATTTAGAACAAAATGACCTCCAAATCAATCTGTCATTGAAGGCCACATTCTGTCTTTCCCAGGGACGACCTTCACAGGTTTGACTGATACAAATCCTAAAGAAGTATATAATCAGAAATCATATTAGGATTAGTATAATTATGTAAAAAATGCGAAGTCTTATGGGAGGATAGATCTTTTATATGTGACTGTGTGTATTCTACATTTGATTGAACGTCAAAGAATTCCTTTTAACAAGTTCCTGTAAAACAGTTTTAAACGTTACCATAATTCTTTTATTTTCAGATTTGCAAAGCGTAAACTAGATGATTGGTCATTCTATGGTGGAGTTTTGCACGTGTGTTATTCACCTGAGTTTGAAACAATCAAAGAGACAAGAGAGAAACTCACTGAGAGACGAAGAGTTGTTGAATCTAAAGTCCGGCAATTCAGTAGGTTTTTTCACAGGGCCATCCTTAAAAAAATGTTTGTTTGTGGTAACCTTACCCAAAAAATGTTCAGTTGGTAGGAAATAATTTTTTTACAATTTTTTTTTTATGTTGAATCCAAAATATATGTTAGAATGCTATTTTTATTGAAACAAAAATTTTACTCATGAGACCAAAAAAAGTGGGTAGGGGTCTAATTGGTGAGTTGGTAGCATTACCACAAACAAAATAATTTTTAGGATGGCCTAGTAACACTTTTTGAGAATTCAGTATATTTTAATGTCTTACTATGGACACAATCATGCTCGTCTTAACAAGTGTATTATGTAGATTGTCTCATCTGAACAGTAAGGATCTATCTGGTTTCATTAAAGTCAAGTGTTTATATCTGAGCTTATACTGTCAAGAATATGTTTGACCATAACTACATCTTGCATGGCAATAAAGGATTGTCTGAACTTATCATCTTATATCAAAATCAGGCTTTATAGCTTTACTTCAAAAATCCTTCTTCATTATACACCAAGGGAATTGTCAGTTATTTTATTGGTAATTGTTTTAAATGTTTTATTACTGATAGAAAATAAAAGTAGAGACATAATGAACATATATTTCAGGATCTGATGGGACATATACAAGCAGTATGTGTGTAAAACAGGATATGCATACTTCATCAGATGCAAATGCAGCCAGAACATATCCTAATAAACCAAGTGTTGTGAATTCAGTCTCGAATATGAATGAGGAGAGTTCACACAGAACCTTTTTAAAACCTACATCAACTTCAAACTCATATCCCTGTAGTAACTCCTTTACTACTGATTTGATAGATAAACATAACACACAAATAAATTTCCAATATGGTGGGCAACAGGTGCCATTAAATAATAGTCAGTGCATTGCTGACCAGTCTCAGAACACTGTTAATAACTATGGTGCTCATGATGTGGAAAGGAGAGGCTCTGAGGCTGCTAAGCATTCAATACCAGTACAACAAGCCCAAAGTCTCAGACAGTATGGAAACAATGTGCATGCAGTTAATGGAAGTAAGCATACAAATAAACGTGCTCTGAGTAGTGTTAATTCAGAAGAATCTAATGTGAGTGAAAATGTTTTAAATGATGGCAGCACTTCGTGTGAAGAGCAACTGTTTTTACCACCCCCTCCAAAACAAACTAAAACAATCGCTGGCATAAGAAATCCAAGGAAATATGATGTGGCTAGAGTTCCATCAGCCCAAGCTGGTTTTCCAGCAAACTTTGATGCACGAACCATTAAATCTTCGGATGAAGAAACAAATTTATCTGACAATGATTCTATCGATTTTCCTCATACAGAGAAAGAAACACAAAGGAAAACCATGCAACAAAAAGTGGAAGATAACTTAAAACAAAAAGATGTTGTGATTAAATCCTTTAACAAGAATGGAAGTGTGCCTAAGTTTATACCCCGACAAGCTCAGATAAAAAGGAAAACTGAATTAGCTTCAACTTTGCCTATAAAGGCAAGTGATGTTCTTAATAAAGAAATAAAAACAAACGCATTTAAACTTGGAAAAATTCAAGGGCCATCAGACAATGGTCCTTGTTTATCAAATGAAACACTTGACGCTAAAGAGCGAGCTGTTATAGACTGCGTACATCATATAAGGAAAAAACTGTCTCGTGTGATTTCTCAGTGAAGGTACAACAAAATGTATAAAATTTCCTTCATACCTAATAACTTATATCTTATTCATTTGTCTGTATGTTAGTACTAGTTCTTCTAGGGACTTTTTAGCTCACCTGATTGATCAGGTGAGCTTTTAGGATCGATGAATGTCCTGCGTCAGGCCACAATTAGTTTTGTTTACACTCTAGCATCCGCAGCTCTTAACCAATCGTAATCATATTTTTAGTAAATGTGCATAACCAAAAGATCTTGTACAAGTTCGATTATGGGCGGAATTGGAACTGAACTTCAAGAATTATGGGCCCTTGACTTTGAAAATTTGTTATATTTGAGTTTGTTTACACTCTAGCGCCTTCATTTATTCACCAATCCTAATCATATTTTCAGTAAATGTGTATAACCAAAATATCTTTGGCAAGATCGATTATTGGCGAAATCAGACTGGGACTCCAAGAGCTATGGGCCCTTGACTTAGAAAATTTGCTATATTTTAGCTTGTTTACACTCTAGCGCCTTCGTTTAATCAACCGATCCTAATCATATTTACAATGAATGTGTATAACCTTAAGGTCTTGGACAAGATTAGTTATTGGCGAAATTCGACCACAACTTCAAGAGTTATGGGCCCTTGGAATAGAAAATTTGCTACGTTTTAGCTTGTTTAACAGTATTATAGCACCTTCATTGTTGGTTTTGATCAAAATCTGTGTAAAAACGGGTTATACGAGATGAAAACTATATTACATGGTCATTAATTATGGTGTCTTTGTTCTCAGTTGAACGATCTAGGGTCATCTTGTTAGATCAAGTGGGGTTTTTTTTTAAATGAGAGTTATCTTTAGCCCCTTACTGTTGTGAGTTTAAATCCCAGCTAGGGCAAAATTTAACATGTGAGGAAGCTGTCCAGCTAGCTTATGGACGGTCAGTGGTTCTTCCGAGGTGTACACATGGGGTCATCTTCCTAAGTAAAACCAGGAAAAGTTGTCATGTGACCTTGACTGTTGGTGCAATGTAAAGCCCAGTGAAAAAAAGTAGTTCTTACAACAAGGATGGAATTTACATTGTGATATTCAAATACTGAATAAATTAATTGTACATGTATATAAGTCAACTATGTACAGAGGCTACTTACTTTGTGGGCATACTTGCTCAGTGTGCAACATTAACGTTTTGAACATGATAGCCAACAGGGCTATGGTCTCCCAAATTTTGATAACCATACTCTATTTTAATTTACTGTGCACTGATATGCATATATTAGTATGTTTGTGGATTTTTGTTTCAGGTAATAGAAATGAAGACTATAGATAAAAAATAGTGTTATTGTTTATGACAAGTGATTGTTAATTATTTGATGCTATAATTATGAATTTAGTGCTTTACCTGTATTAGTTAATAATACCATAAATAAATACTGCACTGTGATAATTAAGGCATTATATTCTTTCTTTACACTACAGGCACCTTTATAACAGGGACAAGCACCTTTATAACAGGGAAGTTCCATCCAAAAACCAGTCTGATAATACGACCCACTCAATATCACAACCGTTTTTTCAAAAAAACAAATGCTCCCCTATAAAGCCCCCCCCCCCCCCCCCAGAAGTCACAGACACCACCACAGAGAAAATTGAGTTTTTCAACTCAAAATATATACCTTGGATGGTCAAGACAACTTGACTCCTATTTTCATGTTCATTGCCGGTCTATCAATGATTTTCTATGATTTATTTATTTTTAAAAAAATACGTGTGACTTGGAATACTCGTGTAAGTGTGAGCGTGATATAGGGCTTCATTGCCTGTGTCTTGACAAGTATGTTGAGGTAAAGAGAAGTTTGAAGCAATGCTGCATCACACATATAATTAATTTGAAACATTTTTTCAAAGACAGACATTTGTACGTATGTAATTATAATACTGATGGAAATCAGTCCTACCTGCACAGAAAATGCAAACTCAGTAACCTCTTTATGTAGGGACTTTGAGCCTGTTAGATCCGAAAGCACTGTTGTGTGTTGCAATCATGACCATAATCTCTTCATTTATCTGTTGTTAAACGACCTATTCGATAGCTATGGTCATTTAAGAGTCACCGCAGAGAGAGGGGAGTCATGTGACCAGTGTTTCTGTTTTAATATGACTGTAGAAGAAACATGATTGGTCTTATGCCTTAAGCGAAAGTTGCTAACCCTACAACCGATAATCCTCAGTTTTGTTTGCATACAAAGGGTTAGAACTGGTCAAAAGCCCGGGTTCAAAGTCTTCGTTTTGGTCAACTAATTGCCCTTAACGATTTTTTGACACATTTTCATGTTTACCTTTAAATCAAGACTATGTTTCTGAATGTTCAAAGTATGCACATTCATTTTAAATGATTCAAACAAATTGTATACAAACTTACATAAGTGATAATGAAATTCGTTCTTTTTAATTGTTTATTTGGTTGATAATATCTGGTACCAATTAATATACACATTAGTTTCAGATAATGATTATAATGATCTTGAATAAAAATTCATTACTTATGAATCAACATACCAGAGAATGAATTCCAGTAATTGTATGTTGATCCACTGTATTCATATAAAGACGACGTACTGTATAAGTTCTTTATCTGGACTCTCTGTCCAATATTCAGAGGCAGCATGGCAGTAAATGCACGACAAGCAGTGGTAGACTCATAAAACACTCCCGATGTGTGAACAGTATTGTCATACAGAAGACCGTAGTACATGTAAGAACCACTTTGTATACATAACTGAACAGTGAATAAATACGTTCCATTGATTGGTACTGTGAAAATTCCAGTCCTATTATTGTATCCATCACCATAGTTTGACACGATATTGTTGAATATGATGGTCTCTCCTTGTGAGATTGTCTTGTCTTTTGGTGAGCGTGCCTTAAACAACACATTTGGTTTCACCAAGGTTTCTGGAAGAAGCATTAGAAACTATTGGTCTAAGCATACACCACGTCGTTCTTACCTTTGACCAAGAAAAGAGTGATTACATTAATGTTTAACTAAAGAATACGAAATTACAAAGTTAATAATTAAGTACAGTGCAGCCTCTCCAAAGTAACACATTTTGGGAGTAACGAAATAATGTAGTTGTTATGAGGTTTTTACTCTAGTGAGGTTATATTAATAGTTAAATCTTGCAGTGGTTGAAATCATATTGTTATTGACGGGAGGATGTTGCTTAGGAGAGGGCCGCTCTGGACAGGTTGTACTGTAAGTGAAGTATCAATTAATAAAATTGGTATATATGGTGATAAACCACATTGTGTTTAATACCTGGACATATATTGCCATTGCAAGCTTGCACCTCTGATGCATCTCCTTCACAATATTTTCCTTGTTCTGACGGTACAGGGTTTGTGCATGTCCTTGGCCTTGAACGGATACCACCTCCACATGTGATACTGCAAGTTGACCATTGGCCCCAGTCTGACCAACCGCCAGCTGAAAATCGAATACTAATATTTTAATACATTTAACCTGGCAATGTATGATACAGAAAAACTGCCAATTTGTCATTTCTTTTATCAACTATTTAAAAGCATAATTGATGTGTGTTTAAATATTTTAGCAATGTGCACATCATCGTTTTATATTTATATATATATATATGTATGAAGCATTATTTTACCATTTCTTTCAATCAGTTCTACCATATGTACCTTTAAAATAATAATAAAAAAACATGCCTACATTTATAACATTATGCAAGTTTCAATTAATTAACTACCTAAAAAGAGTATTCTCATGTTTATTTTCCCATTTGGGATATATAATGCTGAATGAGCGATTTATGTTCACATTGCACAATTTCCCAAGTCCATATCTGATGCACATAATTATGGTATGCCTTTATTTGGATCTATTGGTAAAGTAGTTTTCCTGGACTCTTTTCTTCCGTATGACATAATTTAGGTTTGTAAATACAACAACCAGTGGACTATTTACCAGTGCATGCTCTTTCATAACAAATTTTGGCTTCGTCGGGCGATCCAGCGCAGTATCTCCCGAGAAGGGATGGCGTAGGGTTATCACACTGTCTATGTCTGGACTGTAAACCGGTACCACACGTAACTGAGCAGGAATCCCACGTAGACCACACTGACCAATTTCCATCTACAATTTTAAAAACAAATAATTAACAATTGTAAAGTAGTGATGTAAGCTAATATAGACGAATATAGTTCTACGGTATTCTAATTTTCGTAGAATTAAAAATTAAAGAATTGTGGATCCCTATTGTATTATTTAAAAGGCAACAGAAAAGATAGTTTACGAAATATTATCTAAAACGCTACTGACAAAATTTAAATCTTACTCATTATATTAATGCGCGATTTATCGCTCTAAAATTTTCACACAGTTGCTACCATATAAAATTATAAATTGGCGATAACACCAAATTAATACTCCTTTGAATCCTTTACCCATCTATCCAATAAACATTAACAGAATGGAGTACGAACATAACAATGTTATAACTGCACTTACTTGCACACGCACTTTCGAAACAGATTCTGTCATCTCGTGGTTCCCCATGGCAAAAGTCGCCGTCAGCACTAGGATACGGGTTGCTACAGAAACGGTCTCGACGTTGCATTCCAATATCACACGACACTGAACATGATCCCCATGGTGACCACGATGTCCACGCACCATGTACTGCTAAATAGTTCAATACTGAGAAAATGGATTCATTACGGGAATTATTTATGCTAACATGATATTTAGGCCTTCCAAAACCAATGGTAGTACACTACGTCATCGCGCACGCGCACTTGATCTCCCCCGGACCTTCTGTCTGTAAACATCATCTCCTGACTCCTTTAGGTAAATTGCCTTATTTTTGTATGAATCACTTAAGTAATTTAGATATATATATATAGCGGACCAAGGACTGTGGTGTTGTGGAGAGAGTTTGCAGTTAGAAACTTTTATTAAGTCCTGAAAACGGGTTAAAGTATTTTGCATTTTTTGTGGTAAACATTCGGTTGGGACCATTCAAAAATATACTTTATCCCGTTTTCACATTAACATCATGAACTGTTTTTACAATTCTTTTAGTTATAATTGCCATTCCTTTAATTAATGCACTATATAATTTTCTTTTACTTTACGAGTTCTTACATGTAATAAAAACGCATTTCATCTTAGAATTGACAAGTGCGCGATGACGTTGTGTACTACCATTACATAGTTGCATTATCCTTTAAATTATGCTTATTCTATCCACATCCAATTTCAAACAATACGCACATACCGGTTGGATCCTGTGTCCTTTTTTAAAATGTGGGGCTTTTTAAACCAGTCAAGTCAAAATAATTATTGACTTTTACAACATATATGTTTGTCGTCAAATAAACAAATAAATTGGCAGTAATTATTATTAATGCTGAAAAGCATGTAGCTGCATAAGTTATGACTTCGAAGGAAAACGAATATAAAAATATACATGTACTGTAATGCCGTATACATTTGTACCATTTGATTTGTAAGAACGGCTTTCCATATAATATTATGTTGCAGTCAATAAAATTGATAACCATACTTATTTTCTCATTATGACGAAATAAAAATAAGTAGTCAATAAATCGGATCAGTAGATACTTCATTTGGTAGAGGGTGTGCGATATCAATGTTTGCCATTAATCATTGTACACATGCAGTATTCTTACCTGGACATGGTTTATACGTGCATATTGCGCTCTGGCGATTATTTCCTTTGCAGTCATCTCCCCGAGGGGACGGAGGAGGATTGTTACAGTATCGAATTCGTGTTTGAGTTCCATTTGCACACGTGACGTCACAAACTGACCATGTGGACCACGTGGACCAGACACCGTCAACTGCAGAGAAAGTAATTACTTTAGAAATACAATGTACATTGCAATCTAATTTAGACATATACGAAATGGGTATCTTTTGACTAATTGAATTCAAAGTATGTTTTACAATTACAATTTAGAATTTTACTTTACCTGTATTTGATGACGTATTTCGAAGCATCATCTTAAACATGTCTGATTTCCGAAAGAACAATAATAAACATACAAGTAATGGCTTGAATGAATGATCCATATGTATTAATTTGCAATTTTTTTCGGGACAATTTACACTGTAACAGCTCAAGATTACGTATGAATGATCACTCATTTAAAACATTTATGTACAAATTTATTGGCCTTGGTTTACTTGGATAAACACGTGTTCAACAGCTATATGTGGTAGAAAATGTATTGTTTCCTTTTTCCCATTGGGGCACCAACAATCGCGGTGTTTTGTTGACCTTTCAAGCTTTAACGATGGAGAAACATGGGTAGAACTATACCGATCTTCTGTAAGGTAGCAAGACAGTGTCCTCGCGTAAGAAATATCTATGGCCCCATGTGGGTCTGAGCTCACAGCGGTGAGGTGTAGTGATTGCTATATCATGTTGATAGAAGTTAAACGTGCTGTCCATGAACGAACTTGCTAATGTTCGCCTCGCAGTGTGGTATGCAGTACTACTTTACAAGATAGGTCAGTAATGTAAGTACATACACAATGTAAGTCATCAACCAAACGTTGTAAATACTCTAGTTATTCCCTTTAAAGATGGAAACAATGCGTATTAAAGATATTTGAGCTTCTTACCGACATCACACATGTTGCAATACCGTGGACAAACCAATCTGGCGTTCGGTATATCGTCACAAACATGAAACAATGAATCCAGTTTTGAGCAATCTTCATTTACATCATCTGTACAGTTCGAGGCTGAAATTTTGATTACTTTTTTTTAATCTAGAAATCATTTTATTAGAAATTCATTGTATTTTTATGTGTATCACAGTATCAGTATATTGTACAGGTATTGGTAAATTTGCTCACATAAGTAGTTATAATTCATTAAAATAATATAAAATTGCTATAATACATGCAGTTGTAAAAGAAATACTTTCCTTGAAGTAGAAGTAATTACAATACATGTATATGTATAGGCCTGTGATATTCATCGATCTTCACCCGGTGTTTGCCTAGTTCCTGACTGGTCAATTGAGCATTGTAGCACTCGGAATAGTTCGAAACACTAGAACCGAAAAAAGACCATGTTCGCTTATTAACTGCAATTAGGAATCTAGATCATTTGAATAACTTCTCCGGTAATTTTGATTCAGAGGACTTTCTTTGATATATGTAAACTGATCCTTGTAAAATATATCCAGATAAATACCATGTACGCATAAAATAAAATCTTACATTTCATATTGACACAAAGTGCCTGGTTACACATGCTTTTTGAGCAACATTCATGACACTGTAATAATCTTTTTCCAACAATCGATCCCGAACCGGAAAGTTGTCCGCATTTCTGAAATAAGGTAACATTTCGCTGACAAACACATCAATTTTTGGAATCATTGTAAATCGTGATAAGTTAGAATAAACTCGAGCATGAGATGTTATAATCGTGACAAAACAAGCACGTGCAAAGTGATTTAAGAGCTAAACTTCTACACATATTGTATGTAATAGGTAGTTGGTGGCTGAAACTCATCCTTCAGGTACTGAACAGTAATATTGCAGAGTTCATTCAAGTTTTTATTCGTTTTATAATACAATGTAATTTACATAAATTCCCGCTATGCTAACAGCGTGACACTGTCATATACAAATGTATATGTTTATTATATTCATTGTTGTTGTATTAATGTTCAACATTTGATTAAAAAGTTTAAGTAATCAGTTTTTCATGAACACGCTCTTTTATAGTTTCTCTGTAATGTATATACATTATGCATCGGTGGTCCAGTGGTAAAGCGCTGGACTACTAAATGTCAATTCACGGATTCGAATCTCGGTCCTGTATTTCAAATGTCTCAGGGACGCTTTTTTAATGTCCCTATTCCAACTACCGAGCCAAGTAGTGCATTAAGAAAAAATCACAGGAAACGGATTAGGCGTGTATCGATGCTTTACACATTTACCCTACAACTTGGTGCATCTAGAATCAAGGCAAAATGATCATTAATTAGAAGCTTGTAAAGAAAAAAGACGACGAAGATAGTTTCTGCCAAAAATTCATCCAATCGAAAATAAAAATCACAAAAAATATTAGTTTCCATAAAAGATCGGAAACTCTTTGGAATTTGTTGTACACTTTTTGGGTGGAAGTGATTTATTATTCATAGCTATGATTTTTGCGGCTAGTACCTAAACTAGTCATTTTATGACCCAAGTTCTTCTTGTAATTATCCATTATATATTGTTTTACATATACATCTAACACATTTTTACACTTTCACAGAATGTTTGTCAGTTGTAGGGTATGCCCCTTTAAACATATTCGCGAAGAGTAGTGAAATGCCATGTTCTCCTGTATCTTATCTCCCCTCTCTGTGGGGCGACTCTGAAATTAAACTGGTTCCCGTTGACTTGTGTGTACAAAGCCTTTGGTGCACTGCATCATGGAACGGGAACCAGTTTACTCTGAAATGACCATAGCTGTCGAATGGGTTGTTAAACAACAGATAGACATACAAAATGAAATATAGATATTTTGAAGATATCATAAGATCCTCGAAAATTCACTACCACCGCGTTTTTTTTCTGTTGGTATATGAAAAATGGAAACAAGAATGCAGTACACACTGTATGATGGATGCATCCCAAGTCAAACTTTACTCCTTGTTGATTAACAGTCACATTTGTGAAGCATGACTGAAAAAGATGGGAAACATACATACTCATACAAACATATACGGTGCATCATTATGCATACATGTACGAGGGGTGTCCCAGAATTATGTGGACTTTTGCTACATTTCATTCAGCTTTTAACAGAAATCGATGAAAATCGGCAGAAATAAAGTCCTATCTAATAACTTAATTTTGTTTGCTAGTAAAAAAATTATAATAAATGAAATATAAAAATATGTATTGGGTCGCTATAATAACCATTCATCGTTAGAGCGGGGCAAGTCAAACTTTTGTTATGTATTGTATTCATTTAATGTCCATATCTTCAAACAAAACCAACGTCACGCTGACCTGCCCCGTAAACAGTGCACTTAAGTACTTCGGACGACCGTCATAACTACACCAATTTGTGTAAACAACTGAAATTGTGCTTACTTTTTAATTAAGCATGTGTCAAGATGCCAGTGAAGTTTAGTGTCATCATCTCAGACCGTTTTCAAGTTACAGCAAAAGTCAACGTAATTCTGGGACACCCCTCGTATATCACACGGATTTCTAAATAATTTTGGCCTCATTTGCAAAATGGACGTAACTCAAATAAGTTATATCTTCTGATTAAAAGATGAATTTTGTAAAGTTAGGTCAAATTGTTTATAACTTAAGATTGCATAATCGCCGTCTTCGTTGACGAGCTGACTAGATATCACTTGTCCCCATTGCTCGAATCCCAGTATATCAAGTTTCTGTTTAAATTATGCAAGATTTAATGACTTACTTCTCCAGTGTTGCAGACTTTTTCAGTATGACAATTATCAGGATCGTCCACTTGGTTGCAATTATAACATTCCAGTGCATCTACAAATTTATTGACAAAATCATGTATAAAGCGAACCATTTTCTTGTCAGACTTCTATTTAATGATACAAGTTACCTTATTACGGCACCTGGTTTGTAATGTATACAACTGCAAACATCTCTTAACTTCATAAACACATGAAGATATATTTAATATAACAACCATGGAATTAAAAGCATGTTGTAGGCTTGAGGCTATAATCACCATCAGTAAATACATGTATGTTACTTTTAATACATGTACATGTTTTGTATGGTGGCTGATTAACGCCATGTCGTATTTTCGCTGTTTCGCAAGGACAATGCGAAAATGCGAAAACACGAGCTCGAGAGAACGACGAAGTCGACTTTGTCATGTTTTCGCATTGTAGCATTTTCGCACTTTCGACACGACAATGGGAAAAGGCGAAAACACGAAGACACGACAAAGTAAACTTAGTCGTATTTTCGCTTTGTTTTGGCAAAAAGGCGAAAATACGACATGGTGTAAATTAGCCACCATTGTTTTGGCTCAATAGAAAATAACAAATGTGACATTTTATAAAAGGAAATATACTACTTTTTCAAGCCAAGTACTGTGAATCAAATACAATGTATATGCAGTTGATATGATACAATACTTAATAATTCTTTACAAACTTAAGTCTTACGTGTACTCAAGAATAAACAAACAACCAGCACAAAACAAGAATCTGTAAAATAGAATGTGAGATATCAATAAATGAACAATAACTCGCACATGGTTCTTAAGAAGTAATAATTCATTATATAAACTAATGGCAGACTTACATGTATATAAGATTTAATTAAATCATGAATAATTTATATACAAGTCATGTAGATTCTCAGACTTCCCATATGTTTCAGCGGATACAAAGTCTACATATTTTATATCAGAATTTAACGGGGAAAACATGATTTGGAGTAACGCACATTTTTACCCGAAAATTGCAAGAACTAAATTTTCAGTCGGCTCTGAGTTATTGTTTCCATGCAAAAGAACATTTCGAGGGTTCAGCGCAACAGTGTCGTAACTCATATTGAAATAAGAACAAGTTACGACAGTGTTGCGCTGAGCCCTTGATTTGCACACTTAATAAAACATTTAATTTTTTCGTGACGACATCAGCCATTGTGCTTTATTACGACATATGGCTTATTAAAAAGTTTAAAAGTCCGAAAGCGCCACTTCGTCTTTGGACAATTTATTTAAAGCTTTTTCCTAGGTGTCCTGCTCAACAGGCTCAGTTGATAGATAGCAGGATTGTTGGTCGATAGGTCTTGAGTCCGAAACCATGACCAGACAAATGTTTATGCAGCTGTTTGACTGATGATAATATTATTCAATCATCTATATAGATCTATATCATAAAGATGCTTTATATAAATAAAAGCCAGTCACTTACCAGAAAGTTTCGGCATATTTGAAAGTGAACACTGACACCAATTAAGACTGTTTTTCTGTGAACGGCACTATTATATATTCCGCATTTACCAGCTTATCTAGATAACCTTCCCTTAATATAGTCGCAATCGTGACGCATATACGACCCTATCATGATGATAACATGAAGCAAATTAGAACAATCGCAAAAAATTAATGACAGACATTTTTGACACATCTGTATTTCAACTGAACAGAGATACACTGTCATGGTTAGATCGCATTAAGAGTTGCCATGTTTTCTCGTCGAAGACATTATGAACAGTCTTGTCAAGATCCCTTAGTAGATTCAGAAAGCCCAAAATTGTGACACATTCCTGTCTGTCAGCCAGCCCCACGTTCACTTAATTATACTACAGTACAACCTCTCCAGAGCGGCCATCTCTTGAGCTATGTACAACCTCCTCTCAACAACAACATCGTTAACCCCACTTCATGATTTAGCTATTAACCTCTCTAGAGCAACAAACTTTCAACAGCAACATAATTTTACTACTCCTCAAGGATGTTGCTTAGAAGAGGTTGCACTGTACTATCCTTATATATTGATTAAATTGATACACTTTAGCAAAGTTGAAAGTTATACTTGTAATGTTGTATGTATAAATTGCTGTATGAGTTCAGTTAAACGATTTGCACATTAGTCGAAACGTCGCACCATGAAACAATTTAAGCTGTATCAAAACAAACAGTAAAACATAAAAATTCGAATTACACAGACGAAGTAATACTTTAACAGCGTGTACTTTTCTAACTACTTATGTACATGAACAAATATTTCCGTTGTTGATTACTGTCCATATTCTTGTCATCCGTAAAAATGGCAGAAAAAAGCAACAAATGCGTAGCCATCAGCCAACACTTTCCCTTAAGTGTGGCAACATCGGTCCTCTATTGACATACATGATGTTAATTCAGTTCAATTTAGAATCCGGGTTATGCAGAACAGCCCCGAAAGGAATTCGTACTCACAGCGGCGAGGGTCTAGCGGTTACTGGTCAGAGACCATATCAACTCGACCACGGAGCATATGCACCCCGCTCTACAAATTATAGAAAGTGAACCAACAGGAATCAGATCATCAGAAAGGGTCAAGCATTCCACAAGACTCTCTTATTCTACTTTATTAATTAACTATTCAATATTAGGCGCGTTTTCACTTCAAATGCAGGGCCGATATGAAGTTCACCGGGACATTATGAACACAAAACTGAACCATTACGAAAACAAACACGACCTTTCCGAAAAAAACTCGGCTATTTTGAGATTCGGTAATTCCGATTGGCTGTCCATGAGCTCGCCCATTATGAAACCACTGCTATATCTTATAGTTAATTAATACAATGTTCAATATGTGTTTTCATAATGGCCTTGTTATTGGCTTCAGACAGTCATATTAGCCTTCGGCCTCATGCTTATATGACAGTATTTAGCCCAAAAACAAGGCCATTATGAAAACACTTACTTATTAACATTATATTACTAGTAATACGTGTTTTATTAAGTGTGTTATTTACTTCAGACAGTCATATTAACATTCGGGCTAATATGTCTTCAGCTCAATAACACTTACTTAATAGCATTATGATAACGTTTTGTCAATATACATAAAATATGTATATACCCATTAATATGTATAATCTTCTAAATCTATAATCAAACCAGTACGTAAAGTTTCAAAAGTTCGTTTTCATTAGCCTGGTTTACTTTTTTTTAATCTATGTTGAGACAAAACTCCTATAATTAAGTATACGACATTTGAGCTTGAACAGTGACCTTGGCCGACGAGACATATTTTTACATTTTCGCATTGACTTTTGCGAACCAAGTACTTAATGTATTGCAACAATTAGAAATCTTTATTTTGACTATTTCAAAGTACTACAATCTGTCAGAGGAAAAAGTCAAAATGAACATACATATATTTTTAATCTCGCAAACATTACGCCACTGTAGAATGTTAACTTATCCAAATACATGCTGTCATAGTTTGGTCAGATGCAACATTAATTGATGTATCATTCAATTGTACATTCTCACAAAACAGTCAAACATGTAACAAGGGTAAGAAATGCACATTTGACATTTACTAGTATTCAAACGACTATAGCGTCAATGAATGTGTACTAATGACTGTCTCTTGCTCATCGGTGACCTTTATTCACAAATATCAGGTAACTCTGGCTTGACAGTATATATATATTGAGTTTTCTGTACTCCAGTCGACTATTGTTTCAAATTCCTGTTCAGATGAAGCAATTACACTCTGTTGATAAGTGCACCGGAGAATCTGTTAGAAGCATGGTCGTTCTCAAACAAAGTGTTACCACCTGCACAACTAGACATGCATCGAATGGAAACACGATCACCCTTAGCAACCTCTACAATGGCACTAATTGAGAAACAACGATAGTATGATTTGTTTCCTAGAAGACCACGCGAGACAGGTTGATCGTTAACAAATATTCCATAATAAGCCCACTTCGAATTTATGAGGCAAATGTCCGTAACGAATATGTAAATGCCATTTAGAGGCGTAGTAAATATACCAGTTGTGTTGTCGTATGATGCGTTGTAATTAAACTGATCCACGTTGAAAACAATCACCTTATCGTCCACCATGGCTTTGTCTGTTACTGCATGGCTGCTAAACGCGACCGGTGGCACCATATTGGATTCTGAAATCAGTTACAATATTCGAACTTCAAGTATCAGAATAAGATAGACCTCCTTTTTAAACAGACTACATTTTTTTCACAAGTCAAAATGTACAAGTTATACACGCTCGCAGTTGTGTTTGTTTATACTACAGGGTGTTTTTTCTTGTAAACATACGTTATTGTACACGTTATGTCAGCAATGTATTTATTAATGACAATTCGTCGAACCTCCTTTCCTGTGTTATCTACCGGCGCGAACTAATTTTCACATAATCAATTAATCAATGTATATCATTCCGCACAATGAGTGAATGAGTGCAGGTTTGTCATTTGCTTGATTGAGCACTATGCATTTCGCTTGCATTGTGTTATTGGTTTATTTGTAACGATGAAGTGGCACGGTTCTTTTCATGTGACCGTTCCTGAATGCCATTTGAATTTAAAACCAAGGGGTTTGACAATAAAGTTGGAATAATAATCAAGTTTCAATTTGTTGTTTGAGTATAGAAATATCATTTATTGATACGTGTATATCTAATTAATAATATTCAATAAAGTCATTGATTTGCAGACAAAAACAATGATAGCAAATAACAAAATAGCTTATATTATATACAGAGCAACCTCTCCGAAGCAACACCCTTTGGAAGTAGCAATATCTTGTTGTCATTAAAAGAGTTTGTTTCTCTAGAGAAGTTCAATTTTACAGTTAAATCGTGCAGTTGAAAAATATGCTGTTTTTTAAAGGAAGGTTGTTACTCAAAAAAGGGCTGTTCTATGGAGGTTGTACTGTGTACCTTTGTTCCTTACTGCCACGTCTGAATATTTCTTAAGGGCGTCTAAATGTTGTGACTTCATATTGGAGAAATTATCCTTCAATTCGGCCTTCGTGTGTTCCATTTCATCTTTCAAATCTTGAACGTCTGTCTGAAATGTGCACGTTCCTGTTAATCGCGTTTCTTTTTGGACTTGAAAATACAATGAATTTGTTTCCACAACACTATTTTTCATTTTATGATATACATGCAAATAATGAAATTTTGTCCATGTCAATATTTGCCAAATCAATTTCACTATTCATTGATTTATTACCGTTCATGAACTATTTGTTTTGAAGACAGTATATGCGTTACTTGAATAATAATACTTACTGCTATGTTGACACTTTGTGATGCTCACTTTGTTTACCAGAATTGTCTTTATGAACAGTAAGGAAAGAAACCCTATAACCCACCATCATCAGAATACATTAAAAAATTAGGTGAAATACACGGAACTGAATGCAATGATATACATTCCTAATCATTCAATTTGATCCCAATCAATGTACAATTGCTGTGGAATCATTAATTTTCGTTGGGGATTTAATTTCGTGGATTTCGTGGGTCGGCTTATCCACGAGATCAAATCCCCACGAAGTTAAATGCAGAGATATGTTGTTTTTTTTCAAAAATCAAAATCAATCCACGACTTTATGTCCCCAGCCATTTTAGTAAAAACCACGAAAATTGAACCCAACGACAATAAATGAAAGTACAGTATCTAAAATGGATCCAAAAACGCTTTATTTAACTACCTTCAACATGTTCACTTCATTAACAACATCTAGCTGAGCTTGTTCCATGTTTTCCTTCATTTGTTCCACAAATATCTGTAATCTTATTAATTTTTCCAAGGTTTGCTCTTCGTAATGAAATTTGGAACAAGATTGTTCCAATTTGAAAGCCACATTTAAACAAAATAAAATCACGAACATGAACATAAATCCAAACATTTTCTATATTTTCACGAAGTATGCAGCCAAAAAGAAGACATGCAAAACACCAGAATCAGTGATTGCTATTTGAAATTATACTACGTGTATTTCAAATTCAGGAAATACACTCTTACAAATATGCAACGGTCTTGTTTATCGGTTAAACATGTGGTATTCTTGAAAATGCTTTCCCAGAGCACAAACATATATATGTTATGGACTTCAGACCTCAGCGAAACCTTTCGGAAGTTCAAGCAGCCAAACAACGCGAACACCTGTTTCCTCTTGGAAAGGAAGCAGCGCTTTATTTCTGAAAAATGATTGAACTAGCATCTTAAATACAAACACTGTATTATATTCAACAATATCTGCTACTAAATCATTTGCAATATGCTATATAGTTTGGTAGTGTTACATCTATATAACGTATATAACATATGGAGTCCGTGATCTAGCGGTTATAGTTTCAGACTTGTAATCACTAGTCTCACATCGCTGGGAGTTAGTATCTCACCAGGGACCTGAAAATATTTGCATGCAGGGAAGCTGTCTAGCTGGCTTGCGGAAGGTCGTTAGTTCTGCCCAGGTGTTTTCCTGGGACCTTAATGCAACGTTAAAATGAACCATTTAAAAAAAACTGCTTTAAAAGTTATTAATTACTATTTTACACGACTATGTTAATGTTTTAACAATTAAAAAAAGTTAGTAAAGAATCTAGGATAATTTTTCTTTTAATTTATATATTTATGCAAAATGTGTATATAATCGAAGAAGATGGTGACGATATTTAAATGCTATCCCGGCACAAGACAATGCATATGAAAAAAATAAAATTAAATCAAAATGCCTCTTAAAATTGGTGTTTTAATGCTTAATTAATTCATGAACTATTAGAATTGAAGTAAATAGCAGAAATGAGCCAATGCTATAACCTTTATCATTTATTTTTGACTTGTATCGATTTGAACGTCTGCGTTACACAAAGAAGTCTAGTTTGGAGACGGTTGTCAATTCGGATAGTTAATGGTCTTTTTTCGTCAAAATTAGGATGCACAAGCTTCATGAGTTCCTTTTTCTTTCAACATGCATGGGATAATAATTCGAAGACAATTTTGGAAACGAAGATATGTGTTATACGTTATAAGTTTGTACAGTACAACCTCTCCGGAGCAGCCCTCTCATGAGCAACAACCTCCCTTCAACTATTATTTTGACCTCTCTAGAACAACAACATAATTTTGCTTCTTCCGATAGGTGTTGCTTAGGAGAAGGTGCACTGTATTTTCATAAAGTATTTATAAAAATTTTGCACCTTTTAACATTGTTTTGGGTTCTGAAATATGAAATAATTTGTCAACCTTGAAGTGTTACATACAAATTTGCGTAACAGCCACCCCCTAAGATTACTTCTGCGTAATTACGGTTGCACTCATTCATCTTCTCGAATAAAGACATGCATCACTATTATTGCAGCAGATGCGAAATTTGATTCATACTTCGTGTGTCAACATTCCTACGATGTCTATAATAAATTGTTTGTTTTCCGGCTTATTTGAAGTCTAGCAGACAGATAGTCTGGTGTATCAATTTTTATACTGACGTCTTTGTTAAAAATGTAGATCTTCAAACAGATTTGTTATCAGTCTCATATTAAATACTTTTTAGAAGTTAAGCTGTGCACAAAAAATGATACAAGCTTCGTGTATTGTCATGACACACTTATTGTTCTTACTTCAGTTAAGAGCCCCAGATGATCTCTTCAAGCCCCTTATTTTACTTCCCTGGTTGTTCACTGTCTCAAGTATCATTGTTCTTTTATCGTGCTAATTAATTAAGAATCTGTTGGCTTATGAGGTTCATATTGATAACATTATTTTCCTTGACAATATTTTTTTCTGACAACATTAGCTTTTCAATGAACAAATCAGCGTCTGGAAGATTTATTTGATATTTACAATTAGTTTTTATTGGTTTAAAACGACTGCTTGTATGTGTCAATCTAAATATATTGTTAACACCCAACTAAATTATAAGGCATCACAAACAATGCGGCGGTATAGACGAAGCTCTCTCCCGACTACGTTCAGTTAATTATAATTCTTTTGTACGCACAGTATGATAAAGTAAAAACATGTCGATACTGTGGGTTGTTTTGGGCTTTTTGATAGCATACGGTAATTGTGAGGAGCCTGATAGATGTTCACAGTTTTATTTCGTGGATAAACTTTTAGAAAAGACTATCAGAATGGAACTGAAAGTCGAAAGTATGGAGAAAGAAATAAAAGCAACAAATACAGATGTCCTATCAGCATTGGAAGAACTGAAACAGCAGAGAGAAGAATTCAAAATGGACTCTGTTAAACTCAATCAACAAATGCAGGATTTGAAACACAGTATGAACCAAGGTATATATACCGTTTTAATATGGTAATCACCTATGTGAAAATATGTACATAATAATAATAAAGACTTTATTTTACGAGGAAACTTATTTGAGAATACACTAAACAATCAATCTTCCATAAGATCCTCAACAATGAACAATGATCTAGAAAAATAACTATGCAAAGAAAATAATAATATTTGATATTTTGGCCCCTATATAATATTGTTTAAATGCTAAGGATAAACTACATGTAAATTTATTTCATCTAAGAGGTTTATAGTTCAGATAATAATTAAACATTAGGCGTAAAAATGTTTTTTTTCTGGTTTTCCGAACTATCCTTATTTCCCCCCGCGACCCTTGTCTTTGTATTAGGTCTAGGAACGGTGCAGCCACTTTGTCACTCTTTTACCTTTTCCACCTATTCTATTTGTAATAAGCATGTAACCAGAAAAAGAATTACGCCTTAAATGTGTTCAGATAAATTGATCTGTATCCAGTTCATCACCGTGGTTATCTCTAATATGCTTCTAAATTAGAAGATAACAACTTGCGCTCATTTTTTTCTTAGTGTCATTATTGTTTCTTGACAATAAACGCCCCATTCAGTATTTGCATCTATAATAACATATACTTGTTGCTCGATTTACAGAAACCGTGGTTTTCAAAGCACGCACAGTAGAAAGCTTGCCAGCCGAGGCAGTAGACTCAGTACAAACGATGATCTTCAACAACGTCATGTTCAACTATGGAGACGGGTATGATAATACAACGGGACTTTTCACAGCACCAATCAATGGAACGTATTTGTTTACTTTCCAACTTTGTGTGCGGAGCAAAGCATCCATGTTTTACGGCCTTGTATGGAACAACATAGTTCACACATCTGGTCGTTTTTATGATCATTATGGAATAGCATGTAATACCGCTGATGGTATGATGCTATTAAATGTCGGAGATATAGTTCGAGTGAAATGTTTACATCATTGCACACCGGGTATTCTCTACGAGGAGAGCTCAGCCACATACTCGTACAAGTATTGGAACACATTTTCAGGCATGTTGATTCACAGGAAATTGAGGGCTGAAAATTAATTGAAGAAAAAAACTACTGTACATTGAACTAGAAACGTGCCGCTAAATGTTATATTTGTATCTAATTAACTGTATGAACATTATTTGCTATTATATGTATGTGTATGGGAGTATGTTTATATCTTGTATATTTGTTGAAAATATATTGTGAATTTGTTGTCCTCATGAGCCAATTGGCCTAATTAATGGATTTAGAAAATAAACTTCTTCATTTTCTTCATAATTGATTTCACTTGGGATTTTTTTGTCTCAAGCAAGTTTATAAGAATATATTTTAAACTACCGAACAGTTCAATCTGACGGTCATGCTGTGCACGGGACCATGACTTTTATGATATCGGTTTTATCACCTACATTGTATTACCCTACTCATGGTTGTATCTTTATATATTGTATATATTACATATATTTATTTTATTTATATCCTATAAAACACTAATATATTGAACGGCAATATACTATATAATGAATGGTGTTTCACATAACATCACCCTAAAGGAGTATTTGACATTATTTAGACCCTATTTACTATTATAGTTCCATGGGGAGGAAGTGCCTTGCGTATCAAAAACAGGAATAAAATCAATACACGAACAATTAGATAATTAAAAAAGTCGAATGACAAGATGTTAGCATTATGCATTGTAATAATTTGATAAAGGGCAAAAACTGACAAACTTGGTGGAATGACAAAATGGTGGCATCATGGGCTGCAACTCTTTGTATACATAGTAATATTCTGCGAATGTTTGATGAAATTCGCTTGATAAAAATACGTTTAAGTGCAAAATAAGCAGCTAACGGTGACATACACATGCATGTACATAATCTAGTTCTTTCAAAGTAGAAGTATATAGTCTCTCAACATTCTATAATTGTATTATTACTCCATTTAATAAGTATGTTCTTTAATTGATTAATCATATTATATACATAACATCAAACATGTATGAGGTCATCATGTTACACTCTGAACGTTCTGTTAATTTTGTGACTGTTAAAAACATGTTGTTTTCAAGTATAACATTTAATGTAAAAGTAAGTTTATATGCTCACAATACATGTATCTGTATAAAAATATAACGTTATCTTTAATTCAAAATTTTCGTTCCTTAATATCATTAAATAACAAACCTCACCGACAAAAAATGTTGAAAATAAACACCACAAAGTTATTGACTTTCTAGTGTATATTGAAAAGATGATTGATATTTGATTGGAGGTTAAATACTGTAATAATAATATTGGTATGAGTCGTGTTGGTGGCTTGCATGTGTAACATAGTTCGTATAACATAAGGATAATGTCCCACGTAATTATCTGTTTTATATGTATACGGTACAACCTCTCCAGAGCGGCCCTCTCTTGAGCAACAACCTCCCTTCAACAGCAGATTGCCTTTTCCCAATTGAACCATTTAACTACATTTGTATTGATTTAACCTCTCTAAAGCAACAAGCTCTAAACAAGGACTTAATTTTGCTTCTCCCAAAAGGTTGTTGCTTTTGAGATGTTGCACTGTAGATCTGTTTTATTGTTGTATGTTGTGAAAGTGTAGTTTCTATAGTATCTTTTGGTTTAGACATGTAATCTTTCCAGAGTAATGAAAGGAGATTATAAGTTACTAGTAATGGTTGTAAACGAACTAATTAATTTAGTTTAATCTTGAATTGTTTCCTTGTTTACTTTAGCTTTAGTTTTTAGTTCGGGTTTGATTAGAATATATTTTATACAAAGGAGTATCGGTTTTACTTAGTTACGATCTATTCCGATTTGAGCCTGGGTTGAACATAACTTAGTAGCTGAAGAGAACTGATTCCGTTACATTTGTTGATTTTCCGTAGTTCCTCAATCTAAAATGATACATAATCAAAATTTGTGTGCTTATTTAAGAAATGGAGCAAAACGTTTTGCTATAACATTGCCAGCTCAGTTTTGAAACTTGCTTGTGTTAGAATTATATGTTTACACCTAATGTCTGTGCAAATGATGTTTTGCTTATTAAAATAAATGAGGCAAAAAGTGAATATCCATTAAACATAAATGTTATGTTTTTTTTCTGTTTTCCAGTAGACCCTTTGAAACACCGCATGAATATAATTACATTTGTATTATCATTGAAATATATAATTGGTGTATGATATTATGGAACATTTTCCCACAGAATGAAGAGAATAAAAACTGTTTCAATTTTTTAGTTTCGTAAATTTGAAACCAAGAAATGCCAAGAAAATGCTGAATGAGTTGTTTATAAATTGTCCGTCATGAAATCAAGCTACTCCTTACAAAATTTGCTCATGATAAACTTAAAATATGCCAAAACATATGTTGCTAAATTTCCCACCATGGATACAAATTGAATACGCTAAAAGAGGGATGTTAAAAATGGATGGAAGGCATTCAAAATATTCACCAGTCCGGTGATTGTAGGTTATTCCACTTGTAAATACATGTCTAAATATCTACGTCGATCACATTTATCTATATAAGGGCATAAAACGATCGATAAGATAATGAATGATATAAGTAAAGTTGGTAAAACTTTCACCTGAGATCATATCCTAAATATTACGCCAACCCAACCTCGCCTGGATTCCAAGATCAGTCTCTAGAAGTAAAATGTACATTTGTAAATACATTTAGTAATTGTTATGCTATATCATAAGGCTAGTTTTATGCAATACATGTATATCTAATATTACCATCGAGCGTTTTATAAATGGAACAATAGCTTAGATAATGCAGCAGACAGTAAGGCCGCCTCACACATATACTTGTGTGGCAAAACAAAATTGGGAAAGAAAAAAATATAGAAACACGAGAGACTTAACAAAAGAGATTTATCCCTTCAAATAATCCAGACTTTAGAAACAACCCTCTTGTTCTTAAAAGATGACGTCATCGAAAGCATAGCCATGGATAGGCTCACAATTCTTTCTTGAAAAACAAGACATTCAACACTTTCACAAGAGAAAACAGAGCTTGTACTCGTGCATCACAGAGTAACTTCTGTATCATTTTTATGTTTTTCTGTGAATTTACCAAACATCAAATCTTGAAATATGTTGCGACACATAGTGTTCCTTGTCTCGACCATATCTTACGGCATGTGTGAGGACTTGAAAGGTTGTTCCCAGTTTTATTATGTGGACAAACTGTTGGATAAGATGATAAGAATGGAAGTGAAAGTTGAAGGTATTGATAAAGACGTAGCCACGACATTAAAAGAACTCAAGCGCGAGAGAAAAGAATTCAAGAATGACGTAGCCTCGACGAACGCTGGTGTCGTTTCAGCATTAGAAGAACTTAAACGTGAAAGAGAAGCATTCAAGACTGACATTACGGAACTGAAAAAAACATTGAACAATGACATTACTAAAATAATAAAACGAGGTTCGTTCATTTCATTTATTGTTAGTTTTTTGTTACAATCACATTTGTTAAATATAACTGTCAGTCAATCTTATGATATGCAATTTTTTATCCATGTGGACTTTTCTCTTTATTATACTCGTAATGCATTTAAAAGTATGTCAAACTAATGCATGAATTTTCATTGATCAAGTTATATTCATACTCATAATATTTAAAGATATTGTGAAAATTAACAAGAAATATATTTTAAAAAAGATAATCGGCGCAGGTCCAGTACAAAATTAGTACCATATAGCTGTATAGTAGCAGAAAAAATGACTAATAATACGATTCTAATTAATAGTAATGAAATTAGAAATGTATGTATATCAGTTAGATCTTACTTATATCACGATGTCATATTTGTTTCTGTTTACAAATACAAGCGCACTAGATCAGTTATTATACTCGATTCACACATGTTTGTGTGTTTATTTGTTTAGCGCCAGTGCCTGATTTAACATTTAAATATTTTAAACCATGTGTACTATTACTATAATAGTTCAGACCATAAACAAAACTCTTCAGTTTATTTTGCATGGTTAAAACGTATTTTATACCGTTGTAGATTTTGTTTATTGCATTATTTTCAGAAAATTACGAATAACTAACAATTACGAATTCTACCCTAAAATTTCATAACGACAGCTCTTTAAACCAATGACAAACTTCCGTCTTCAGCTGAAAATTTTGTATCTAACAATTTCATTGGTTCAAATGTAGGTCAAATTCAATTTTAATACAGCTGCGCCGAAAAAAACGCATGATGACGCTAATGGTAATTCATGTTTACGACGTACATTTTAGTATTATAGTACAAAAATGTACTTACATATTATATAGTGCCTTATTAATTAAATAAAACGATTCATTTTAAACGAATTAATGCGCATTTCAGTTGAAACACCTACGATAGTTTTCAAGGCAAGAACGGCACTGGATCTAAGTCTTGAGAGAGGACAGACGATAATCTTCAAAGACACCATGTTGAACTATGGAAATGGATATGATAATACGACTGGAATATTCACGGCACCAGTAAATGGAACTTATTTGTTCACCTTTCATCTTTGCATAAACTCTAAAAAATCCATGTACTATGGACTTATATACAACGACATCATTCATACATCAGGATCATTTTATGATCAGACCGGTACTGTTTGCCATACAGCTGATGGTATGTTACAGTTGAATGTCGGGCATAAAGTTTGGATGAAGTGTTTATCTGGATCTTCCAGCAATGTTTTATACGAGTACACATCATCAACATACAAGCATTGGAATACTTTCTCCGGCATGTTGATCCATAAGTAACAGCTACACTTAAATACGTCGTATGGTACATGTTTAATGAAAGACATACTTCAGGACATGAGTCTACATATACAGAAAACTTGAATGTATCTTCGTCAATTTAAGTTTTAATGTTTCAGTCTTTACTAATACAAATGTAAAAGAACCATTTGTCAAATCAAAGTATACATCTGTATATATGCACGTAATATACGTTATATTGATTTCTGTTTGCGTATAATTCGTAGAAATAACTTAAAACTTATATTCTGCTTACCGGTATTTCATTAATTATCGGAATTAAAAGGTTGGCGTTGATCATGTAAACTACTAGTATTCTCGATTTAACCATAGTAATGTTTTATTGTTGTTGTTTTTATCAAAATGTATGTCAGGAGATGACATCTAAGACATTAAATATGACATCAAAACAAATACAGGCGTACATAAAATACTAATAATGTAACTGTATCCATATTGCCAGATTTACTTACAAAAGTACACGTTTTAACTTGGTTTTTGCATAGCAGAATGCTTTGTTTATAATTACGGATGTTTAATGTCTAAACATTGACCAATACGTACTCGTTCTTACTTGTATAGCAGAAAGCTTTGTTTATAATTACGGATGTTTAATGTCTAAACATTGACCAATACGTACTCGTTCTTACTTGTATAGCAGAAAGCTTTGTATATACTTACTGATGTTTAATGTCTAAACATTGACCAATACGTACTCGTTTTTACTTGTATAGCAGAATGCTTTGTTTATAATTACGGATGTTTAATGTCTAAACATTGACCAATACGTACTCGTTTTTACTTGTATAGCAGAAAACTTTGTATATACTTACTGATGTTTAATGTCTAAACATTGACCAATACGTACTCGTTTTTACTTGTATACTAATAGTAGGAAGCTTTGTTTACAATTACGGATTTTTTATGTCTAAACATTGACCAATATGTATGTTTTCGTACAATATAGATAAATGTCTATCATTGTAATATCTCCTTATTAGAGAGAATATGATGTAAGTCTTCAGTGTGTCTTTGTCGGGTTTTTAAATCCAATATTGTTTCCGCTGTTCAAGCTGTCTTATAAACATGCATATTTTAGGAATAAATAAAGTTTGAAACGATCTTTATTTTAACGTTGCTAGACATAACATCATTCCCCTAGGAGCAGTTTTTAGAGTCAATTTACTGATCAATTAGATTTTCTGGAGGGGGGGGGGGGTGCATTTTCTCATATCAGTTTTGTCTTGACATGATTTGGTTGCATATATGTATAATGTTATGGGTGATGAACACATGTTCAATTCAAAATACAGTACAATGTACATGTTCTGTTCTCTTATTCTTCCTCCTTATCGGTCATACCTAGCCCCGGTATTATAGCATAATCATTACATTTTGAACGATTGACCACCCCGGTACTAAGATCAATTCTTTAAAGAAACATAGATGGTCTTCTTGGTCGGGTTCTACTGTAATGGTTATATTATGATATGCTGTATGTGTCACAGGTTTCGTTTTGTGTAGTGTCATCTCTATTGAAAGGGTCAACCATGTTGTCTTATGAAACACCTATCTTTTGTGCGTACAGTACCTCCCGAATCCCTTCACTCGTTACCGGGTGCCTGGTTGAGATGGGCCTATGGTAACCATAATTTAACTAGCTTGCAGCTCATCAACTGACCGCATCAGTTCTATTTCAGTCTTCACTGGGGTTCGAGCCTTCGATCTCCCGCTCCGAAGACAGACACCCTGATCACTCGGCCACGATTGTGGCTATATGCTCTTTGTTTCTTTTTCATACTGGGAAAATAATCAAAATATGTTTTTAAGATAACATGCATGTATTCTAATTTTACAATTCATTATCCATTCTGTTGTTTTAAATGCATTTTTTTCAAATCACAACATCAACGATAACAACAACGACTAACATTCAGTGTGTTAAGTGGCAAATAAGCAAAGTTACAGACAACTACAGGTAATATGGTCAATAATAATATATCGTTATCCAAAACGGATATTCGTATGTATTGTAACCCAATAAAACCAGAAATAAGATTTAGATGTGTTATCAGTAATGATATTACAATCGTAACTACTCGGGCATTCCCGTAACTAACAAATATGCCTCGTACATAAGTGTAGGGTTGCAAATTTTGATTATGTGGTGTCCGATCACTACTTTTTCAACACTTTATAGGTACACGTTTTCAAGAATCATCATCAGAATGACATACTTTCAAGAGTGTTTATCGTTTGCGATCAATAGAATGGGCATCGAGTACCCATTGAAAAAGAAACAGGCTGTGTCCATCGTTGGATTCCCAGGTTCAGCCATGATGGAGAGTAGCCTGTGAACAACAACAACAAAATGGCGGCCTGCTTATTATGTCCGAGTATTTTCTTTAGACAAACGCCGAGGAGTACCGATTTGTGATAATGTAGTAGTAAGTAATGGCGTAAAAAAGTATTGCATATTACAGACTCCATTACTTAGCCATACATTAATAAAGAAAGGAATATACTAGATAACGTAAACATTTACTGTAGTAAGAAACCTTGGAGATTATAAACTGTGTCTAAGCACATTTTATTCTGAAACCGTTGAACAGACATGACCATTCAAGACATAATTAACCTCTCTAGAGTTACTGTTCTTGCCCTCCATTGATTTGTACATACAATTCGAATATAATCCAGCTTGTCTTTCAAACAGCCACTGCAAATGTTTTCCTAAATAATATAAAAATAACTCAGTATCCATGCTCTGTTCCGACGTATAGTGCTTTCACCGTATAGAGCTTAATTATAGCTTACATCGTATTGAACTTACACCGTATAGAGTTTAGATGTAAGCTTTATACGTTGAGGATGACGCCGTATATAGAGCGTGCGCCGTAATAGAGCTTGTAGTTAGCTATATATGTGATCAGATGAACTACATAAAAAACTTATAGTTCTGTATGCATGATGCTTTTATTACAACGGACAACAACTCTGACAAAATTGTCGAATGACAAAATGGTGGCATTATGAGTTGCATCTCTTGGCAGTAATAATTCTGTGAAGGTTTGAAGAAATTCGCATGAAAAAATACGTTCAAGTGCAAAATAAGCAGCTGACGGTGATATCTTAACACATATTTATATACATGCACGTATACAATCTAGTTCGTTCAAATTAAATGTGTATAGTTTCTCAATATCCCATAATCGTATTATTATTTCATTTACTATGCAATAATGATAAACTATTTTCTTTAATTTAATCAATTAATTATATGATATAAATATAAAATCAAACACGTATAAGGTCACTATGTTACACTCTGAACATAAACATGTTGTATTCAGTAACAGATGCAAAATTATGTTTATATATTCACAATAATTATCTGTATAAAAATACAACGTTATCTTTAAATTTTTTTTTTTCGTTCCGGACTATTATTAGATAAAAAAACCTCATCAGCAAAAAAAAAAATAGAAATAAACACCATTAATAACAGCAACAAAATTAATGACTTAGTAGTTTACATTTGTATATTGAACAAATGCTTGATGATTGGTTGGATGTCAAATACGGTAATAATAATATTGGTATGAGTCGTGTAGGTTGGTTCATGTAACGTAGTTACACTGGTATTACATAAGGATAATGTACCATGTTATTTTCTTCTATATTATATACATACAGTACAACCTCTCCAGGGCGGCCCTCACTTGAGCAACAACCTCATTGCAACAACAGATTGCTTTTACTAACTGTACAATTTAACTAGATTTGCATTTATTTAACCTCTCGATAGCAACACGCTCTCAACAACGACTTAATTTTGCTTCTCCCAAAGGATGTTGCTTTTGAGAGATTGCACTGTAGATCTATTTTATTTTTGTATGTTGTGAAATTGTAGTTTCTCTAGTATTTTTTTGTAAATATGAAATCTTTCCAGCGTAATGAAAGGCGATTGTAAGATAATGGTTGTTTACAAACAAATCAGTTTGGTTTAATCTTCAAGTGTTTCCTTATTTATTACTTCTTCAATTAAGTTTGATAAAGTATTGAAACATTCACGACTTTCCTAAATCCCAGGACTGTGTGCTTTATTATAATTAATGTATTCATTTGACATAATTAAACCCTTTTAAAATCCTTCAAAATCGTCAAAAAGATTTTTTATTTTTTTAAAAAAGGGTTAAATATCCATGTTATAAATGGTCATCTAACCATCATTTGGTACTATCAACACGCCGCACTTTGTGTGAGAAGTCAGCTCAGTTATTGAGTTTTCAGTTCGGTTGTCAGTTTATCTTAATTTAAGTTTTTAGTTCTGGTTTTTTTTTATCAGAATATAATTTATACAAAAGTGAACTGTTATTACTTATTATGATTTACTAGAATTTCAATTTGAACCTGGGTTGAACATAACTTTGTAGCTGAAGAGAACTGAGCCGTATTTGTTGATTGTCCGTATGTCTTCCATCTAAAATGATACGTATCTAAATTTCTTGTGCTTATTTAAGACATGGATTAAAACGTTTTGCTATAACATAGCCAGCTCAATTTTGAAACTTATTTGCATTAGAATTACATGACTTGTTTACACCTAATTTCTGTACAAATTATGTTTTGCTCAGTAAATAGTATGAGGCAAAACGTGAATATCTATTTATCACGAATGCCATGATTTTTGTTTTCCAGTAGGCCCATTGAAACACCGCAAAAATGCACTGTACCGGGTATTTACATTTGTATTATCGTTGAAATCTATACTTGGTGTATGATGTTATGAAACATTTTCCCATTGAATGAAGAGAATAAAAACTTATTCAATTTTTTAGTTTTGTTAATTTGGACCAAGAAATGCCAAGAAAATACTGATTGAGTTGTTTACATGAGATATGAACAACATATCAGTCATGAAATCAAGTTGCTCCTTATAATGTTTGCTTATGATAAACTTAAAAAGACATTATCATGCCAAAACATATGTTGATAGGTTCCCACCGTGGATACCAAGTGAGAAAAGGGATGTTCAAAAATGAACGAGAGTCTTTCCAAATATTAACCAGAGCAGTGATTGGTGATTATTCTAATTGTAAACATATGACTAAATATCAACGTCGACAACACATTTATTTATATCAGGGCATAGAATAATGCTTAATACTGCAAAACAAATGATTAGGTAATGAGCGATACATGTAAATCTTATGCAAACATTAATCAGAGATCTTCCTTAGCTAAACATGATACATGTATACAATATTGCGAGTTCTCTTTCTTGAAGAAACTGTAATACAACTCAAACAGGACAAAGGCAGGGTCTTCTTCACTTAGGTATTATGTCATGTCGACAACCTTAAATGGTACGATTGCACGTATCAGGGTCAATATGTACCATGTGTCACATGTACTATACAAAAAGTACAAAAAGCAAAGCCATAAGAAAATCGGATTTGAATTCACAATACCTTATTAAATATCACCAACGTCCACCCACCCCCGGAAAAATGTCCAGGACCTTATAGAATTGAATGAAATAGCATTGAATTGCATGTATTCAATTTTACAGCGCTCTAATCTTTCACTATTTGTCTCATCATACCCAGCTTGAATACTGCAATACTTATCATGCACGATCTCCACTGCTTACTTTCCTAAATAATATGCCACCCCCCCCCCCCGTGCTAGTTTGAAATCCCTGACCCGATTCTGGATGTAACATGTTTATACGCTTAGTAATTGTAATGCTAAATCAAAAGGCTAGTTTTATCTTATTTATTTATTACTACGATTGAGTGTTTTATAGAAACAATAGCATAGGTAAATGCAGCAAACAATGCCACCTCACACAGATGCTTGTGTGGCAAAAACAAAAGGGAAAAGAAAAGATCCGGAAACATGGAAGACCTAACCGAAGAGAAATGTCCCTTGATTTAAGTCAGACTTTTGAAACAACCCTTGTACTTAGAAGATGACGTCATCGAAAGCATGGCCATTGATTGGTTCACAATCACTTTCTTGACAAACAAGATTTTCCTGACTTACAAAAGAGAAAACAGAGTTTGTACTCGTGCATCATAGAAGTACTTCTGTATCAGTTTTGTCCTTTTCTGTGAATTTACCAAACATCAAAACTTAAGATATGTTGCGATACATTGTGTTCCTTGTCTTGGCCATATCTTATGGCGTTTGTGAGGAACCGAAAAGTTGTTCCCAGTTTTATTATGTGGACAAACTTTTGGATAAGATGATAAGAATGGAAGTGAAAGTTGAAGGTATTGAAAACGACGTAGCCACGACATTAAAAGAACTCAAGCGCGAGAGAGAAGAATTCAAGAATGACGTAGCCTCGACGAACGCTGGTGTCGTTTCAGCATTAGAAGAACTTAAACGTGAAAGAGAAGCATTCAAGACTGACATTACAGAACTGAAGACATCATTCAACGATGACATTACTAACCTAATAAAACGAGGTTCGTTCATTTCATTCATTCATTGTCATAAACAAGCTTCGCTGTTATATATATATATTATAGAATTGATTTCATGTGAACTAGAGTTCACTAGTGTAATAATTTTTTAAAGCTCAAGTGAAATTGTATATTATATGCAACATACATAAATATACGTAGTTCTTAATTATGAAATATACAGTTTCGACCTTCTCCGAGCGTGTATATGAATTACTCTTGTTTTTTCCTTAGTATTTATCTTTAATCAGAATGAAACTTCCATTGATTGTACTACCATATCTATACATGTATAAATACGTAAATATCACTATCAGCCAATTTTATGATATGCACATTTTTATCCATACATGTGGGCTTTTTAGCCTAAATATTCTTCTTTATTATAATCAGGGGCGTAGATTGGCCTATAATAATGTGTAGGCACCTATCTAAGGGGTCCGGGCATCTTTTTACCGCAGATTGCTGGAGACGCATTCTGCAGCATAATCCGATGTGCTATACAAAATGTAGCATATAACATATTTAATATGAAGATCTTGCAGTTTTTCCCTGATAGATTTATTCATTTTGAGTTTTCAGTTATCAAATAATTTTCTACGAAAGTTGCAAATGTTTAGTAATTCCCTTATTACCTTAATATCTAAGGGAAGCAACTCGAACTGACTTTTGAATCCAAAATAAATTTTCCCACGGTCCTCAGACACATCTTTACATAATATCGTTTTTGTGATTATAATCAGCTAAATAAGTGTTTGAATTTTAGATAGGGATATTAGTAAGCATGTTAGATTAATGTTTTGGGGCAGACAAACAGGAAAATATAGTCAGAATCACGTTTTGTGGTTTTTAATAAGGGAGATAATTTGAATGTAGCGGTATGGTAATTTGGTGCAAAATTCTCCATAATCTGAAAATAATTTCTTCAATATTTATAAGATTCTTTGTCTTACGATTATATTAAATGCATATTTACATAGAGCTATCTTTGAATATGCTATACAAACAGAAAAAATATAAAAAATTTGAATTTGAACAATATTATTAGCATTTCAGTGAAAGTTGTTCTTTTCATATTTGTTTTCATTTTCCAATCATACCCGGCAAACGACCAACCGACAGGGTATCTCTAATATATCCCCTCTCAAACTTCGTTTGCCGGGATATAACAGCATGTATAATTGGAAAAACAAGAATATTTATAAAAAGAACAACCTTTAATAAAATGCTTATATCATATTGTTCAAATTCAAATTTTGGTGGCCTCCACACTATATTGGGTGATTTATCCGTAAATGTTATTTAAGTAGAAGTATATGTAAGGCTATAAAATGATTAATTTTAGCGAAAAACTGCGTCTATTGTACTTGAATATTCCGAACACATTAATATCTATAAGTATCAAATTTATATATTTCTTCCTGTATTTAAAGCAGATACGTATATTATACGTCTCTGATATAAGCACGACTACATACATGTTGTTTGTGTCTGTTAAGTCCATAGGCACTCGATTTCGTGATTTGTATACGTTTACAGACGTTATTTTTCAATTTCACACATCAAACAACGCAAATCTGTCGCAAGGAAAATCTTCATTTTTCCCTTATTGAGTGTATAAAATACTCCAAGGTAGCAGAACTCGCCATCTTTTCGATTGACGGTAGTGACGAAAATAAGCGCGGGTCCCGGCTTTCCTTCTAATCTGCACGTGCTTTCCGGGAACCTTGCTTCCGTTGTAGTGTTCCCCAACTTTAAACGTTTTGACAGCTTTTACAAGGAAAGCCGGGACCCACGCTTATTTTCGTCACTACCGTATTTTATACACTCAATAATGGAAAAATGAAGATTTTTCTTTCGACAGATTCGCGTTGTTTGATGTTTGAAATTGAAAAATAACGTTCTACAGCATAATTATGTTCCGGGTTGCTATACATGTAGCTTAATTTTTTTTAATATGAAGTTCTTGCAGTTTTACATGTACGTTGTTTAAGCTTTGGGTTCTCTGATGGTGCATTCTTCCAGCCCCTAACCATTCCTTTTATAGTGTTTTTTTGCAATTGCTATTTTTTGTAAGAAAACTTGTTGTCACGTGCCTACAGTGACTATACATTGCCAGCTTCCAATGCCTAATTTACAAAGTAGCCTCCCTTGGCTTTCGGTCGAAGGGAATCTTGGGATCAAATATTATCAAATAGACTCCATTATCAAATATGTTCCTTAGATAAGGACCCTAGATAAACCAGTTAAGATCCTAGATAGCACTGAAATGAGGAGAATCACGGTTCATAAAGCAAGACACGCATTGCACCCGCAGGCATGATCTTTATCCGTTTTACATCAGTGGTTCATCATATACGAGTAAAACAATGAAAGAAATTGATATCAAGAAGAATTTGACTTATACTTGTATAATTTAACGTTAGTTGTTGGGTAACTACAGCCAAGCTTAACATGTTTTATAATAGAATAACCATTAATATACGCTTTAATATATTTATTCTGCTACTAATAAATTTTCTTTGAAAATGTGAAAATTTAGTTAATTCTAATTTTGTCAATATGTAGATGATTAGATTGTAAAATCTGTTTTATTTTATTTATTCTGATTTTTATCGGAAACTGTTCCGGGAAGCTACGTCACTGATAATGCAGTTAAAATTATGTAAAACTAATGCATGCATTTTCATTGATCAAATTATATTTATACTAATACTATTTGAAGATAGTGTGAAGATTAAAAAAACAAGATGACTTTAATGGTAATTCATGTTTACGACGCACATTTTAGTGTTATAATATCAAAGTACATACATATTATAGAGCCTTATCAATTAAATATTTAACGATTCAATTTAAACGCTTTAATGTTAATTTCAGTAGAAACACCTACGATAGTTTTCAAGGCAAGAACGGCACAAGATCTAAGTCTTGAGACAGGACAGACGATAATCTTCAATAACACCATGTTGAACTATGGAAATGGATATGATAATACGACTGGAATCTTCACGGCACCAGTAAATGGAACTTATTTGTTCACCTTTCATCTTTGCACAAGTTCCATTGGGTATGTTTACTACGGTCTTGTATACAACAACATTGTTCATACATCAGGAGCATTCTATGATGCAGCTAGTCAGATTTGCCATACAGCTGACGGTATGCTTCGGTTGAGTGCCGGACATAAAGTTTGGATAAAGTCTATGTACCAATCTACTTCCAGCAATGTTTTATACGAGTACACATCATCAACATACAGCAACTGGAACACTTTCTCCGGCATGTTGATACATAAGTAACAGCTATACTTAAACGCATCGTATGGTACATGCTTAATGAAGGATTTAATTCAAGACATACTTCCCGTCATACCTGTACATATAGAGACAACTTGAATGTATTTTTGACAATTTAAGTTTTACTGTTTCAATATTTACTAAGAAAGAACTATTTGTCAAATCAAATTATACGTTATGTTGATTTCTGTTTGCGTATAATTCGTAGAGATAAACTTTAAACTACTTTAAAGTGTATTCTACTTACCGGTATTTCATTTATTATCAGAATTCAAAGGTTGACGTTGATCATGTAGACTACTAGTATTCTCGATTTAACCATTTTACCAGTACAATGTACAATGTATTATTGTTGTTGTTGTTTTTATCAAAATGCATGCCAAGAGGTGAAATCTAAGACATTAAATATGGCATCAAAACAAATACAGGCATAAATAAAATACTATACAAATGATGTCCCTATATTCATATTGCCAGATTTGCTTACATATGTACTCGTTTTTACTTGTATAATAGAAAGCTTTGTATATAATTAGGAATGTTTTCGTGTCTAAACATTGACCAAAACGTACTCGTTTTTACTTGTATAGCTGAAAGCTTTGTATATAATTACGGATGTTTTCATGTCTAAACATTGACCAATGGAAACAAGGTACCAAACATGCGGAACATTTCTGTAACTTGGCCGGTCTTATCGGGAAAGTTGTCTCCCTTGAAAACGTCTTATCGATCACTCCGATAACGTTTATCGATAAACTGATTTACTATAGATTTATATAGGAGCTGTATGGTTTAACACTAATAACTTGTTTATAACATTAAATGAGAAAATTTTATAACCTCGTGAAGTAATATTCATTCTTTGCACTTTATTTCAATATATTTTTTATTAATGTGGTACGTGAACTTATTGCTTCCATTTTCGTTTGAAGTTGGTGACTATCGTTCGTTCATAGTTCTATATGAAAACTGTCAAAATATTCTTAAACCTCGTTTTTGTCAGGCCATAAAGTTGTTTTTTACTAAAATGACATTTTTTTATAACCTCGTGAAGTATTCTGTGGTGTCCAAGCTTTATTACAATATATTTTTTAAGAAATTTGAAAATGTGGAAATTGCTTCCAATTTAGTTTGAAAATGGAGATATTCGCGTTCAAGCGCGCGTTTCCGTATCAATTTGTAGTAAGTACATTGTACATGTACAGTAGTCGATGTAGCAACTACCGAATTAGTTGTTGTTATTGTTACCTTTCATACATTTAACACGTGACTAATTGTTAAATTGCTTCAATAGCAGGTGTATAATTTAAGTCGGTATATATTTACCATGTTGCAAAAAACTGCTAATTTTTAGCAAACTGTTCGATAATTAAATAACTTGATACATATTTATTTTCTTAATCAGGTTTATATAAGCGGGTCTAAAAACTCAAAATATAACCATGGCCACCGTTTACGGTCATCCTGTGAATATAAATATATCAATTACAAATTAATAAATGAAGGCAGACAGTTTTATTGAGAACGCACCTGATGAAGGTGAAATTAAATGATTTTCGCGTGCATGTTTTACCGGAAACATATTCTGTAGAAAGGATTATCTTCGGAAAATATTTATGTATATATATATATAAGTCCTTGTTATTTATCACGCTTTATAAAACTACGATTTGTTTAAACTTTTCCAGTCATGAGCTTGCTGGGTCAGAAACATAGATTTAGTGATTTTATAAACTCAGAAGTATATTCCAATTATTGTTTAAAGCCCAATTGATTTTAAAAGTAGTAAATCAAAACAATAGATAAATTGATAAAAAAATATAAGAAATATATTTAATTCGAACCAATCTCGATGTACAACAATATTTTACACAATGCCTTTTTAGTAATGTTGTCAAATGCTTTTTCTTATTTCTTTGCAATATCATTGAAAAAATACCGTGCTATATTTCTATAATGTACTTCTTGATTGAAAAAGAATATTAAGAAAATGCATTCGCGTGGATACGTTTTATTATCTGATATAGATGTGGCTAAAGCCTCTGACCACTTTTATGACTGATGATATACAATTAACAGGATGTTACGTAATATTTATTGATTTTATCGCCCTGTTAAAGGGATATTGCTCATTCATGCAGTATCGGCCGGGTGTTAAAATTGACATACAATGTTTGATATACGCCATTTCAAATTAAAATACCAATTTATTATTATTATTGAAAGTGCCGTTTTAACTTTATCCCAAGATATTTACTAATACAGTTCTACTAGGACAGTAACCAATAAATATCTAAATTTAAAGACGGATAGATAAATCTTTATTTTTGATTTATGCCGATGGCTCATCATCACAATAAATAAATAGACATACATGATATTGTACGTAAACAGTGAATGAGTAAGACTAACAAACAATCCCTAATTCTCGCGCACACACTCGCACATACATACCCCAACATCCTTAAACTATCAAATAGCTAAATTTAAAGACATTTGACAGCTCCTATTTAAGTGACCCCAAAAACAACAGGAGGTCTATTCTCTTGATTGTTTTATTGCTCCTTATCTGTCTAATCCTGTCTGGTCACGGTCAGCTTAGTGTCTGGTTAAAAGATTTATAGTGATAATTAGTTTATGAAAAACTTTTGTTGTATTTATAAGCATATAAAACAAATTATATTGAATACTGATATACTGAGTTTCCAATATCTTGTTTGCCTTACTTAGCACAGTCATTAGAGATCGCGTTCCAACAACGACTTGTATCTGGTCGGGAAATAAGAATCACTATGTCAGTTTTGCTTGTCCCCGAGCTGTGTAAAAACATGCATTTTTTAGAAATGCGAAAGTTGACAAATTAACCGTGCCCGTAGAAAAACTCAACATATTTTGTTCAGTCGAACGATTGAATTTTTGAATTATATATTCATATAATTATTTCCTTTAGTAGTGTGAAACAGGGATGCTATATATCCCTGTGTGAAATGGATATATATACACGTATAGAACTGAGTTCTGTAAGGTGTTTGATTCCGAAAAATCAAAAGATATTACTGCTGTAATATTTCATCTAATAGTATACTTTTATGTACTTTCCTTGACCTTCTGTTAAGTCATTAAATTGGAATCAAACAACAGCTGTTTACTGCTGGTTTGTTAATGTTATTCACATCAATTTTCATTTATTCATTTAAAGATCAACATTTAAATATGTAATAATGTATTTTAAAAAACAAAAATATGACATTTTTCTTTTAATTATTGTGTTGAAGACCATGATCCTTCACCCTCGTGAGAAAAATAATACTCTCAAATTCCCTAAAACTCAGATCGCACAAAAAACGACCAGGATATATAGATCTCGGTTTAACGCTAAATAATCCATATTCGATAAGGTTAACCTGCTAAAATCAATACTGACCACTTATTGGTTTTTCGGCGTAAAGGGAAACAACTAGTTTATCACACAGGTAAAAAAATCAATAACGACAGGAGTTGTCTTTTCATAGGGAAATAGCGTCAATGTTCCGCATGGTTAACAGGTATGATTTCGCACGATATAAATACATGTATATCATTGTTATATCTCCTTATTAGAGAGAATATGATGTAAGTCTTCACTGTGACTTTGTCGTTTTTTTTAAATCCAATATTGTTTCTGCTGTACAAGCTGTCTTATAAACATGTATATTTTAGGAATAAATAAGTTTGAAACGATGTTTATTTTAACGTTTGTAGACATAACACCATCCCCCAAGGAGTAGTCATTTAGAGCCAATTTACTGACCAATTAGATTTTCTGAGGGGGGTGCGTTCTCTCATATCAGTTTTATCTTGACATGATTTGGTTGCATATTTGTATAATGTTATGGGTGATGAACACGTGTTCAATTCAAAATAAAGTACATGGTCTGTTATGTTCTGTTCTGTTATTCTTCCTCCTAATCGGTCATACCTAGCCTCGATATTATGATATTATCATTACATTTTGAACGCTTGACCATCCGCTATTAAGATCAGCTCTTAGATGGTCTCCTTGGTGGGGTTGTACTGTAATGGTTACACTAAAATATGCTGTATGTGTTATAGGGTTTTTTTTTTTTGTAGTGTCACCCCTATTGAAAGGGTAAGCCATGCTGTCTTATGAGACACCTATCTTTTGTGCGTAATGTACCTCCCGAATCCCTTCATTCGTTACCGGGTGCCTGGATTAGATGGTCCTATGGTAACTATTATTTAACTAGCTTGCAGCTCATCAACTGACCGCATCAGTTCAACTCAGTCTCCATTGGGGTTCGAACATTCGATCTCCCGCTCCGAAGGTAGACACCCTAATCACTCGGCTATGGTTGTAGCTATTATGCAGCAAACTTTGTTTCTTTTTCATACTGTGAAAATAATCAAAATATTTTTTTTCAAATGTCATGCATGTACATCAACGATAACAACAACAACTAACATTCACTGTGTTAAAAAGCCAATGATCAAAGTTACATCTCAGTATATTAAAGTAATTGCCAATATTTCAGGCTTACTATGGTCCTTAATGTTGGAACAATTACCTGGGTCTTCAGTGGTGGTAATCGTTACTCTAAGTGTACATAATTAAGACCACAAGCACGTCTTGTCTCTCGCTCGCCAGGCTACGGAATGACTTCGCGCCATATTAGATCTCGTAAAGCGTCTCTAGTTACGAGATCGACCCAGATCACGCACCGACTTCCGGAAGAGCGAATCGGCCGCTTATGCAAATTCACTACAATATGTATAATGGTCAATAATGACATATCGTTAGCCAACAATTATATTCGTATGTATATGTAAACCGGAAATAAGAACTGAATCTCGAATCAGTAATGATACCGCAATCAATACTATACTCGGACACTCCCGTAACTGAGAAATTCAAAAGTGTAGGATTACAAATGTTGGCATTGTGGTTTCCGGTCACTACTTTTTTAACACTAGGTACTCGTTTTCAAGAATCATTCTCAGAATGACATACTTTCAAACGTGTTTATCGTTCGCGATTGACAAAGTGGGCAAGTACACATTTAAAAGAGAAACAGATTGTTTCCATCGCTGGATCATAATGGAAAGTAGTCCGTGAACAGCATTAACAATATGGGGGTCTGTCTATTATGTCCGAAGCATTTTCTTTAGACAAACGCCGAGGAGATCCGATTGATGATAATGTTGTAGTAAGTAATGGCGTAAACAAGGATTGCATACTACAGACTCCATTATTTAGACATTCATTAATAAAGCATGGAATATACTAGATAACGTAAACATTCACTGTAGTAAGAAACCTCGGAGATTATAAGCTGGGTCTAAGCACATTTATTCTGAAACCGCTGAACAGACATGACCATTCTAGACATAATTAACCTCTCTAGAGTTACTGTTCTTGCCTTCCGTTGACGTGTACATACATGCGAATATAATCCAGATTGTATTTCAAACAGCCACTACAAATGTTTTCTAAATACTATCAAAAATAGCACAGCATCTATCCCCTGTAGCTCAATAATATAGCTTACACCGTATAGAGCTTAAAGATCACACCGTACAGTTTACACCGTACATAGCTTATAACGTAGAGGATGGCGCCGTATAGAGCTTGCTCAACATAGAGCTTATCGTAAGCTCTATAAGAGATTAGTATGAACTATTTTGACGTACTTAGAGCTCATCTGTTGAAAAGTGTTAAAGAAAGAATGACGAACTTCATAAATGATGAGTTTTGTATGCATGTTTCATATTTTTACAACGAACAATAACTCTGACAAAACAGTCGAATGACAAAATGGTAGCGTTATGCATTATATTTGCATTATATTGATAATTTGATAAAGGGCAACAACTCTGACTAACTTGGTGGGTTGACAAAATGGTGGCATAATGAGTTGCAGCTCTTGATAGTAATCATATTGTGACGGTTTGATGAAATTCGCATAAAAAAAATACAAAATAGTAAAAAAAAGGTACAAAATAAGCAACTGACGTTGACATCTTAAAACATAATTATTCAGATACACATGTATAATCTAATTCGTTCAAAGTATGTACTGTTCATTTTGTGACTGTTCAAAACATGTTGTATTCAGTATATGAGTAACATTTGATGTAAAAATAAGTTTATATATGCTCACAATAAATATCTGTATGAAAAATACAATGTTTTATATCTTTAATGGGAATATTTGGGTTCTCCATAACATTAAGAAACAAACCTCATCGGCAAAAAAACTTGGAAATAAACACCATTGATGACAAAATTATTTACTTTTAGTGTACATGTATATTAAAGAGATGCTAGAAGATTGTGTGGGTGTCAATTACGAGTATTGTAATAGCTAGAAGCCCAATGACAAAAATGCCGAGTTATTTTCAAATATGCCAATGCATAATGGAGATACAACCCGGCAAGGAAACTCCGGACGGACGGACTAACTAATTAACCAACAAACGTAAGTAACATGCTAACTAAGGTACAGCAACGCATCTGCCTTTGTGGCATCTAAGACGAGCTGACCGCATTTGTGTAACATAGTTGGTATTACATAAATATAACTTATCATGTACTTTTCAATTTTAAATAAACACACTACAACTTTCCCCAAAGCAATCCACTCTCGAGCAACAACATCCCTTCAACAACAGATTGGTTTTCCCAACTGTATCATTTATCTATATCTTTATTTGTTCATTTAACTAGTGTTGGGTTATAACCTATAAAAATACTATCGATTATCGGACCACCGCATTCGATTGTCTATCGATAGAACAAACGGTTTCACAGTTTCTTTTACGACCATTCTTCCGTTGAAAGTCCCAACCCTTCCATACAATATTGACCAGATTTTAAGCATGAATAAGTCTCTACCTCCAAGATTGAAGTTGAATTAACCTTTTAAATTCCAAACAAACATATAACACTAAATACAAGTTTATGACAAAATTAATACACTTAGCAGTATCAGAGACGTATAATACAATCTGGCAGTATATACAATTGTGTTGACAAGTTGGCATTTGCTGTTTTTTCCTGAACATATAGTTAGCAACCTCAAGGCCCAGAATCCAGCAGTGTCAGACAACTTAATCATTCGCTTGTTAAAAAGAACTATCGATTGTCTCCGATTTTAGAGTGGTTCGATTAGTTACCGATTTACAGACTGAGGCAATCGAGGAAAACACTAATTTTAACCTCTCTATAGTAACAAGCTCTTAACAACGACATAACTTTGCTTCTCCCAAAGGATGTTGCTTTGAGAGGTTGCACTGTAGATCTATTGTAGTTTCTCCAGAATCTTTTATGTAAATATGTAATCTCTCCAGCTGATGAGAGGCGATTGTAAGTTAATGGTTGTTCACAAACAAATTAGTTTCTCAAGTGTTTCTTATTCATTACTTCTTCAATGACTTTCTTAAATCCTAGAACTGTGAGCTTTATTATAATTAATATATTCATTTGACCTAATTAAACCCTTTTAAAATCCTGCAAAATCGTCCAATTATTGGTACGATTTTGTAATGTTTATAAAATCCATGTTTTAAATGTTCATCAGTTCTGACCATTATTTGGTACTATCAACACGCCGCACTCTGGAGGAGAAGTCAGCTTTGTCTGTTCAGTTTTTGAGTTTTCAGTTCGTTTTTTTTCAGTTTATTTTAAATTTAGTTTTTAGTTTGGGTTTTGTTTTGATCAGAATATAATTTATACAAAAGAGAACTGTTATTACTTAGTTATGATCTATTCCAATTTGAACCTGGGTTGAGCATATCTTAGTAGCTGAAGAGAACTAATTCCGCTACAGTTGTTGTTTTTCCGTATTTCCTCTATCAAAAATGATAAGTATTCAAATTTCATGTGCTGATTTAAGACATAGAGCAAAACGTTTTGCTATAACATTGCCAGCTCAATTTTGTAACTTGTTTGTATTGGAATTATATGTTTACATCCAATATCTGTACAAATAATGTTTTGCTCAGTAAATAGTATGAGGCAAAACGTGAATATCTATTTATCACGAATGTCATGTTTTTTATGTTTTCCAGTAGGCCCATTGAAACACCGCATAAATATACTGTAATTACATTTGTATTATCGTTGAAATCTATACTTGGCGTATGATGTTATGGAATATTTTCCCACAGAATGAAAAGAATAAAAACTCTTTCAATGTTTTAATGTCGTAAATTTGAACCAAGAAATGCTAAGTAAATACTGATTGAGTTGTTGATACGAGATATGAACAACATATCAGTCATGAAATCTAATTGCTCCTTACAATAAGTTTCTCGTGAAAAACTTAAAAAGACATTATTATGCCAAACCATATGTTGCTAAATTCCCCTCCATGGATACCGTGGTAAGATGGGATGTTCAAAAATGAACGAGAGTCATTCCAAATATTCACCAGTGCACTAATTGGTTGTTATTCCAATTGTAAACATATGGCTAAATATCTACATCGACAACACAATTTCTTATATAAGGGCATGGAATAATGCTCAATACTATAAAACAAATGATTAGGTAATGAACGATACGTGTAAATTTTGTGCAAACATTAATAAGAGATCTTCCATAGCTAAACATGATTCATACATTGTTGCGAGTTATCTTTCTTGAAGAAATTGTAATACAACTCAGGCAGGACACAGGCAGGGTCTACTTCACTTACGTATTAATTTCTTGCGTTATTCGAACAAGCTCCAAATTTAGCACATTATTGAAAACACTCGATAAATAATTATAGAAATATCCACATAAAAGTACTTGTTGCGCGAACACAATACAGTCATCAGAAAAGAAAGGTTGCAGGAATAGACCATGATGCAAATTACTCCAGACTAGGTTCATAAAACGTTCAACCTTTTTACAGATGTCAAGTAGTCCAACGAAATGGCACATAAAATCAAGAAGGATCTGTTGACAGCATTTGATATTGTATGCGTGTCAATAAACATAATGAGTTGCATGAAATACAAACATGACAGAGTGAATCAAGATTTTACAAATTCTTCAATGCTCCACACAAAGTGCAATCATATACGTGTTAGTACATCACGTATTAGACGGATTAGAAATGTCATGTTGACGTCTTTAACAGTATTCGAACAGACGTTTTGAAAGCACTAGCCCAGACTGTATGTGGACTGTTGAAAATAGACAATTTACCACTAGCCCGAATACACAAGTTTGAGAAAGTTCACTAGCCCGAATAGAAATTTACTGTGGGCTAGTGGGTTAGCGTGAAGACTGCTTTAAATGGTACGATTGCACGTGCCAGGGTCAATATGTACAATGTGGCACACGTGCTATACAAAAAGTACAAAAAAGCAAAGCCGTAAGAAAAATCGGATTTGAATTCACCAATACCTTAATATCACCCGACGCCACCCTCCCTCGAAAAAAAGTCACCGACCATAGATAGAAATTGAATATCATTGAATGAAAAAGCATTCAATCACATGTATTCAATGTAACCTTTCACTTTTTGTCTCATCATACCAAGCATGAATACTGCAATTAGTATGCCTATACTTATCATGCACGCTCTCCACTGCTTACTTCCCTAAATACTATGCGCCCCCCCCCCCCCCCCCCCCCCGCTTGAAATCCTGGACCGACCTCTGGATATAACATGTTTATACATTCAGTAATTGACCAGTTTTATGTAATTCAATAAACAACAAGGCCACCTCACACATTACTTTTGTGGCAAAAACAAAAAGGAAAAGAAAAGATCCGGAAACATGGAAGACCTAGCCGAAGAGATTTGTCCCATGAAATAAGTCAGACTTTTGAAACAACCCTCGTACTTAGAAGATGACGTCATCGAAAGCATGGCCATTGATTGGATCACAATCACTTTCTTGGAAACAAGATTTTCAACACTTTCACAAGAGAAAACAGAGCTTGCACTCGTGTATCACAGAGTAACTTCTGTATCATTTTTACGCTTTTCTGTGAATTTACCAAACATCAAAACTTAAAATATGTTGCGATACATTGTGTTCCTTGTCTTGGCCATGTCTTATGGCGTTTGTGAGGAACCGAAAAGTTGTTCACAGTTTTATTATGTAGACAAACTTTTGGACAAGATGATAAGAATGGAAGTGAAAGTTGAAGGTATTGATAAAGAAGTAACCACGACATTAAAAGAACTCAAGCGCGAGAGAGAAGAATTCAAGAATGACATAGCCTCGACGAACACTGAAGTCGTTTCAACATTAGAAGAACTAAAACGTGAAAGAGAAGAATTCAAGAATGACATTACGGAACTGAAGACAGCGTCGCCCGATGACATTACTAATTTAATAAATCGAGGTTCGTTAGTTTCCTTTCATTCTTCTTCACAAATAAGCTTCGCTGTTTTGTGTACACTACAATGCAACTAAATTATTATGTAAATCGAATGTATTTTCATTTATCAAATTTTAATTATTTTCTTACTTTTTCAAGACATGGCAAATATTAAAAATCTTGAAGACGCTTATGATAATTTATGCTGCACTCGACGTACATTTTAGTAACATAGTAATATGGTACTTAATGTAAATTTCAGTAAAAACGCCTACGATAGTCTTCAAGGCAAGAACGGCAGAAGATCAAAGTCCTGCGACAGGTCAGACGATAATCTTCAAAGACACCATGTTGAACTATGGAAATGGATATGATAATACGACTGGAATCTTCACGGCACCAGTAAATGGAACTTATTTGTTCACCTTTCATCTTTGCACAAATTCCAATAAATACATGAACTACGGACTTGTATACAACAACATTTTACATACAGCAGGAACATTTTATGATGAGATCGCTGTTGTTTGCCATACGGCTGATGGTATGTTACAGTTGAGTGCCGGACATAAAGTTTGGATAAAGTGTTTAATGAACACATCTTCCGGCAATGTTTTATACGAGTACACGTCTACATACAACCAATGGAATACTTTCTCCGGCATGTTGATACATAAGTAACAGCTACAATATCGTATGGTGCATGCTTAATGAAAGATTTAATTCAAGATATACTTCAGGACATATTTGTATATGTATATATAAAGATAACTTGAATTTATCTTTGATAATTTAAGTGTTAAATTAAATGTTTTATATTAACATTTGTATATATATACGTGGTGTTCGTTATTTGGTTTAGAATGATTTCTTACAAAATATTGTTGTACCGTATGGCTAAAAGAACGAATCTGACAAGAAAACTATGTTTATTTCAAGTAATATTATTTGAAACATCTCGTATAAATTGAGTTATAAATGTAGTACTTAAACAGGTACAGATCATTTCTATTCTAAAATTCAGTTTGGGACCTCAGTGTTAAAATTTTAGATATATATTACCGAATATCTTTGCGTTACTCCATCCGTCAGTTCTGATTATGTCCGATAAAGGAAAGTTTTCTTTTATAAAAAGCACGCGACGTAGCAGTTGTCATTGTACTGTGAGGTTTGACATCATTCTGGCCTTCTGTGACAAAACTACCATCAGTAACCGAAGGTGTCCACGTGGCAACTGAACGTCCAAAGACAAAGTCAAAATACGTTTTCTCATTCATGACACATGAAAAAATGAGGTTAAAGGTTAACATTTCAAAATGAATCACCATGTTTACAACACCTACTTACACCAACATGTGTTCCCACGTCACTTTCATTTATTCATGTACATAGCTATGCACAGATGCTCATCATCTAAGTACAGATGCAATTTTTTATTCAAAGTTTTCCTGGTACGACACATATAGTCACTACAATAGTTATTGTTGGTGAGTGAGTGAGCAAGCTGCGACGATTATAGACTAGTGATTTTTTACAAACAAGAGGTAACTGATTTGTGCTTATTAATCTCTATACACTGTTAATTGTGCGATAAGCCACAAAAAGCTTCTAGGTTTCACAAACCCGACACATATCTCTTTTGACGACTTTAAACCTTTTACGATAGCATTTTACTGACCGATATTATCAGATTCTTAAGCATGAACTATCAAAGTTACGTTTCTATATACAAGTACTAATTTTTGTCCTACCTGCCATTTCTACTGGGGGCAAATGTCCACATGACCATTTCATTGGTGTGGGGGGGGGGAACAAATAGTCGAGATGCACTGTACAAAATTAATGCCATATAGCTGTTTAGTTTTCGGACATTGGCAAAATCAAGCATGACGATACTTTGTTACTTTTTTCTCACCAGCTATGTCAGACAATCCTCAAATTTGAAAATAACTGTAAAATGCTCAAATAAGCAAAATTAACTATTTATGATATGATTCTAACATTTGAAGTGCATCTGTAACAGGTAGATATGTTGCTAATATCTGTCATATTTGTTTTTGTTTACCATACAGGCTCACCAGAGCTGTTACTTGATTCACATGTTTTTTTTTTAACTTTGAGTATTCATTTAACATTTAAATATTTCAAACCATGTGTATTATTACCATAACAGTCCATGCCATAATTAAAACGTTTCGATATTTAATTTAATACTGTTGTTTTCAGACAATAACGAGCAACTATCAATTATGAATTCTGCCCTAAAATTTTATAACGACAACACTTTTAACCAATGACAAACTTCCTTCTCCAGCTGAAAATTTTGTATCTAACGATTTCATTGGTTCAAATGTAGGTCAAACTCAATTTCAATACATTGTCAACTGCGCCGAAAAATAAACGAAACATTAGAACAGTATGATAATGTTTTTTCATTTGTCCTGTTTATTTTGCTGTTGGCATGTGTGTTACTGTATATATATGTTGTTTATAAATGAGTATGGCTTATGGCCTATTGATAGCAGCAAAGACCTCAGGCTATGCTATATCTATAGTACAGGTCTTTGATAGCAGGACTAAAACTATATATACCTTTAAAATTTCCGAAAATTCTAACAATAGTTTGTGTTCATATACCCATGTTTGTTATTAGTAAAACTGAATCATTAATTGAACAAAATAATTAAATTAGTGAAACATATCTGTAAATAAATTCACACAAACAAATATTTTATCAACAGGGAATCATGTGGAAATATGCTGTCATATACATTATTGGGTGTGTAATATTAATGATGACAAGAGCGGACGAAACAAACAATTGTGAACCAACATTTTGTGTGAATCCGAAGCCGCTACCTGGAACACCTTGTAGTTATTGTCCAACAGGTAACACGAGATAATTACAATATAAATAATGTATCATTTTATTTACATTGGGGTTTATTATCACACCGAGAGCCAAGGTTATTTGGCGATTTATCCACCTTTGTTAGTAGAGGAACTACCCAGACATACACCTGGGCCGAACCAACGACCTTCCGTATGCTCCGCGCATACCGTCCAGGGTGGTTTTCGATCTAACAAATGAGGCAGTCTTCTTATATGGTTTCAACGTGTAAATACAGGAAATATAAAAACGTTCCCAAATAGAAATTGCATTTTAAATGGTCTTAATATTGTGATGATCACTGGTTGATTTTACAATTGCGTTTTTATGATTTGAAAAATGAAAGTTTGTCTGGACATTCTGTTTAATGTGTCAAGTTAAGAAATGGTGGATCAAAAACTGCGATTTCGTCCAGCAAGGGATATGTCCTACATGCGTTTGAAATGAATCTGTCAAAAAAATCTTAGTAAATAAGTCAAATTTGGAACAGGTGGGTCAGTGTCAACAAGATGCACCATGCTACCACATCGCTTGATTTCGCTGCTCATATGTAAATCATAACTTTTGTTGACATTATCAACTAGGTCGGACATGTGTTACAGCCAGTGGTCACACCATAACAGCTGGTAGGGTACATATGGTTAATGGACAGAAATGTCAATGTAGGGAGCCAACTGACCCATTCTGGAACCTCGCAAGATGCTCATATTGAATTAAATACAATATTTTATATTTCCATTATGAATTTTACCATAGACTCTATATATGTAGTACAGTACATGTGTATACTCCCTGTTTTTTATTAACTATGTATCATTTCCATTTCATCTTTTAAAAATGTACAGATATTAAAGTGTGAAGCTATATCTGACAATCCTATTATTGGCAGAATGATCATTTATATGTGATAAGAATCATACCTATAAGTACCTAAATTTAAAAGATGAATATATTGGAAGCGACCTGTAATTTTTTATGAAAACTATCAATGGAAATTAAAGGGAGATTACTTTGGAATTAAAAATAAAAACTATCTTGCAATACATTGCTTTTTATATTTTTGTGAAAGTGAGTGGGGATTGTTTGAATTCAGTAAACACTGCTTGAATTGTTAAACTGTAAAGTAAAATGTGAGGGAATTTCTGATCATTCTGATAGCAAATTTATGATTACAATACTTTACACTTATTGAAATTTATGTAGCATTTCATGTCAGATATAGTTTTATACACATTAAAATCTATAAATTATATTATCATAGGTTTTAATAAACTCTTACAATAGTAAGTTACATCAATATTTGTACATGCAACTCACAATCTACATTGTATAATAAATCATGTATAGCTTGACCATGTGATTTGAGCCATGAAGAAATTATTCAGAATAATTCACTAAGTCAGGGATATGAATATTAGGAACAATTTTAGAATTGAACTCATGCCTGTTGGTTCATAGAGATTATGTTCTACCCAACGCACCAGATACACTTACAATTACTGCCATACTAAATTATTATTTATTATCTGTCAATGCCTTTTATTCAATAACATATGTTCAAAATATGTTCCACATCCCCGCCAGCAGACTTGGCATATTCATCCGTCATGGCTCAACACACAGGGTCGAACTATACAATTATTTTCATACAGAGAAGTACTGCATATGAGAGAAGCAGTGTAATTCCTAAATAAAAGCCATTTTATACCAATGTCAAATATAAAATCAAAGCAGTGCTGAAGGAATTTCGGCAAATGAAGCAAACTGCTATTTGAAAAAAGGTATTAAAGCATAATTAAGTTTATTGAAGTTGCAGTCTTCAAAAATTTTAAGTTTCACAATTCGGTTGAGACATATATTTATATGCTACCGGTACATATAAAGTTGCCTCTCAAATGGGGGAACTCTGAAAACTTCAGGAAATGAAAGTATTTGAAGATGCCACTAACATGCTACATTCATTCAATCTGAACAGTGGTATGGTACAATTTCATAACGCAACACAAGAATATTTCATTTAAAATTTATTACATTTTTATCTAATAAAATTAACATGCATAACAAAAATATCCTTCAATCCAAAATAATAAAATTAAATTGATGCATACATTTAGACCTGCAGAGAACTTAAGATTTTTAAAAGATAATCTGACATAGAATTATTATCACAAATATGCACATACTAAATTAAAAGGATATAATACAACCCTGGAAGAACCATATTTTGGCCACTTTGACTACTTAATAGCTATTAATGTTTTAAAATTTCAGTCAACACATCTTTCAAAAAACACATACAGAGTATAAGTTAACTCTTTATAAAGTCAACAGTAAACATGTATATCACAGTGCTGGGTTTGACATACAATCATATTTCAATAAAATAATGATCACATCATTGTTTTACTATGCTAAGTAATGTAATAAATGGTACAAGGTGTTTAGATAAACTAACAGATCACACGCAGGTTCTTACTGATGTTTGAACCCAGGACCCCGCATACCACAAGCAAACAAAAACCATATCATTACATGTTATACTGTTGGAAATGTCATAAATGTCTAACTCTAGTCTAAACAGCACCGAAGACTAAATAAACGAATTACCGGTATGCTAAACAAGCTATTAGTCTTATACAGAATTCGAAAGACCCTAATACTATTAATAAAATACTTATCTTAGAGTAAATAGCTCAATATATAAATATTAAAAATACACTTTACATATAAAACAAATAAAACCAGAGAGTTTGCTAATTTAAAAACAATCAAATATTTACTGTAACTAGAACGACAATACAGCAGTCAGAATTTTGATGATCGATACCTGACTAGGAATAACTACAATATATATAAAACACATGGAAGCTATACATCCAGACATGAAGCACATACTACATGCAGCACCATAACACAATGACTATACTCTAGAACACAATGCTAGTTCTATAAGAGTTCACGAGGTAGAAGGGAAAATACTTCTTTTGATGGTATACATTAGTTATAAAATATCAAGAATTTAACATCATGACTATTCAATCATTGTGTATATATATATATAAAACATGGAAGACGAAGAATTAACAATATGGGTCAATAATTTTGTGTAATTCACAAAAATTGTCAATATTTCTATGCAATTTACAAAATGGGTCAATAGCCTGGTATAATTTACAAAAAGAGGCAATATTTTGGTTTAATTGACAAAAATTGTCAATAATTTGGTGGAATCAACAAAACGGTCAATACTTTGTATCATTTACAAAAAGAGGCAATATTTTGTTTTAATTGACAAAAAGCATCAATAATTTGGTGAAATTAGCAAAATGGGTCAATAATTTGGTGCAATATCTTATTTACAAAAAGGGTAAAAACTTTGGTGTACATGTACTAGTAATTGACAACAAACAAATAAACTTAAAAGTTGAGATGTGTACATACATAGTAGTTCTTATTAGTGTATGCTGCAATGCATACTTGAGCACACCTGGTTATATCCTATGAAATCATTGTCAATAAAAGTGGGGGTCATTATAAGGGCCCCAAGTAAGAAATCACATCTAACTCTTCAAACATCTTAAATTACATAAATGCTAAGGATGAACACTTGATTTTAGTGAAATGAAAGGGTTCTACACAAACCCTTACGGATTCTGAGACCAAATATCAAGCACAAATAGCAAACAATGTACCTTACATAGGACACATAATGAAAATGAACCCTGAATTTGAAAATGACCATTTCAGCAGCACATGTATTTGTCATAATTTCCCCTCCAAGGAATATCCCTGCTTTATATCAAAATGCACCAATTATCTCCTGAGAAAACATCAAAAAGGATAAATGCGATTTAAAACAAATCAATAATAGGAAACAATAGCATCCTTAATAAATATACTAGTTACATGAATACTTAAACAAAGGACAATCAAGCTATTAATATCAATAAACAGACGCACTGCAAGTGGCACCAATGCTTGTCTGTTCACCATCTCAGTGAGATCTATCCAACTATGAAGTTTCATGTAGCTACCTTTTAGTTTCTGAGTTATAAGCAACATTAAAGTTTTTGCACAGACGCAGCAGTGATCACAATAGCACAACCTTTTCTCCAAAAAACAACCTAGCTAAAAATCACTTCGTAACCTCAACAAAAAATTGATAATACATATCATGACCAGAATCACTACAGCATGGAATACCTCTCTCAGTGAATGTCGAAATAATTAATAAGGACCACCGCTCCTAGTATAAATTTATAAAATTCAGTTCTAAACCTAGAGAGCTGCGGCTGTGCGCCAGACTTGTAACCTGGCGATCTGGGTTCAAATCCAGGTGGCGCTCTGGGTTCAAATCCAGGTGGCACTCTGGGTTCAAATCCAGGTGGCACTCTGGGTTCAAATCCAGGTGGCGCTCTGGGTTCAAATCCAGGTGGCGCAGGTCGTATCATTATATGAAAATTTAACAACATTGTCTTATTTTCTTCCATACATGAAGAAGTTATTGTCTCTTTGTGGAAGGGTAAGTTAGTACCGGTTAGAGTACAGTCCAGTCACCATATATAAATCAAATATCATTGAAAAACAACATTAAATCCACTAAGATTAAATAAAAACCTGACTCATATCTTGCCCGTAGATAAACTATATTCTTACACTGGTATTCAAACATAGCTTTATACTTGGAAAATTATCAGTTTTTAACAATTAAACAACCAGTCATTCTAAAACATAACTTAAACCATTCCATCCCGTCATCATTCTGACTGAAGTTCAATTATTGATTATCACAATAAATACTGTAACTACCATATAAGGGTAAAAATCAGAAAATATCATCTTTGATGTAAAAAATACATAATTTGCATAAAATATGACTCACTTTGACCTCAGACTTTGCACACATATTCATTATCTCATAAACTTTTATCTGCAGTCAAAATTTATCTAAAAATATTAAGTGATATACAATCAAATTTGTAAACAAAGATGTCCCTCGGGAAAGACATAATGTGGCCTTTATTGACAGGTGGACTTTATTTGGAGATTTTGTTCTATATTATTGATGACTTTTTAAAAGAATTACCTTAATTCAAAGGACGGCCTTTATTTGAAGGTGGCCACTAACATAGGTATGACTGTATATAAATACGGTATATCTAAAATAGAAACTTTGGCACAATGGCAAAAATGACAGATTAATCTCCCCTTAGCACATTATTAAGAGGTACATGACTTCACAGTAATTTTATAAGTACGAATAATCTTGTAACTGATATTCATATTGTTACAATCACGGCTGCACTATATAGCATAGATCAGTAAAAATGTAAACAAGAACGCTGTGAGCAGTGCCAACGCTTGTCAGTTCATCACCTCAAAGAGATCTATCCAACTATGAAGTTCCATGTTGTTACCTTTTAATATTTCCGAATAATTATGCAGATGCCGCAATATTCACAATAGCTCGACTTTTTCTTCAAAAACAGAAAAGCTAAAAACAGATGTGTTCAACAATAATAAGTAAAGTCTAGTGAAAACCATTTTGTTCTCCATTCTGCACAGTTTGATCTAATTTCCCGGAGTATTTCTTCTTGAATCCCAGGTATAAGTGATCTAATTGCATGTACAAGTCCTCTGCCTTGCTTTCCTCAACATTAAGCTGTAAATATAAAAGTTGATAAGTTTGAAAAAAAACAGCTGCTGAAACAGGAGCAGTAACAACATGCACAGACACAAACAAAGTAAATTTCTATTCCTCTTAAAAACTGTGTATTTAATAATATCTAGTAACTAAAGCTTGTCACAGAGGTGACTAATGCCCCCGCCACCTCTTAGACACTAAGAATGCACTAGTACACTAAATGGCTAAGTTCAAGGGCACATAACTCTGGAATAAATGAATTGCTGGGCATGAAAATTGTGTCTTGCATGGTGATAACATATTTCAAGCTTCATTGTGGAAGTAGTTCGCTCCACAAGCCTGTGATATTGTATGCGGATAGACTGACGGACGGACCAACTAACCGACCGACAGAGTCACTCCAATATAACCTTCATTTGCAAGGGTATAATAATATTATAGTTTTTTAACAAACTCTTACAAAGGTAAGTTATATCAGTATTAATTTGTACACATAACTCAGTTTGTAATTACATCACATACAAATTTACATACAGACATATACAGAATATGAGAGTATCAGTATCAGAGTGTAAATCTTGACTAAAAGAGTCGGTGTATACCAATATCAAATATTCATTTATCTGTTGTTTAACAAGCTATTCAAACAGCTATGGTCATTTCAGATCAGCCACAGAAAGAGGGGTGATAAGATTCAGGAGAACCAGGCATTTATAATTTTATATCCGTCATCTTTTCGACTAGTTTTCCAGGATCTTCATTGTGACTGGTGTAAAGCTCTGATACACGCCTCGCCATTTTTTCTGTGATTTTCTATACACAGTACTTGGCTCGGCAGTTGGAATGGGGACAATGAAAAAGCATCCCTGAGAAAAATTTGAATGATGGAGATGGAGCCGAGAATCGAAATTAAGACCTTCTGTTGAGAAGAACAGTGCGCTAACACTCAACCACCTATCACCCCCAACAAAGTGAAACACAATCAGTACTACAACTATTCAAAGAATAAACTCATACATATCAAGGCATTGCTAAAGTACTATAAAATATATTAAAACTATAACCTTCCAACTACATCTATAATTTAATTTGTTAATGATTTATACAAGCCGGTAATAAGATCTGTATAGTCCGAAAATGAAAATACTTTGAAGGCTGATATACAAAGTAAGGCAATACAACACAACATAAGCTAACGAGGGATGAGAAGTCTTAACACATGCTTAGTCAAACCTATGTTAGTGGTCAACTCTGAATAAAGGCCACCCTGTGAATAAAGGTAAATGTTTTAAAACCCGTCATTGATGATTTCAACACTGACATCCAAATATGGGCCACCTGTCAATATATAGGTGACCGGTCACATTTTGTCTTTCCCAAAGATGGCCTTCGTTCACAGGTTTTGACTGTATATTGAAAAATAATAAAAACCTTTTCTTCTCCTATATATGGCTTCCCAAAAACAGAACAGTTGCTTAGATACTTCACTCTTGGATTGAAGCTTTCACATTTCTGTTTTGAAATCCAAACCTGTTCAGGAAAAAAGAGTAACGGATAACAATTAAGAACAATGTGAAAGAATTCTATGTCAGATTTTTTTGCACAACAAATGACAAAAAAAAAGAGAAAACTTTCACTAACCATTTGATAAATACACTAATTAATGTACCTTTAAATAACACAACACATCTAAAATAAAGAAGGCAAATGAAATAAATGCGACCATCAAGTCAAGGATATTCCTCTTTAAAAAGAGCATAGGGCATTTAAATTGACACACGTTAAGGCAGTTGAGTACTTACAAGAACTTCTGCACCATTGTAGGCACTACAAGTCAATGAGGACACAAAAAGACGCATCTAAAAACAGAAATTACAAGCAAATTAATGACATATACAGTGTTCGAACAAATTTTTTAAAGCACTAGCCCGAACCATATGTAGACTGTTGAAAATAAACAATTTACCATTAGCCCGAATACACAATTTTTAGAAAATTCATTAGCCCGAAAGGAAATTTACTAGCCAAAGGCTGTGGGCTAGTGGGTTAGCGTGAAGACTGCATATACAAAATTATTTATTTATTTCATTGGATTTAACACCATTTTCAACATTATTTCAGTTTACATGTATATCATGGCGAGCAGAAATCCTAACCAGCATCCCTGGACTTCATTCAGGCCTTAACCAGTACTAATCACATTCGATCATAATTCAGAGGTGGAGGACAATTTAACATAGGATGTAATATCTTCAGTCAAATTTGTCACAGACAGTGTGAGCCTCGCCCGGGGTTCGAACTCACAACCTCTTTGATCAGTAGACCAACACCGAGCTAACCAGACGGACTATACAAAATTAAATTCAAACCATATAATGTTGATAAATAAAACAACAAGGGAAGTTGATATAGACAATTATAAGGTAAAGGCTTTGTGTGTCAAAGTGTTGCCCATATTTTAAGGGCAAGCCAAGTTGGCTTACAAGATACCTATCTTTTGTTCACACAGTACTTCACACTACCTCTGGAAACCCTTTTGCCACCAGGCACCTGGGTGAGATGGGCCTACCGTAACCATTATAGAATTTTATAGACTGAAAAATCTTGCCACCACTTGAATGTAGGAAAACAAGGTTTAATTCTATTCCATTAAAAATGTATGTGTGTTGTTTTTTATTAAATAAAATTATGAAATAAATGTTTCATTAAAATACACTATACAGTAGTAGAGAAATCGAGACTAGAAATGTTGACCAACTCAGAGGAAACTAATTTATAGTTGAACCTGTAGCGTTTTTTTTACTGCATTTTAATCAAAAGACATCAAAAAAGTTAAAGAAAAACTTACAAAGTACAAGAATGGCATGACTATCATCCATATCCAAGATGGTAAAATACCAAATGTCAAGTTGGACATAACAAGACCAGGGCACGCTGTTATTGAGTATATACCCTGAAAATGTAATACATCATCATTTCATATCACCAGTCCATACATCACATCCAGGCAACAGATTTACTTTTATTATCTTTAATGACAATCTACGATTGTTAAGCAACCGTCTGCAGCCGATAAATTTGGCAAAAATATTGATACAAACATATCGTCTGCTTATTTCTAGGATTTTTTTCCATTTTGAGAACATCTGGTTTTAAAGTTTTAAGTTTGGCATAAATAAGCTGGTTTCAGGTTTGTGGAATTTGGATTAACCCTATTTAGAAGAAATCTAGAATCAGATAAGAATGTTCATCGTAAAGAGTTTATCGAGACAAAAAAGATGGTACCAAAATCACAATATCTCCAAATATTGAGTTATGGGAGTTGCAGAAACAAACCACATTCCTATCTAATTTCTTTGATATTACAAATATCTATATCCGAATTTCCCAATAAATAGCCAATTTAAACCAACAGGGCATACAAAAGTCAGAAGTATAAAAAATAAGATTCAACATAATAACTGGATCAGATAATATAGAGCTTAAATAAAAAGATAAAAGCTTTAAAACTTCATCTAAGCATTTTTGTTTCAATAGATTAATACCTTCTTGTTAAGTCTTTCATTTAAGGCCAAATTTAATACATCGGTAGCATGTTTTGATGAACTGTATGGCTCATAACTGAAAAATAGAACAGATTAATCATCTAGCTGCGGCCCATGGTCAAGTGGTAAGTGCACTATGCTTGTAACCTGGTGATTTGGATTCGAATCCCTGTTGCATCAGGTCATACCCTTCCATGTAAATTGTACAAAATGTCAATTTTAATCCACACAAGAAGTTGCAGCTCCCTGTGGAAGGCTGCTTCACAACCATTTATACATAACTGATCATTGTTGGGAGCCTCCTTGGTTAAGTGGTTATGGTTTCTTATTGACTAGAAATCACTAGACCTTTACTGCCGTGAGTTCACATCCTAGCTAGGACTAAATTACATAATTATGTAAAGATGTTGTCCAGCTAGCTTACTGATGGTCAGTAGGTCTACCAATGTGCATGGCTGCAGACATCCTCCCTCGTTAAAGCTGGAAAAGTAGTCGAATGACCTTGGCTTGGGTGCAACGTTAAAAAAAAGCAGTAAAAAAGAGTATTACAGTCAAATCTGTGAATAAAGGTCACCCTTGAGAAAGACATAATGTAGCCTTAAATGACAGCTGACCTTTATTCAGAGGTCATTTTGTTCTAAATAACCGAGGATAGTTTTCAAAAGCATGTTCGTATACTTGGGGTGGTCTTTATTCAGAGGTGGCTGCTAACACAGGTTTGATAGTATTTGAAACAATTTGACATAATTATAAGCAATGCAAATATAAAATATTCTTATATACTGTATTTTCATTTAATTTTGTTGGGCTCAATTTTCGTGGATTTTACTCAAATTCGTGGATTTTGATTTTTGAAAAGAAATGCCTTATCTCTGCATTCAATTTCGTGGGGATTTGATTTCGTTGATGAGCCTACCCACGAAATCCACAAAATTAAATCCCCAACAAAAATTAATGATTCCACAGTATATGATCATAGATTAATAAAAATTGTACCCATTTCTGTGCTGAATGTCACTAAAGTTCAGATCGTCTGAATTAGCATTCTGTGATGAAGTCCATATCACTTTTGTTGTACCACCACAAAAATCTTCTAACTCTCTGACCTATTAAATATGGAACACACACTACCAAACAGTCAAACCAATGTTGTAAATGAAAGTATTGTGTACATGGCCTTTTTTCCAAATACTAGTATTGGGAAGGGGCCTTAGCCTTTCATTTTGGGAAATTCAAGCGTGATATTTGGCCAAATTATGAAAAGGTTAGACTACTGAGTTTGAACAGCATTGTATTTTGGGATTTTTCCTTCAATTGGGAAGTCACCGAATTTCGGCCTCTGTTATAGAAGGAAAAAAAGCCCTGGTGTAGAGTTCTTAAATATGCAGACAGACAACAGTAACATCTACAGTTTTTGAATTAAGTCCCAGACCATGGACTGAGTCCATCAAAATAGCCATCAGTCCAGTTAATTTGACAAGGTCAGTGGTCCAATGGTCAAGTAATTTTTTCAGAGATAATTTTGTCATATTTCAGACCAAAAAAACATAATATTTCAATCACTCTCGAAAAATATATTTTTTAGCCAAATTATATGAAATTATGTGTGTACTATTTTGATCTACTAAAAGTTCATTCAATCCAATAGTTTGCATTTTCACTTGACTAAAATGTCCAGTGCTTAAAAAAGTTTTTCGTGAAGACTGCATCAGTATGGCATAGTGACTAGTTTTTTTACTGTAGAGACTACAGAATGAGTTGTATACATGAGTGTGTAGGCGGTGCTTACCATGATAGGCATAAGTATTATGTATAATACATAACAGAAAGTCATTATGCCAACTACGGCCACACTTAAGTATACAGTAAGGCATTTATCATTCAAATCTCTGAATAAATGTCAAATATAAGGCAAATTTTATTGCCTCCCTTTGCTTACTTTTGTTCAAAAGCAGACGACAATTATACTGATTTTTTTCATTTCATATATTTTTCCCTATGACGGAAACATACATCGGGCAGCAAAAAATGTCATACATTCAGGATTTAAATGAAGGATATCTTGCCAAGATGTCTGCCTCAATGTGATTCTAACACCAGGCCCTTCTTACCATAACAAAATGTCCGAAAAGATTTGTAGCGAAAACTTCTTGAAGTCCCTCATCTGTCACATTGTCAACATGATTTAGTACACCCATGCCAGTACTTAATATCTTAGCTCCCTGACTGTAATTGTAAACAACAGTACCTTCATTAAACACTGACAATTTACACTAAGTCAAATTTATAAATGTCCTTGTATAAAATACAAACTGGAAGAAAATCACACCAAGCTCACCTTAAATACAGTCAAACCTGCAGACAAAGGCTACCCTTGGGAAAGACATGTGGCATTTATTAACAGGTAGTCTTTATTCAGAGGTCATTTCATAATCAATGACAGTGCTTAAAAGAAATGTACACAAGGAACCTAAATCTTTCAGAAAAGTTTAATTGAGCCTTGATAGAATCATATAATCCTGACAAATTGGTTAATCATCTTACACATGTATAACATAACAAGAGCACCACAAGCTGTGCCAATACTCGTATGTTCACCTTCTCAGTGAGATATATCCACCTAAGAAGTTTCATGTTTCTACCTCTTATAGTTACTGAGTTATCATCTACATTAAAGTTTTTGCACAACGAAGACACAGATACAGGCGCCGCAGTGATCACAATAGCTGGACTTTTTCTTAGAAAACAGATGGGCTTAAAATACTTACTGAGAAAATATAGCCAAAACTTTTGATAAATTGATACTGGAAATTTTCATAATGCCTGCATTTAAGTAGAGGTAGTCTAGCCTTTTGAACCTGAAATTCAAAAATATAAAAGTTCATGAGTGTTAACCCATTTGCCCTTAGTTTACCATTAGAAGGCTTATCAGTAATCAATAAATAAACGTTTGAGTTCCAAACAGCATCTACAACAGTGTCCTAAAAAGCCTGGGTGTACGGCAATATCACCTTCTACTTGAAAACCAAACCCAAGCTATTTTTATCAACACAAAGAAAAATTACACCAAAAAAATGAATTATCAGCGGAATTTGAATTTAGCCTGCTTGTCTGAATCTACCAGAGAACACAGCTACATACCTGTACATATACCTGTTTTACTGGAAAACTACCGGTACATAAAATTTGAATCAACACCTTTAAACGAACCTCCTTCAGAGTCTCCTTGTGGCGTTTTAGTCCGCCCAGTTATGTCATTTTAAAACATAAAACAGATATTTAGCTTCATGGCATTTTACAAATAAATGCCCATTTTCAATTCAACACCTTGTGTAATGTTGTTCCTCATTCCATACGGGTTCGACCCAGTTTGGGACTGCACATTCATATCTTGAACAATACATAAAAACAACATTTATAATAAGTCAAAGACAAGAAAATAGCACAAACCTTATTTTGATTTCCTCCGACGCCCTGAGCACGGATTCTACAGAACTCGTGTCTACGATGATAACTGTGATATCAGCCATAGGGTGTCGCCGTAATAATTTTTGCTTTGCATTCTCAGCTCGTCCACGGTTACGGCATGCAAGACAAAGTCTCAGGTCATCATATTCGGTCAATAGTCTGTCTGCTAGGGACAAACCAACACCCCTGTTAGAGACAAAAACATCTAGTAAGTTGATATTATAATTAAATCAAAATCAGGCTATAATTAAACAACTACATATAAGTTCACCTACATTTATATATCCATACAACCTCTGTAGAGCAACACCCTGTGGGAGCTGCAAATATTGGCGGTTGCTTAGAGGTTGTTGCTCTCCAGAGGTTCAATTCATAGTAAATACCGGCCTAAGAAAATTCTGAAAGTGTTGTTATAGGGAGGTTGTTGCTCTACAGAGGGCCGCTCTGGAGAGATTGTACTGTATCATCAAATTTTCAATCTTTAACAGTACAGCAGAAACTTTCTAATCTGAACTTGTTCGGACTGACAAAAAAAATTGTATTACAGAGGTTTTCGTATAACAAAGGTTCCGGATTTCAAAGTTTTCAGTATTAAATACATGATAAAAAATTGGGACAAGCCGATGCGTTCGGCTTAGAGAGGAAGCTGTCCTGCTAGCACATGGAAAGTCGGTTATTGTACCTAGGTATGACTGTGGTCTTACTCCGCCGGTGAAGTCACCAAATCATCCGGACTGTGTGACATTAAACCCGATCAGATTACTAAACAGTGATTTTTATCAGTGTCATAAGATAAAATAAAGACACCATATGTGTCAGTAAATAATATCACACTTATTGACTTACTCTAGTGACTTACTAACAAATGTGAACTATAAATGAGGGTCGTACGATCATAAAGATAAAACATGATATTGATAAGATTTAATGTAATTGTTAGATTGCTATCCCAAATGGCAACTTGCAACATTTGGGTTTTTTATTAACCTAAAATGTCCATCAATGAAACAGCCACTGAAATTGAGTATAGTATACATCAACAGAAGTTGTGGAACCAGAAATAATTTAACTTCTAAAAAATTAAAAAATGCCAAGCCTGTTAGCTTTGTCAGAGGAGTATAACACTAAAGATGGAGAAAGAAGACACTTCTGGACTCTCCTAAGAAAACAACAAAAAATATACCCTGGCCTTATTTAAAGTACAATTTCTTGTGTTATCAAAGTTTAAAAGATATCAAATAAGAAGATCATTGACCAAGTGTAAACTATTGTAACACCGTGATTGAGTTACTGATACAGATTATTATCAATCTCACCACACATTGAACATCATCACCTCAGTACAATAAACCAATCAACAAGTAGGGTTGTAGGTCACAAGAATGTGGCGATCCAATCTGATCCAAGGCCTATGACTCACAGATCTAACTACAAATCTTATATGAACAGTTTTCCCATTAGGCATCAAAAGTTTATCAAATATGACCATAATGGCTGATAATGATTTAAAATCAGCAAAATCTCTTACTGTTGCTGAGTTTTCATTAAGAAACCGATTGCCAATGAAAACCATCGGTTAAAACTGCAAAATAATCAGATACAATCCCAAAGTTCAAAATACTTATAAACTAAGCGCCCCCCAGCCAAATCAGTTACTTTCATTATAAGAAAGTCTGTTGTACTGAATATTAACAAGAGGGCCACATTGGCCCTTTATCGCTCACCTGAGAACAAAGGCCAATAATCAATGACCAGGTAATATAGTTTCCATATCGTAAAACTCATTTTTACGTAGATTTTGAGATCAAAACCAACAATGAAGGTATAATACTGTTAAACAAGCTAAAATGTAGCAAATTTTCTAATCCAAGGGTCCATAACTCTTGAAGTTGTGGTCCGATTCCACCCATAACTTAACTTGTCCAAAACCATAAGGTCATACACATTCATTGTAAATATGATTAGGATCGGTGAATAAATGAAGGCGCTAGAGTGTAAACAAGCTAAAATATAGCAAATTTGCTAAGTCAAGGGCCCATAACTCTTGAAGATGTGGTCCGATTCCGCCCATAATCGAACTTGTTCAAGATTTTTTGGTTATACTCATTTACTGAAAATATTATTAGGATCGGTGTATAAATGAAGGCGCTAGTGTGTAAACAAGCTAAAATATAGCAAATTTTCAAAATCAAGGGCCCATAACTCTTGAAGTTTGGGTCCGATTCCGTCCATAATCGAACTTGTCCAAGATCTTTTGGTTATACACATTTACTGAAAATATTATTAGGATCGGTGAATAAATGTAGGTGCTAGAGTGTAAACAAACTCAAATATAGCAAATTTTCTAAGTATGAATCAGTTGAGCTAATAAAAACCCTGTATTGTAATTTATTGCAAATTTCACCCATTGGTACAAATTCTCAAGAGTCAAAAGCCTTTTTTTACTAAATTCAAGAGTCAAATTACCATTTTATAAGTCAAAAGCCCTGATGAAAGTGAAAATATATCATACTTCTCATTTTTTTAATGCAGTTTATTTTTTAATATTTTTTTTTATTTGGGTTTAATACTGTTTTCAACAATTTTTCAGTTATGATATTATAGTTTATATACAGAGCCCCTGATGCTGATTCATCTAACAAGTTTTCCGATGGTATTCTAACCAGTACTAACTTACCCTTCCACAAGAACTGGCAACTAGCTTCTCAACATGTGGAGGAAAATGGATATTGCTGTCAAATTTTCATGGAAGGGTATGACCTGCCACGACCAGGCATCATAATTCATATCCAGATTGCCAAGTTACAAAACCAGCACACTTAGAAATGGGGCCACTAACCCCTGGACCATGGTCCAGAGTAAATTTGAACAAGATATGCTGGTCTGGTGACAATTACTGATGCTTATTTTCATAAAAAATGAAAAGGACAAGGGAATACAAGAAACAACAAAATCTTAACAGTCAGAACTTAAAACATTTGTATCAAAGTACACTTGAGACTGACTAGAGGAACATGGCAATTGTATATCAAGCTTCCTGAATGAACATTTATATCAAACTAACAATTTGTTTTCAGAATGCGATACTACGAGTACGCTCTCTGACTCAGAGGTGGCAAGTATTTGTACCCAATTTTCAAGTTTAAATCGTGATTATCTGAGTATTGGAATGTTCCCTCAGCCCTATCAATAAGTATTACCTGTAATTGATAAAATTATGTAATTGGTTTGAAATGTAAAGTGCTAGATTTGAATTAAAAGAAAAACACACACAGATGCTTATGTGTATAATGATTAAACAACACCAATAATATTCATTCAAAGTATGACCAGGCCATATTCAGATTGTATTCAACCCTGTATTCAAAATATAAAAACAATTTCAATTATTTGGGGATGTAAACAGTAAGACTTAATGTATATATTAGATATGATAATAGACTTAAGTTGTTGTACCACTGGGGCGAAGCTAATTATGACAAGAAGATTTTTTAAGTTTTTCCATTTGGTCGCCATGGAAACCCGCATTCTGCATGGAATGACTCTCTTTTAGCAACTTTTGTGAAGGACCACCCAAAGATCATCAATTTTCCTGTGAAGTTCTGTAAAATTTGACACAGCCATTTCAAAGGAGAAGTCGTTTGAAAAGTGTGGACGGACGACAAACAAAATAGCAAACTAACAGCTGACACTGAGCTTTGCCTTAACCATCTATCTCAGGTAAAAGAAATTATCTATAACACAAAAAACTATATGGGCATGAAATATATTTGTGTAAGGACTGTATTCATAATTTATGTCTCTCACATTGTGGCAATTCTTTATGATAGTGACTAGTTCTCCCTGTAAATACTTTATGAATATGATAGACTTCCATACTTTGAGTTTTAAAACAAAGTTAAGTCTTGACTTCTAAATAAATATACTCATGATAACTTATTCAGTATCTTAAATCAGTAAGATACAGTAATGAACGTCTGATATGGTCAATTGAAATTATAAACAAATTGTAGTCAATTGAAAAAAACTTAAAAGTGAGAATAAACGTCCGAAATAATGTGAATCCGAATTACAGCCACTTACAATTAATCATGGTCCCTGTTAAATCAAGAACCGAGAGAATAATTTAATTAAAGTCTTTAGGATATTTTTTAATGTAATTATTATTTTTACATACGAATTGGCTCCAGTAATGACTGCAACCTTCAAGTCCATGTTTACAATACTTCACAAACTAAGTTGACAGTCGCGCGATATTCGCTGGTTCATCCGTTCACTTTCATCAAGCCCCCATGTAATTAAGAGTGACCGGAAACCAAAATCAGACGATTGCATTTCTTAACTGGTTCCCGTTCCACTAGTTAGCTATTTATCCTGGAGTTGTCTCTCTTAGACCTGATTGTTATGTATGATATTGTAAATGTTATTTGCAACTTGTTGTGGAACTAGCTGGTCGATATAAAACAATTCATACATAAGTATTGGGCCCAGATAATCTTACAATTACAGAAATTCATAAAGCATATTGTAAAATGACAGATCGATGAATTGTTTATGCGAAGCTGCTATATATACAGTCATGTAGTTATATAATTATGTACAACACTTTTCCTACTTGTAAACAATTAAGTGACGCCTCTTACATCCGTGTTGAAAAATAGTACCACTTGTTGTCCAAGTTTGCATTTTTTTTGTAAAAGTTGGAGAGATATACTGCAGGATACTGCATCTTGATTTTGAAAGCATATGAGGAATATTTTGGCAAATATGAAACCGTGTATGTTTTTACTGTACATGTATGTCGATCATGACTTTTAGCATTAGAAATAGAAATATTTCTTCCAGGCAAACAGTTTAAAGGTGTAGTGTTTTCTTGATGACTATGGTTAATTGGCTTAACGATATGTACATTGCCTCAAAACTATATTATATGCTTGACCTTCACATTCTAATTCATAATGATGCTATTACCCGTGTCTTTAATTTTTAAGGATGTTTTTATCCAAAACATTTAAACTTCGCTCATGACAGTACTTTCCACATGAAGGATGGTCTATGTTGGGCAAACCATATTTGGAATATAAAATCGGAGTATCTCGGACAAAGCATGACGCCTACAATACATTTACTATCGGTAGGGGAGACCGAGGCAAAACGTTACACGGGGCAAAGTGTTACATTTGAAATAGCGACTCAATAAAATCATCTATGGCATCACAACTACTGCGCTGTAAACATTTTTCAGAAACGCCATTTTATCCGAAAGATCGCGGACAGTTTTATTCGGATGTTCATGTAATAAGAGTAGTCGATGCTTTTTTAGACAAGAAAGTAAATTTTCTATATCTTTCTAAATGTCGGGTTGTATTGTACCCGGAACTTGGCGGATAATTTTGCTTATTGTTATAAGTTAGACTACATACCAGTGATGACTATGCAATATGAAATACCATTCGGCCTTCTTCGGATTTTGCTGTATATTATGTGTATTGGTAGATCAGCTATTGAGGCAATGTGTTACATGGCGCATGGGGCAAAGTGTTACACCGTAACACTTTGCCCCGAACACTTGCGACCACATATCTAACTTAACAATTATTAATACTAATAGAATAGATAATAGATAGTAACTGCTCTGTAATAGATGGCTGGTTATTGTACTTTTCCGTTTGTAGAATTATTCTGTATGTGGCCAATGAAATTAAGATTAACTCCATGACACTAGTACTATGTAGATACATTAAAAAGACAAACAAACTTGGGACTTATAACATTGATACATTCGGAGAGCATATGATCAAGCCAATCTTTGCAGCCAGACAGAAGAACATATTGAAAAATGAAAACGTATTTAAAAACAGCAAGCAAAGCAATATATATTTTGGCTTTAAAAGTTCTAATGAAGTCCGTGTCATGGCGTACGAATGTGCAGAAGCATTTGCTGTTGAAATGCCTGGTTCTTGGACTCTGAATAAAAGTGCAGGATCGAATTGGTTCTCTGGCTTATGAAGAGAAGCTTCGAAGCCGTCGGAAGCTTCAAGCATATCACGAGCTACTAGTTCTAGTCAAAGGGATTCGGCACATAAATATTGACAAAATCACCTTACACTATATAATAATTATTTACTTTCTGTGCCGAATACGTTATATATATAGTGTAAGGTGATTTTTTGGTCAAATTTTATGTGCCAAATCCCTTTGGTTCTAGTAGGGCAAATGTCAACATGTTCTTCGACAAGCTGTTAACGGTTATGGACCGAGAAATGTTTCAAGCTAGTGACACATTGAACTTGGACGAAACAGGATTAACCACTGTATAAAAATCAAGAAGTGTATAGTAACTACAAAAGGTGTGAAACAAAGTGTGCCTAATTGGCCTTCATCTGAGGTCTGGGAGCTTGTTACATGTGTTTCTGTAAGCGCCATATTCATTTTCCCTCATGTAAAGTAATATGAAACTTTTATCGAGATGGGCTAACGTTAGACGTAAATACATACGTAACTACATACATTTCATCCAGCTTTAAGATCATTTATTGAACTTGCATTTTGATATGTAACATATTGCCCCAGGGACTGTAACACTTTACCCCAAACCTCGGGGTAAAGTGTTACATTTACCTGTCATTTTGTACTGCTTATAAATGTTTGTGGTATGGTTGAATTGTTTCATAAAAGACACATGGATGATCAAAATTGTGTGTATTTTCTGAAAACATATGTAACAGAGCTCTATGCGAGTTAATGTTGGCACATGCTGAAAAAGTTCGAAAAATGTAACTCTTTGCCCCGGTCTCCCCTACGCACCAAAAAGTCGCACATTTCAAGGAATTATGATGTCATAATCCACGTGCTGTATATGCCTATTACTGAACTACTTTTGGTGATAGCTGGAACGGGAACACAATTGCATGGCGGATGTAGAAAAGCGTAGTACTTTGGTCTTCATCAAAATTCATTCATGCGCGCCGAGCGAGTGAATGCTATGGAAAGTAGAACTGTGGTTCAGTTTTATATCCAAAACTCAGACCAATATTTCACCCTACAAAGAAATTCAACTTTTGACTGCTGTGTAGTTTCGAACTGTTTAATCTTCTATAGCCATAGCCGTCATTCGCTCGGCGAGCATGAAATGTTGCGGATCAAAGTACAAGGTTGTTCATGCAATCAAGGACATATGTATGTATATAAGTCCTTGATGCAATCGTTAAACTTAGTTCCCATTCCATGTTGCAGTGCAAGTATATGTCAGTTCGGTTTCCATATGTACTTTCAGTACTTTTATTTGACTAGAATTATTTTTATGCACAATATAGGCTCTTATTATGTACACGCAACTGTTATTTTTACTTCACTAGATTTTTGTGCCCTGCGTATTCATATTATACAAACACAAAAAGCCACAGAACAAAATAAAAGTATTTTATTAGCAAACTAAACATAAAATTTAATGTATGCAATGATCGATCATCTAAACCACATCCTTCTTAGAAAACTTGCACCAATAAATAACTCCACTTCACTTTTAGATATAAAATTACCACCACTCACATAAGAAGTATACACCCAATTTACATTCGTATTATGTTTTTTTTAAAAATAAAAGTACCAAGAATTTTTTTAATTTATACGTATTGCAGCCGGAAATGTTTATAAGATAACAATTAAACCAAATTAATAAAATCGCTGCATTTTTGTGCCAACTATCTATGTAATTGAAAAGTGTCCGTCTGCTTAGTAGTTTAGGGGAATCACTAACTTCTTCTTGCTATTTCTCTTTTCTTTCTTCTTCTTCTTGTCCTTCCTTTCTGACATGCCATACATTTCTTCCAAATCTTTCAATTTATCGTTCTGTAATTTATAATTACCAAGCATAATTATGTTGCTGTCAAACTAACCGGAAATAATGAACCCATGCATATACATGAAGTATAGAATTAATAACAATATGATATCATGTGTGTATTGTATTTAGATTTTTATAATCATGTTGTATACAGTATAACCTCTCCAGAGCGACCCTCTCTTGAGCAACAACCTCACTTCAAGAACAGCATGATTTTTCCCCAGTGCACTTTTTAACTTTTAACCTCTCTAACAACATATCAACAACAACATAATTTTTGCTACTCCCAAAGGGAGTTGCTTTGGAGAGGTTATGTACAAATGTATTTAGGTTATTTATTAACAAAGTATTCAACCTTATGTTTATCAATACATTTCTTTAATTAAAGTATTTAAAGTTCTTTTATTATCCATCATAATCACCATATGTGTAAGGAGAATACATACGATGTACGAATAGCTTGATATACATGTATATAATGTACCGCAGATTCATTAGAAATCAGATAGAAAATAAGACTTACATCTTTACGCAATATTTCCTCAGGAACCATTTTGAATTCTCGGTCATCCATTGTTTGTGGTTGTTCAACAGCATTTACTACGACTTGCTCCATAGGTTTCTCTTCTATTACTTCATCGATTTCCTTCTCATCTACTTCCTTATCCAACTCGCATTTTTCATCATTGACCTCTTTGAAATCACCATCGCCACCACCATGAGGGTTTTCGAAATCAGTCTCCTCCTCTGGTAATTCTTCAATATACTCCTCAAACTTTTGTTTAACTTTGAGATGCTTGTTCGCTTCGCCTTTGGTCTTTATTTTCTCCCTGATCTGCATTTCTGCTTGTAATTTCTTCTTGTTTGGTCTGTCGCCGTATCTAGGCTCCACAGTATTACGACTTAGGTCGACTGTAGCATCGATTTTTTGATAAACTTTTTCTTTAGGCTCTTCATTTGCTACGAGTTCATTGTCGGTGTCAATGAAATGCAATGGTGCTGGTGCTTCGTTAGATGGGATGCTCGGTACTTGAGGATTTGTGTTTGGCTCCTGTGTTTCCAGTAGAAGGTTTTTCTGAGCATTAGGGACATGAGTCTGTGTGCATTCTTCACCAGGCGGTTCCACTGCGTTACTCACTACATCAGGGGCAGGTCCATCAATACTACACGAGTCGTTCTCTTTATCTTTACCTTGCGTTTTGCTGTTTTTCAACGTGGTTGCTTTTGCACCAGTGCTTCCTGTCTGATGGCGGTCCATTGGTGGTGGTACACTTTTGAGTCGACGTTTGGATGATGGCATTCTTCTGTTCTGTTTATTTCTGTTCTCAGCCTCATCTTAAATGATAACATTTTGTAGGGATTGCTTAATTACATTCAAAATCAATAAAGTTTTTGAACAGAATGAAATTTCAAGACGTTGTAATCGAGGATCAAGCTAGGATCTTAATGCAGGCCCGTATGAGGCAATTTGAAGTTGGGGGAGGGGGGGGGGGGCTAATTTTATATTTTGACCAACAACGGGGCTGAAGAGAAAAATATTGGGATGAAGAGAAAAATATTAGCGAATTCGCGAATCCGGAGAACTTTACAGTTTACTTTTTTAATTTACTTTTTTCATTAAAAGAAATGAATCGCGAACTGCTATCCAACTTCATACAATGTTCATTAAACATGAAAAAAAATGATCAAAACGTACAGTTTTAGTGTAATTGTTGGTCGTTTTTTTTCTACATAATAAAAATATTTAAAAAATCAAGGTTTTTTAAGTAAACGTTCTTCTTATGAATGACATCGATCATTAACTATACATGCGGTCTTTTGATTCAAAAAACGTGCGTCGAGACAAGTCAGCGAAGAGATCTGAAACCCTTAAATATTGACTGAATTAGAGTGTAACATAGGAAACTACCACCACGTGTATTTAAAAATGGTGAACACCACCAGAAGGTTTGTACATCAGATAAAAAATAGTGAACTTAAAGTAGGAATTATACAAAATCACGCAGCGCACATGGCAAAATTAGGTATAAATCTTTTTAAAGAATGCAATTATTAATACAGTATATGTACACACATACCATTTTTCTTGCTTCTAGGCTCAGCTAGGCCTTTCACAATCCTTGCATCTTTGCTTCGACATCGTGCTACACAGGGAAAACAAAAAACACTATGAATATAATATAAATGAATAACATACGTTTTTTTAAAAAATGATGAAACCAGTCATTTTAGCTTTATCTGTTTTATTAAGTACTATTTAATCGATCGCCTTCCATAAAAATCAAACAATTAGCTATAGTATAAGAAACAAATTCGACAGCACGGACCGCAGATTTCTGCTTACTTGATTTTTATTATCTCTAAAGCAATTTGGTGAAATTCTTAAAAATTAATATAGATAAGTAATTATTCTTTTATTATATATTACAGTAAAACCTCTCCAAAGCGGCCTTCTCCTAAGCAACGATTTAACTATTAATTTATTTAAATTTAACCTCTCAAGAGTAATAACCTCTCAACAACAATACAATTTTGCTACTACGAAGGGGTGTTGCTTCGGAGAGGTTGCACCGCATTGTATTGGTTGTAGAAATATGGGCCACTTTCAACAGCCTTGTGGTCGAGTTAAGTCTTTAGCGACTAGGATAAACGTCCTGCTACAGCGCTAGGGATCTTATATTCAATCCCCGGTAAGGGCCATGGATTTTTTACATTTATAAACAATACAAAATTTTAATTTTCTTATGAAATGAATGTTGAAATACTCGGATGTTCGATTTTTAAAATTATCACGACATGTTTACTGATAAAAAACATTAAAGGCAGTCTTCGATATTAATTTGATAAAGACGAACTTATCTACGTACAACATTGATGTTGTAGCGTATTTAAAGACCTTATCTAGCAACCAACAATAAAAACAAATAAAGGAAAGAAACTCTATGGTATAATCTACAATGCTTATTACCTTCCTTGTATGGACTCTCAACTTTAGAACAATCAGGAGTTCGATCAGGCTCTTCTACAACTCGTGCATGTTGTTGTGTTTCTTCAGTCGGCTGTTGGGCGTCCTTGGCTTTATCTCTCACATCTGATCCCTTGATCTTCATTTTTGGGATTGCCTGAGATTTAATTACACTTAACTCTTTCACTTCTTCTACTGTGAGAGGTCCTCGTCTACTGTACCTATGGCATTTGTTGCATTCATTAGGATTTGGTGAACACTCATGATCATCCGTATACATAAGCTTCAACTTAGCAACGCTTTTGCCAATACTGTACTTAGTTTCCACTCTCTTGCTGGTGTTTTTTGTGTAATCTGGTTCAGAGTTACCGGGTCCTTTTGTTTTAGCTGTGATGTACTCTTTGGTCAAAATCTGCATTATTTCACCTCCACCAATATCTACAGTTTGGTTTCCCGCCAGCTTCTCAACGGTAGGATATGTCTGGTCATGTGCAATTTTATCTACTTTGTCAGGCGGCATAAGTCTAGATTGTTCATTTTTATTTGTTTCGTTGCACTGTTTATCCGCATTATCCCGATTGTCTCCAGAATCTCCATTAGATTCAGAAAACGCTTTCAGAACGGTTCGCATAGTAAGCGCTATTAGTCCTTCGTAAAACTCTTGGAACGAATTCGGATTGAATCTACTGGTTGGGTTTTGTAGTTCGTAGATTTTCGTCGCCAATTCGTCACGCTTTGTCTTTATTACGTCCATGATTGCTCTTTCTTTAGTGTTGTAACTCGCTCTTCGTCCTCTCAGGTGGTTGATGTGGATAAAATAAGAAAATTTACTAAACCAATTCACGAGGTGCTGTCGGAGAATTATCCTGTTGTTTTTTCTCACGTATGCATTGAATTCGTGTATGAACTCTAAAGGTGACATCTTGACTAATCGGCGAATGTTTTCGCAAATTAAATCTGAATCAGGTGAGGCTTCTTCAAAGTCTGATAACGGCTCTTTACCACCGGTTCGAATAAAGCGTGGAATCCGGCTTTTAAATGGGCATCGATTTGTTTTGTTTTCAAACTGCGCGGATTCCAGCGACGACATCGATACGGCTTCATCAGCGGCATTGTTTCCATCCACGATATATTGTATTGCGGTAGATGATGCATAGTCTGTTTTATAAGTATCAGCACCATCATTTGAATCTCTCAATGATTCCGAAATTTTAGCAAATTCTATACTCGAATCAGACATGTCATCTGATGATATGCATGTAGAACAACAAGAAAATCTTGACATGAATCTACCTTTCATACCAAAAGCAAGTAATATAACGTCACTTATTAAGTTCAGGAATTCTATAATGAATTCAGAGAAAATATTCAACCAATGCCAAATACCCGCGTTATCTTCTATCTTCAGTTGTTCCTTTTCATTCATCAATACCATAACATTTCAAATATTTTCCAATTCATGTCAGCCGTAAGTTATAGCAAAAGAGCAAAATTAGACTCTTTGAATCGAGTTTGTCATATGAACGGTCATGACGTCAAATGTTTCGAATTTGGCGGAATTGGCGTACGTCGCGCTAAAGCGCCACCGAAAACGTCGCGTCGAAATAGGAACACCGTCATAAAGAAGCAATTGTTCTGAAATACGCTGTATATGATACAAAGTATATGGAATACAATATTATACACGTTCCATTGCTGCTTAAATGTAAATATTTCAATCCATTTGCGCCTTTGGAATTAACAATTTTGAAAACGTAAAAACATGGGTAATGTACCGTCAATTACCTCACATAGGTTGGTAATGTACCTGTACTCATCGTTGTAGTTGTTTTCTTCACATATTTTTTTATATATCAATTTCTGTAAATAGCTAATGTTTAATTATTCTGACTTACTTTACCAACTGCCCTTGTTCACTATTTTCGTTGTCTTTATTGTTTATTCATTATACCTCATATCAAATCACATTGTGTTTGTGTGCAGAGAGTGCTTATAAACTTGAAGCTTGAGTACACATTGTATATAATCGCTTAATTCATACTGTTTCATTTCATTCATTTGTCACTTAAAATGTATTTGATGATTAATACATCATCGTCTAAAAACACTTCAACGGTGTGTGACAGAATATTAATGTACACCTTCATCTTAATTTCTCCAGAGAAAGTGGAGAGTAGATATAGGAGATTTGGACATTTATATCCCTACTCTTACATTGCATTTCGAATAGTTTTCATCACTTGGTTCGGTAGATGGGTCGGGACACTGAAGAAAAAGCGTCCCTGCAAAATTTAAAGGCGGAGACGAGATTCGAACGATGACCGTTCGTGTTCAGTAGTCCAGCGCATTACCGCTAGGCCACCGAATTACACACCGTCATCGACTCCAGTGGCATTAACCTCGCTGTGGGAGAGTATTATCTTTATGTGTATGAAAAATCTACGGAATCTAAACGAGTTAAACAAAATAGAAAAAAAATGGTTTTGAATGTATGGACATATAGATATCAAAGTACTGATAGTACTCATGGAAACTAAACTTACGTATACAGAGACTTACGCTGCATCATGGAACCTATTTAACAATTGCATGGCGGATGTAGAAAAATGTAGTACTTTGGTCCGCATCAAAATTCATGCGCGCCAGTTGAGTGACGACCGCATGGAAAACTGAACTATCTTCAGTAGCCAAAATTGAATTTGTAGGCTTACAGATAACAGTTATTGCGTATTGAGTTATTGTACAATTAACAATTTTTAATATGAGTATAATGTATATCAGTATTTTGTGTATTTCTTTTTCTTTTTCATGTTTTCGCTTTCACCACACTCATCATCCTATTTATGGTATGACGAAAAAACATAAGACTGAACACGTATTGAAACCAGGACCTTAAACTTTAAGCAAACATCCAATTACGTCGCTAATTGGTTTACTCAGCTGTAAAGACTTGTACATAGACACTGTGTTGGAAGTGGCATGTATAATTAAAATCATAACACGATCGTATTTCTATCGAGTATGTTTGAAAAAGTACAGACAAACCTGTGAACAGAGGCCATCCTTGAGAAATACAAAATATGGCCTTTATTGACAGTTGATCCCCATTCGGAGGTAATTTTGTTCTAAATAATCTATGATGTTTTTAAAAGAATGACCTTTATACACGGGGTGGCTTTAATTCCCGGGTGGCCGCTAACACAGGTTTGGCTGTACTTAAAATACATTTCATAAAGTTTGCATTGATGCATAAATGTTTTAACAAAAACGTTTACGGAATACAAATTTAAGTGCAAAGAACCAGAAAATGTACATCACTTTCGACCCCCCCCCCCCCCCCCCCTCTCTCTCTCTCTCTCTATCATTGTACCATTAAATATGTATATTGTCTATAATATTGTTATTAACGACTACAACAATGTTCTCTTGTTAATATTGACCAGTTGCTTTCTATTACGTCTATTGTAATGTATGTCAATATTTGTTGTATATATGTTCACATAGGCCTCCGGCCTAATGAATTTGAAATAAAGTATCTATCTATCTATCTATGTAAATAGACATACCTAATGATGTCACCATCTCATAAAAAGTGATAATTTAAGATCTGTTTTCAAGTTTGTAAACTTCCCTTACAATAAACACGACCGTATAAACCAAATCACGTTCTCATGTTATATAATGTAAATATCATACATATGAATCGCGTGACTTATTATACATATATGTAGTTTAGTTTAAACTTGTTTATTTCTACATCGATTGTAGAGCAAGGTAAATCTTACAACTTATATTAACTTCTCTCGATGACAGCTTCCTGGATTCTGACCAGTACTCGCGCCGAAAGAAAGGTTGTGAAGGTTTCGGTCAAATTCCGCCACTGACTGGATTCTAACCCGCAACCTCCGGGTTAGGTGTCCAATGCGCTATGTCTACGTACACAATAACTCCTCGCTACACCACTGCTCCTCCCGTATTGTACTGAATTAAGTTGTATGATACATGAAGCATGAATAACTAACTTCATTAAAAGTTAGAATAGACATAAGGACTACATGTATCTAGATATCCTCAGTTGTCGTTTATTATTCTTCGCATACATCTCTGTTTGAAAACTGGTTCAAACACATATGTATACGATTCTCCTTTGATATAGTCAAACCTGTACGTGTAAGTTTTCGCCTCCGAATAAGGTCAACTTTGTGAATTAAGGTCATTCTTTGAAACACAGCCATTAATTATAGAGAAAAAATACCTGAATAAAGGCCACATGTCCAGTCATGTCAATAGAGGCCACGTACATTGCGTCTTTCCCAATGGTTGTCTTTGTTCACAAAAAATATAAGCTTCTTTTATACAAAATCGTGCTTTTAATGTGCTTTGGTAATTTATTAATGTGCATTAATTGTGTTATCAGAAATTTTACGACCGCATTCGACATCTGCGTTTTGTTTCAATTAATTTAAGTGATTTGACTCTGTGACCCAATTACCGAAAATAAACGAACACTTACCGTTAAGAAATAGTGCGTTGGATAAAAACTATACTCTTTCATAATTTGGCCGTGTTGAAAAGGCCATCAGAAATAATTACCCGCACCTCGTATATATTATAATGTATCCCTGTATGCGTGCTTGTACATAAAATATGTAAATGTTATCATTCAATGATCATCCAAGCTTATCTTTCAAGATTTTGAACAAACTCCATCGCTTTCAAGCATCTGAACAACAAGTATTTATATACATACGATCTAACAGAATTAAAGCTGCCTAACTGCAATAAATTTATTTACGACGGTAAACACAAATTGGACCATTTTATTTACCGTGACGATTAGCGTAACGCGCGGAGAGATATTTCGGTTTATTTAATGCTAAGACACGGTGAATAAATGGAAAACCCAGTCACTTATTATAATTCAACCAACGAGGAGAAGGCGAGTGTAACTGCTGGCGCTAGCAGATCTACCACTGAATTGTTTGGCGGAAATTCTAACAAAAAGATGAATACCCGGATTGGATACGCAAGTCTTATTACGTTAGTTATTGTGGTTCTAGCGCTTGTGATCGCTCTCATAGTGGTGGCAACGGACAAAAATAAGGACAGTAATGACACCGGAGATGTTAAAGGACAAACTGGAAGTGTAGACGACTATGATCTGCCAGTTCCAGATTGTTCATATGCGGTTTCGAACCTGGAAAAGGCCAAATGCGTACTTGACAGTTATCCTTTGATAGACGGGTATGTGTGTATCTATTTATCATAAAATTTTGTTATGTTTAATCACTATCTCTCTATATATATACAGTGTAGATGTTTATAACATCTATTAATGATTTTTAAAGCTTTACTGAAAGATAAGTTTTAAATAATGTGAATAGTTCAGCATGATGTAATACGATATTTTTTACTTTGTTTATTGCAATATCGTCTTACTTGCCATGACACTCAGTGAAAGAAGGTCAAAACAGAAATAAAGGAAAACCTTTACAAAAGCGAAAAAAAACGGAAACACAAAAAAAACACGTTTTTCACAATATATTGTGTTTTTTACTACAAAATAATATGCATTATTACTATTCCATTAACATTTGACAAAAAACTCGATTTAAACTTCAAACACCAAATAATGACACAAACTGCGCGTGTTTTTACATAAATTTTAACTCTTGTGCAAGACTTATACGTAATTTATAAAAACGAAGGTTAACAATATATCATTTCAGTTAAATGTTATGATTTTAAATGAATCGTGTAAACAAATGTTTCTTTATATACTATTATACAGTAAAACCTCTGAAAACTGGACACCCTGAAATTAAGAGTTTCCTGAAAATTGAACAATTTTTCAAGTCCCATATTTTCAGAGAATTTGACAAAAGTTCTCTGAAAACCGGAATTCTACTAAAGCAGAGGTCCGGTTTGGAAGCGGTTTACTGTCTATATAAATGTATGGCTTTTGACTGTAAGTAAAATAAACATCTTATTTACATGTATATATACATGTATTCATCATCAGTTGTAAAGCAATAATTAACGAGCCGTTTCAAGGAAATGTCTCGTTGATTAATTACTGGAAAATCGGTCGACTGAAACTTCAATAACGCTCACATAAATATTCAAAAGGATATCTGTATGCACATACAATGACGCACATCAAAATTAATGTATCATACATGAATTCACGTATGTTATGGATCTTTTCTGTGAAATACGACATTGATGGTCCTGCGACGCGAGGGTGTTAGTTTATTTTATCATGAAGTTTTTTTACGTTATGATTCATTGGTACAAACTGCAAACAAAATGTCACTTTTATAATTAATGCGTATGCGCTGCCAAAGGCTCATGTATGTAGATATACTCGGCGTCACTAGAAACTTACCACCCATACATTTGTCTATATTTCCTTAACAAAAATACTTATCGCCATGATTTGATTTTTTTATATTGCACTCGGTGAAGTGTTGTTAAAATGATAAGAATAGTTTGGTACCCAAGTCATATAAACTATTGTATAAAGCAGTTTACACAGGATGTTTAAATTTGAAATATATAGGGGTGTGTAGGGTGGTAAGTTTCTAGTGACGCTGAGTATATATACACTGAAAGCTCTCGGCTTGGTAGCTCTAAATATTGGATATTACTCAACTCCACATATCAGAGGAGATGTAGAGTATCCCCTACGAATGGTCTAGGTTATACCTGTCCCCGAGGACCCTAATGATAATTAGAAAGACTACCCCTCCCCCGTTGTCAGACAAAACTCTGCATAAATCTATATAATTTGCCTACATTACGGGTATATCCGTCTACACAAATATACATATATATTGGCCTACATCACGGTTTTACCGTCTGCACAAATTTCTATTAATTTGCCTTCATGACGGGTGTACCCGTTTGCATAAATCTATACATATTAATTTGGTCGGGTATAACAAATAAATCGTCATTTCGTAACTAATTCTTTGCAATACAGAGTATTATGCAGGCAATATGTGTCTGGCAGTGAAAGGGTTAAATAGCTGTCTTTCGAACGATTAAAAAACACACACAATATTTTTACAAACTGCTTAGTTAAAGTTGAATCTATTCGGTACACAACAAAAGATACTCCGTTTAAACATCCCACAAAACACATTGGACCATTCACCACTGAGAACTTACCAAAGTGTGGATTTCATTTCAACAAGTACCTGATGACACATAGTTTGTGTATCACTTGTAAGCTGGAACGTGTCAGTATTATTACAGGTTTAATATATATTAACTTTGTGCTTATTTTTTTCACTGGGGTTTAATGTCTCAACAACAGCCAGGGTCATTGGCGACTTAATTACTTTTAACGATGGAGAAAGATCCTTTACGTACACCTAGGTTGAACCAACAAGCTTCCGTTAGCTAGCTGGACTGTAATGTTTGCTGACATAAAACAGAGAATATAGGAAACAATTATAACACACGATGGTTTTTCATGGACATGTGATTTGTCTTGTTCCTATGTTATCATCAAGCTTAGAACCTTCCTTGGACCCCATAACGCTTGGTAAAAAGGACAGCCGCACAAGAAAATAGGTCGGTACTAAATAGTGTGAATAAATATTATACAGGCCTAACTCGTTTTATATGCACATCTTTATTCACAGAGATATATAGTCAGTCCCAGGTATTCAGGACAATGCTTTAACTCTTGTTAATAATTATTTTACCTGACATGATAACACATGTTCAACATTTCCTTTCTTTTAAAACAAAAATATTATATGTTGAAACCTGCCGCTTTAAGTACAATGTAATAACCATGTTTACAAATGTTCAACCCGGCTTCATCCAATAGGACTAAGAAACCAATGTCAATTTGATATTGTCTCTTACCAGTTTTATAAAGATTCTGATTCTTCAACATTAACGTATAAGTGGTCATTGTCTAATCAATTTTGGCATATTATGATGAACTTGATACGTAAATGTTCGCAATTAACTTATCAGTTTATTTCTCCAAAAGTTTCTATTTACACTGATAACTAATTAATGTGTATGAACGTAATTTGACAAGTATCTCCACAGTATAGGCCCCTAATCCATTATTGCTGATAGATTGCTATGTTAATTAAGCAATTATCTCATTCCGAGGGTTCAACGCAGCAGTGTAGAACTGAATACATTTATACTTGGTAATAGGTAATAGTTAATAGTATCTGTTATTTGTCAGGTCAAATTAAACATTTTCATCTAGTGATACAACATCAGGGGAACAATTCTCGCATGATGTATCGCTAGTAGAACACCTATATCAGCATGTATTTAATGTGTTCCTGGTAAGTTTACAGCCTACGTCCTTAGATACATCATCATAGTGATAAAATATCCATCTGGTCTGACATGATTCTGCACCCAATATTGTCCTTATCATGGGACGCCAGTCTATTTGTACAAGAAAGTGAAATGTGAAAGAGTATTAGATAAATGAACCATTAAAACACTTTCTACTTGTCACCTAATGCGTGATCATTCAAGATTCTAACAATGGCGTTATAATTATTTATAACGTGTACGCATAATTTATGACGTTATGTTGTGTTCATGGTGACGTCATAACAGTTCATGCAAATGTTCTTTAAAATGATAAAACCTCCGTGTTATGTCCACCTCTCTATGAAAGGCATAGAGATGGTCATTCTAATAAAGTGATATCTTCTAGTAATTAAGGTTCTATACATCTCTAAACCCACGGAATACAAGGAACCTTCTTTTAACTTAAATACCTTGCTAAGCATTGTGGTAAACTTTGATTAGCCTATATTCACTTTGGTAATGTATTTCAATAAGATGTAACATTAAATTGTTTGTTACTGTTTACCCGACCCACCCTATAGCCTGGATTACCTGCCCCTTATTATTACGTAGCATAGTACGACGGGAACCAGACTAGGTACCCACCCTATTTCTTCCCCGCGACGCAAGACTTTTTACTAGGCCCGATGAACGGTACCGTACATCCACTTTCACATTTGTTTACCTTTTCCACATGCTATCACAAGCAAAGAAAAAAAACCGACAAACCTAGCTACCTTATTTCTAATGAGTATATAACTAGAAACAAACGTTTTAGGCATAATTCATAATCGCAATAACTTGTCTTGTCGCCGACTGGATCTTATTGTGAGAAATCTACCATTTTGAAGATTTTGAGATTTTTACATCTTTGGATTGGTCTCTGAGAGAGCTATATATCTCCTCGTGCACTTGTTGTAGCAATTGGAACTCCTCCCGTTAAAATGATTTTCAATCACGTTTTGCGCTAGCTCCATGTTTTCCATAACTGACGTTGACTGTTTGTTGGCCTTTTTATCAAAATGTTAAAAATGGAGTTAGCTCATTATTCTTCTCAGGTGACGTTGTATAAAATTTAATGCTCATTCTGTATTTTTAACGCACAGAACACATTAGAGCAAGCTCAATGTAAACTTATTACCATCCGCCTAAGGAGAAGAATTCTATAAGACTTTGTCTTTCGTTATAATCCTTTCCTTATACAATATATATATGTTTTGTTTTATCATGTACCTGTGAATGACTTGGAATAAACATGTTTAAACTAAACTAAACTAACGCACAGAAGTTATGTTCACGCGTATATTCACAAATCAAGTGTTTATAAGAAACAATAAATGTACAACTTAACATGAATCTGAAGTAACAAACAAATATTTATGTTCCCGTAATTTAATGGGACTACCTCAATTCAGTTCAAAATCTCATCATTGTAAATTCATGTAATAAAACAATGAAAATAGTTCAAGCACACACGAGGGAACAATCTTGTACCAGGCTCCAGTTTAAAAAAAAAACGTTAAACGATTAACAAGCGTAAAAACATTGACATTTCTCCATTTCACAATGATTTAAAAAGACAACATACGATAGTCGACATATGTATCAATTGCGATATTAGATGTTACGACATTATCGTAAACATCAGCTAGTCCGATGTTGTTTATACAGTAAGTCAAAATGATAAAATTACTTACGACAGGATCTGATGTGTTTCAGAAAATAAAGTTGTATTATTATAAAAATCGTATTTATATGACAAAAGTATGATAAACTGACTGGACAAACAACATACGAGGGCTATCAAACTGTATCGTGAATTGTAAAGACTAGCAGTTTTATTCATTTATCTATTCATTTATTCATTCGTTCATTCGTTCATACGTTCATTCGTTCTTTCGTTCGTTCGTCCGTTCGTTCTTTCGTTCGTTCGTTCGTTCGTTCGTTCGTTCGTTCGTTCATTCATTCATTCATTCATTTACTTATTCAGACACAATGACCTTGCATGGCAGTATCGAGCGAATGCTAACGGGTCAGTTTATAGTGTTGATTTAACCTCTGACCTGAATGCAGTATGGAATTCTAGCTGGTCACATACAGACATTCCAAAATTAAGGAAAGGAAAACTTGGAGCTCAGGTAAATAACACAATAATTTCGTTACACCTGTCGCTAAATCAATGCATTCAAATCAAATATGAAACCAAGTAATACAAGCATATAATGTACAGTCAAAACTGTGACAAAGATCTCCATTAGGAAAGACATATTGTGACCTCTGTGGAAAGGTGGCCTTCATTCGCCGGTCATTCTGTTCGTTATATTCAACGGTAATTCATAGAAGAATGATACATATTCAGAGGGTGGTCATTATTCGAAGGTGGTTGCTATCGCAGGTTTGACTGTATTTCAACATGTACAGTATCATTACAGTAACTGTTATTAAATTGGCAGAGTCAGTGGGTCACTGACTGGTGTCATTGACCAATTGATCGAATTCAATTTTAAATATTGCTATTAGCGCTTCCGGTATTTCACAATTGTTTCACAAAAAGTATTTCGATGGTAAAACTTCAGTTTTGGGCCGACTACGTCTCGTGCAAGGGTCAGTTCAAGGATGCAGTGCGACAATCCCTAGATCAACTTGATGTTATCAAGAAATTTGTTGCCCGCTACCCGGAGACATTCCAGTTTGTTACTACAGCGAAAGGTAAAAGTCTTAATTAAAGATCGAACAGCCTGAATATAAAAAAAAACAGCAATATAGTCACGCATCACTATGCCCCGCATGTCCCCTTTTAATTCTTAGCATTTTGTTTGAAAGTGAGATTGGCAGAAAGTGCGTTGTAATGTTATCATATTTGAAGATAGATATGTGCAACAAAAAAAGGTTTTCACCAAGTGGCACAGTACGAAGTTTTAACCACCTAAATAAGATGTATTTTAGTTCATTTATGTTAGCTAAAATGTCAACCTTTTTATCATACAAACAAGATCGTATGATTGTACCTAAAAGCTTTGTTGAATGTTTTTACCAAACGGCGAAATAGACACCCTTAACTTTAAATGACGGCCTACGAGCTCGTATTATATTGAACTGGTGTCGCTTAAATGTAAATACAGCAATGTTGAAACTTCCTAAATCGCACTCGAGTTCTAGTATACGCTGATTGCAGGTAAAATTACACCTCGTGCAATTTTATGAACAACTCAAGTTTAATTTACTAGTATTTTTTGTATATTGCCGGATCTATTTTCAACTTCACTATGTAAATAGGCATTCAGTATATAATTATTATGATTTAAAAGTACACATTTAGATTTGTATCCATACTGTCTAGTATTACAGCCTCAAGATGGAGCGGACAGATTTTGGGAATACATTGTAGTAATCATTTTATGTGGTTCTATGATGGAAAATGATTTATCGCAATATGTTAAAAACTGGCTTTCCTTTAGTGATCGTCCCATCAAATTAGCATTTAAGTCTATGGGTGTAGCATAATCTTTAAACATTGAAAAAACGCATCCGTTTAAACGAAATTCAAGGTAAAAAAGATACAATCTAATGCCGTAATAAGGAAAATGTAGGCCATTGAGAGAAGGATCAGATTCTACTGTAATTAGTCTATTTTCAACAAAGGCAACGGCTCAGGTAAAATGTTCATGAAGTATATGACTGGTTTCATGAACTATTTTTTGGAAAAAATATTCGCATGAGAAGTTTAAATTGTCTCTTTTGAATTAGAAAACATACCTGCTTCTCCCGATATGTTTTGTATGAAATTGTCGAAATATGCATGGGTGCTCATGGTCACTCGGCAAAATATATAATATCGGATCGCTCACCAAATGGAATCATACGCATTCTGAAATTACAAGTTATTGCAAAATGTATCCAGAATGGTTTGGGGCTCAACATTAGTGGAAATGAAAGTGTTTAAATAATGAAAAAAGAAACTATACCATTCACAACGAAATTCGTGAAAAAGTATTAAAAAAGTGCATCATGTCATCCATGCAACAATTTGATATGGCTATATACACCCTTAACAAAGGGTCGTATGAACCGGGATTGGAGCTGATGGGGGACTTTGCCCCACCCACAAATAATTTCGGCTGAAATGTTCATTAAAAGGGGCTATAACTGATCCCTGTGAGATAGAAAATATCTGAAGTTAGCACCTCTCCCCATATGAAATTGTTACCTACGGGCCTGCTGTATGTATATATTATAGGCCCAGCCTTATGGCTGATGTATACCAGATTCATGTTCATAATACAGGTATAATAGACGCATTCCGTGCTGGAAAGGTTGGCAGTTTGATAGGTCTAGAAGGCGGTCACTCTATTGACAGCAGTTTGAGCACGCTGCGGATGTTTTATACCCTAGGTGTGCGATATATGACAGTAACTCACAGCTGTAATACACCATGGTTAGTGATTTATCTCTTTCATGTTTTAACATATGCTCTATGCACAAATATATACAAGTCATGTTGCATATGAATTCTTATACTAGTATTCAAATTTTAATGTTTCTCATCTGACCTGCCTACGTGGTCGAGTGGTTAAGGTCACCGATTTCAAATCACTGTAACCTCTCACTGACAGAGGATCGTGGGTTCGAGCTCAGCTACCGACTATGACTCTATATGTGAGAAAGTAGGCAGTTACTTACGGAGGATGGGAGTCTAGTACTGATTCTTCCCAGGAAAATGGTTTGATGAACTGTCCAACTCATATGACTCTGACTTTTGAAAAGGGGCATAAAACTCAAACAAATGAGCAAAACAATCTCATTTGACTGTTATATTTCGTATTTTCTACGTGTGGGTCGACTGCGTGATAAGCGAAGTGAGAGAATAAATCACTTCAGACAACATGTATGTATCTGGAATGAGGCAACACAATCACCCATCTTAAACAAATATATCTGACTTTTGAGCATGCTCAGTGTTTGATGAATGATAATCTTGAAGATTTTAAAACACACAATATTTTTTTCTAGGGGATCATTCGATACCCTTTATATACGTAGCTCACTGATTTATCACAAACCTCTTAAAAGCCTTGAAATTTAAATGCTTAAAGTATGATGAAACCTGTGAACAAATGCTGCCCATGGGAAAGGCAAATAGTCCTTTATTCAGAGGTTTATTTGTTCTAAATAATCAATGATGGATTTTTAAAAGAATCGCCTTTATTCACATGGTGGCTTTATTCGGAGGAGGTCACTAACACAGGTTTTAATGAACTTAGAATCTCATTATTTTCGTATGATTGTCACATTTGAGTAAGTTGTTTTAATTAAAAAAAGTGTTAAAACAATTTCAGGGCTGATAACTGGCTCGCAGATACCCCTGAGTATAATGTGACAACAGATGGTCCCAAACATGACGGCCTGACCCCATTTGGTGAGGTAGGTACAGCATGTATTCTTTTATCATAATCCCGAACTACGTTACGCTTTGCTGCTACAACGTACTGATCAAGGGAAGTAACCGCTGTGGGGAGTTTGTCATTAATACAAAGTCATGTACTTACATTTAGAAATGTTTTTTATGGCAAATCTCTGTCAAGACGTAGCTATGTATAGCAATGACTGGATAAAAGAATAATCAGTGTATCAGAAAAGAGTTTCCAAGACATTTCGATATTTTGCATTATGATATTGGTACTTCTTGCTTTAGTGCTTTAGTTCTCGCATTTACCACGATGAGCTAGATAGCTATTCTGAAATTTCAAAACAATCTTGACATTTTGAACTTTTCAGTAAATATTTTTTATAAAAACTATAACCAAAACTAATTGATTTACGGAGGTCCCCGCTATTAGTTTCCCAGAATCATATCACTTTTCCATAGCACATGCATTAAGGAGAGATAATTGAGGGTCAAGGTGATCGAATACTTACTCTGTCTTCAGCCATCGTAATATATGTTTTATTCATTGTTTGTTCGTACATTTTCCATATAAGCTTGTGTTTGTAAGATTCCAATGATTTGAGCTTTACATATATTTTGATAAAATTGCGAGTATGAGTTTTTTAGTATTGAAACGTAGGTATCTGGATGTATGGACCGTTGATTAATATTTTCTGTTTCCCGGTATTTGATAACATGACGATTATTTTTTCTTTTTTTTTTCTTTTAGAAAGTTATTCTGGAAATGAACCGCCTTGGAATGTTGGTAGATTTATCTCATGTTGCTAAGGCAACGATGGAACAATCCTTAGCTATCAGCAAAGCACCGGTCATCTACAGTCATTCCAGTGCTTTTACAATTTGTAATCACTATAGAAACGTACAAGACGACGTCCTTATAAAGACGGTAAACGGACCATTAGCCTACTTATGTTTTAACATTATTTTTAGTCTCTTTGAATTTGAACACTATTATAAGCATGCACTTGAGTGAAAATTGTTACATTACAATCGAATTAAAAGGAATATAGAAGTAGTTCGCTCCCCGAACTTGTGAAACTGAATGCCGACGGACCGACCAATCAACCGACTGACAGAGTAACTCCAATATACCCCCTCTCAAACTTCGTTTGCCGGGATATAACAACATGTATAAATAGAAAGGAAAATAATATGAACAACTTTCACTCAAATGCTTACAATATCGTTCAAATTCAATATCTGAAATTCGATATTTTTTCTGTTTGTATAGCCTATTTAAAGATAGCTCTGTATAAATATGCATTTAATATCATCCTAAGACAAAAAATCTAAGAAATATTATTTTCAGATTACGGAGAATTATGCACCAAATTACCATACCACTACGTTCAAATTATCTCCCTTATTAAAAACCACAAAATGTGATTCTGACTTAATTTTTCCTGTTTTTCTGCGTCGAATCATTAATTTAACATCCTTACTAATATCTCTATCTAAAACTCAAACATTTATTTAGCTGATTATAATCACGAAAACGATATTTTGTAAAGATGTGTCTGAGGACCGTGGGAAAATTTATTTTGGATTCAAAAGTCAGTTCGAGTTGTTTCCCTTAGATATTAAGGTACTAAGGGAATAGGAACAAGAATGACTTTTGAATGCAGATCTTATTAAACGTTTGCCAATTTTCGTGGAAAATCATTTGATAATTGAAAACTTAAAATGATCTATCAAGGAAAAATGCAAGATCTTTATATTAAAATATGTTAGGCTATAGCATACCGGATTATGCTGCAGAATGCGTCTCCGGCAATCTACGGTGAAAAGATGCCCCGGACCCCCTTAAATAGGTGCCTACACATTATTATAGGGCAAGCTACATACAAAACAGTTGAAAACCCTAAACCAATGTTTGTGGTATTTCGTCTACCTATAACGTTTCGTTATAGTTGTTCTTGTTATTATAATGTTTATTTTATTGCTCGTAAACAAAGTCTACATATTATTTCTGGCTATATGTCCTGTTGCATATACAGCACAACCTCTCCAGAGTGGCCCTCTCTTGAACAACAACCTTCCTTCAACAACAGCATGTTTTTGCCCACTGCATGATTTAACTATTAATTTAACCTCTCAACAAAACATAATTTTGCTACCCCCAAAGGGTGTTGCTTTGGAGAGGTTGCACTGTATACCTTTCATGTCCCTCTTGCCGTTACTTCTTACGAAATTAAGTAAATTAGGTCATATGTAGGCCTATAATAATTATGATTTTAATAAGAATTATTTTTTACGCATTAATTTTTTTCCTTTTTGTGTGTGTGGTATCATCATAATTCGAAAAGGCCATTTAAAAGGCTTACTATTTATTAAGTCCTTTATTTTATTAATTCCTTTGTATTCCAAAATGAATAATAAACCATATCAAAAATATATTTATTCAACAGAGAGATAATGGAGGTGTGGTGATGGTTAATTTCTACGACAAATATATAAACTGTGAACCAAATTTGGAGAACACAGCGACACTGTCACAAGTTGCAGGTAAAATTTATATTATTTCATATTTCGAATAAATCGGATTTACTGCTCAATTGATCACGTGACTTACATTTATTCAAACACTAAATCAGGGAAGTTACTGTGAAAACTTAAACTACATTGTATAAGAAAATCGGAATATGCTAAATTCTCAAAGATACCCACACCTTCGGCTCATACAAAAAGTGATACTAGTACTTTAAACCGTACGAACGCAAACCAAAGAACCACACAGTCAGCACAGGACATCAAAAATATATATTACAAGATTAATAAAAAGTCCTCGATTCATGCTATTTGGCAGCGTATATACATGTATAATGCTGTTTCTCGTTGTCCTTGAATAAGGAGCTGGCCGCTAAGTTACAATCCCATTATAATATTATATTATAATTATACTGTTACGTTTGTGGATCGGGTAATACATTTCGAAGTTTATGTTAGTCTTATAAATCATTCAATAAATTTTAGATCACATTGACTATATCAAGAACATAGCTGGTGTCGATCATGTCGGTATTGGGGCGGACTATGATGGTGTACCATCGTAAGTAAACTATTTGTGTATTATTTTTATATTCTGAGTAATGCCCCGTGACGCTTTGAAAAATGGATTTTGACGGGCGTATTTTGTGACGTGGCACTCTTGTTTTCACTTGGCTTTTACGGTCATTAAGAGAATTCTGCTGCGTGCACCTGTGTAGAACCATCAACCTTAAAGCAAGCTGGACAGTTTCCACACATATGAAATTTGGTGCATGGTTGGAATCGAACTGACAGCGGTGAGGAGCTAGTTATTGCTAGTCAGTCGGCCATTTCTTTAAGTTAGCTATACAGGTTTTTAATTTTTTTAATACTTTAAATACTTGACAAGTCTCAAAAGTTTCTAAACTTGTGTATCGGATATAAAAATTAGTAAGGTCAATGGTTTGCCAATGTTATGAAGTTGGTCTCCAAATTGGAATTTAAAATCATTTGTGTCGTGGTAATATGATATTGTATTGTGAACTGAGTCGTTGGACATGGCGCTAACCAGACGGAACTCTTGTAAAAGCTGTTCCGACAGACATTTTAACCATTTAAAAAAATAGTACAGCAAACTTGTGAACCTTCCGTGCTTCTCTACAACCCAATTCGATACAAGATGTGTTTCAAAAACACAATGCCCCCTCCGGGTGCCCTTCGACTTGAAAATGCACAAAATAAACAAAGGGCCATTATTCCGTCAAAAATCGAATCACAAAACCCGGAATATATGCGCGGGGTTCTTGGTAACAAGAAGTCTGTACAAGTTTCGTCAAAATCCCATGAAAAATGTAGGAGTAGTGTCCTAAAAGAAATGTACGATTTTTTAAACACCATGACCCCGTGACCTTGACCTTTGACCTGAAAATGCCCAGGTCCTGTAGAGGTTGTCATGAGGATTCTACATATGAAGTTTGATGAATGTAGGTGCAAGCATTTTGATTTTATAGGCAATGTTAAAGTTTGGAACAAACGGACAAACTGCCAGACAAACAGAGAGACCAAAAACAATATGCCCCCGATCTATCGATACGGGGGCATAAAAAATCCTAGAGGCGATTAAAAGGGTGTGTTCCCTGGGCAAATCAATAATGAAATGTTGGCTAATGGTGCATTCTTGTTTGTTTTTTTATCACAGAGTACCAGTAGGTGTTGAGAACACTTCTACTTATCCAGACCTGTTCGCGGAGTTAGTCAAACGTGGCTGGAGCGTTGAAAATCTGCAGAAACTTGCTGGACGAAATCTTATCCGTGTTTTCAAGCAGGCAGAAAAGGTGAATCTAACATAAATTTTGTTCAATGCAACAGATATCAATGTTGATGAGCGCAATGTTTATTAACTGCAGAATTCATGTGTCGAACACTTGAATACTTCCAGTATCGTGTGTTAGAGGTCAAAATACTGAACTTAAACTAATCCATAAAACTCATTCATTCTGACATTTGGTACATATGTATTTGGTAGCAATATCATCACAACGAGTCCACACCACTCCTCTCTCTCTCTCTCTCTCTCTCTCTCTCCATTGTAATTTAATGTCTTTAATAATAATAATCAATGTTCACCAATATTTGAGTTCCAAAAGGGGATGTATTGAGGATTATTGATATATATATCATAATTTACGTTCCAGGTACGGGATGAACTGGCATATTTACCCCCCGATGAAGACGAGTTACCAATAAGCGAAAGTACACGTGACGGTATTGACTGCAGCACAACTTTTGTTACTAATTTTTAGAAATACAACAAAATAGGCGCTTCCTCAGTAAAGATAGTGTTTCTCTCCGTATGTTGCGATTGTTTCCAGTGGATTTTATTTACTCAAAATTTTATAAGTGCACATTGTTTTCGAGTATATTACTCAAAATTTGATAAGCGCCTATTGTTTTCAGATACATGTATATATTACTCAAAATTTGATAAGTGCCTTTTGTTTTCAAGTATACTAGCTGCTAATATTTGATAAGGGTCATTTTGTTTTAAAGTAAATGTATATTACTCAAAATTGGATAAGCGTCTATTGTTTTCGAGTATACTACTCAAAATTGGATAAGGAATCTTTTTGCTTCACTTTTTTTATTCTTGAACATTGGAGAATTATGGTAAATGTGAAAATATTGGTACTAAAAAGTCAAGGTCGACAGAAAAAGGGTCTTTGGGTTATGGAACTAGGCCTTATGAATGACTATATAATATACATATCTGATAAATAGATTAATTGTTGACATATATGTATTCATGCGTAAAATATTTTACATGAAATCAAGAAATCCACGTTCAAATGCTGTCGTACTGAATGGTACACGTTCTGTAGTTAAACTAATTAGCTTGTTATGTGTTATTTTCTCCATTGCACCATTATTGTATATTACATGTACCTATATAAATTTAATGTTTAATATTGGACTTAATTATGTCCACTAGGTTTGTGACTACATGTATATTTATGTCACATATATTATACAATCAACTGGTTGTGCCTTTGTATGCCTTTTTTCTATACCAAATATATATTAGATAAATTAAATAAACAATTCAAGTGTTATTGAAGTTGAACTTCTTTTTAACAAAAAAAAAATTCTCTGTACCAAAAGTCTTATATAAACATTGTGTCATAAATTCCGGAAGAGTGTAAGTAATGCTTCAAGTGTATTTTGAATCATGTTTTGTTTTCATTATGTTATTACTATCACTATTTACAATAAACAGTTATAAGAATAATTAAGTGTAGTGGTGTTTTCTTTAGATATGGAATAAATGCATAAACATTGCAAGGCATTCTCAATGACAACTGATTACTGAAAACACATTTTTGGCATCATTCATATAATTGATTTAATCTTTCTGCGCAGAATTACTGAACGTTACTACAAGACATATGAATTAGTGTGGAGTTTTGTCTGCGTAATGACTGGTGTTCATTCATGATTATACTGTATTTATTGGGCTGTATTTAGTGATGAACATTTTTATGAATTTCTTTTTTTCTCAAATTCCGAGACATGAGAAAGCCTGGAACATCAGTTAACTTAAATCTAGTTCATATCACACTTAATGATAATCAGTTACACTCCTGGATAGAACCAAGGACCTACAGTTAACTATTAACTTGACTGTTTCCTAAAATATGAAATATGACTGGTCCCAGATTGGATTTGAACTCACAGTAATAAAGGGCTAGTGATAACTAGTCAGACACCATAACCTCTCAACTACAGGAGCCCCTGTAAGATACTTTAGCCATACACTTACAGAACTGGATTTCGGTGGTATATCAACAAAAATCGATACATATGAATATATACTTTTATTTCATATGACATAAATGCAAAAGCATTTTTAGAACAATTTTGTAGCGTAACTACACAAATCATAAACACAACTAAAAAACAATGTAACATCAAAATCACAGATAAAGACTGGAAAAATAAAGAAAAAAAATTAAATTAATGGGTAAACATATAGACAAACATGGTATAAAACAAATGTTATCTATACTGTATGGAATGTAGAGATAATAAATCATTATAAAAATCATGGTTCTAACTAGTCGTCAAAAGTTGAGGGTAAAAAGAGACCCTTAGCTGATAATTAAAGGGTAAAAATAATTCCTACAAACGTTATAGTAAATATTACCATTTGGAATTCATTCTCAAGATTATTTTGCTAATTTCAAAAGTCAAAATGCAATTTAAAGGGCCAAATGAGAACCCTAATAGAAATAAAAGTTAAAAATAATTCCAAAGAAATTTACTGGTTCTTGTTAATGATCAAATAAAATATCGAAAAAACATTTTATATGTTTATAAATTCAATATGTATTTGAATATCCAAGGGCACAAAATTAACCCCCACATATTTGCAAGAACAAAACTATTAAAAATATCAACAATAATAGGACACTACATTATCTCTATACAATATGATTTATATATTGGTTAACTTACCAACACAAGCATAAAAAAATGTTTTAAAAAAATATTCTGGCAGTATTTATCAAATGCATTTATGTAAGTAAGACAGACACACAGTAAACAAGACACAATCAATTCTTTTCATTAAGTGTTCATACACCATCACTCAATATCTATTTAATCTTAACCACTGGGCTAAAATCTGAGGTTGGTCAAAATTTAGTTTAAGTCTGACAACTCAATTGTATAAAACTTTGAAAATTTTAACAGAAATTATTTCTTGTAAGATTTTACCCAATCATCTAAGAAGTTGTCAAGAACTTCAATATGTCTGTTGATTTGTCGGAAATATTGAGATCGTCTTGTGTTTGGTACAACAAGAGCTGCCATCTGGCTTCTGGTTAACTTTTTGACCAACCCTCAAATTTAACCCATTGGTTCAATTTATGTTTACACTATTGGTTGCTGAGGTGCAAGTATGTCCTCAAATATAATAGGAAGAAGAGAATTTTTAAAGGACCAGTTATTACCAGCCAGAGATCATGGTTACCCAACCATGGAGACCCTTTCTTATTTTATTCAGTTTACATAATCAGAGACCAGAAAATAATTGAATCATTATCATGTGATTGCTAAAAGATGTCAAAAAACATTTACAACAATATATTTGATGTAAAGAAAAATATATGACAAAGTTATAAATATCAAAGCAATGTCATAATATCACAGTTAACTTATATCAAAATACATTGATGTGTATGTACATTGTATATATACATGTATTACAAGTACAATAATTTTCAGATAGCTACATACATTGTATATTTATGTTTACCATTAAAATCAGCAGTCAAAATTCTTCTTCTCATCTAAAAACAAATGATGTAAGATCAAAATGTAAGTAAAAATGGAATGTTTAATGTTGGTATGAAATCTACACTGAAGCGTTCATAAAAATGACCCAATGTTTTACATGAGCATCATAATAAAATATTCTTAATACAGCCAGTCTATAATCTCAAAAGTCACTCAGTTACAGGGTTTTTCAATAAGTTTGTGGCCAACAAGCTCAAAAGCTAGACTACCGGTAACAGACCTGCTAGTGGGGGGAAGGCATTTATTTTTAAAACTTTAAGATTTCTAATTAGCCCAAACTCGTTTCTAAGCTGTTAAATCGGCCATGGGCCGGCTGATATTGACACTCCTGAGTTAGATAGATTGTATAATTCAAACAGTATCTCAATTAGAGAGAATCTTCAACAATGGCATGCACAAACAAATTTACTAACAATAGTTATACATAAGATTACTTCATCCTTTAAAATCAAAGTAAGACACTTTGTCGAAACAAATGAAGATGGCTTTGGTGACTCTGTGGAAGATAGAATATTTGGCTTTACGAATATAGGCCCTGATCAGTTCTATACTTAAACTGGAGAATTCTTCCTAGGACATAACAGAATTCACTTAATTTTCAAATCTTTCTTTTTTTCATTGAAATATGCCGCAGTAAAATTGCTATTTACACATAATCCAATTCAATGAAGAAACAATTATTATAATAGATTAATACAAGGATAAAATATCAATATTCTACAATGTATATATAGCTATGTACACAGCATGAAGGTCCTAAGAAGTTTACCGCAGCTTTACAAATATCAATATGATGACTAAATGTGTAACAGTACTACACAAATGAATTAATAAATACTCAATTTTTTTCTACTTTACTAAATGCCTCTAACGGAACTTAACATTGGAACTATTTTTCTCTGACGATAAAAAAGTAGTCCCTGATTCGAACTTGTTATACATTTCAGCTTTAAATGCCATCTTATCAAATGTTTCTCCACCATATTTGTTCTTCAATGAATCTCTTAATTTGTGTGAGGAAGCTGCAACATGTCTTGACTGAAAGAAAATAATACAAGACCATTAAAAAGATGAATGACCAAGGTAAACATAACAATAAAGTCAAACCTGTAAACTAAGGCCACCCTTGGTAAATACATACTGTGGTCTTTATTAACAGGTGGCCTTTATTTGGAGGTCATTTTATCCTTAATAACCAAGGATGGTTTTTGGAAGAATGACCTTTATTTACAGGGGGCTTTTATTTGGAGGTGACTTCAATCACAGGTCTGACTGTAGGTCAAATTTCAATTGAAAAATCATTTACGATTCATAAAATACCAGTTGACTGTAAGGACAAAATTGATAACCTGAACTGAAACTAAAAGTAGTAATAAATGAAAAGTTTCAATTACATGTTCAGCGGTTAAACACAAAATAACAATTAATTATTCAACAATTATAAACAAAAAAGTTAAACTTTTCCATAAAAAAATTGAACTGTCAAAATAAACCATAATGGCCATGCAGATACATTGTTAACCATGCTCTGTCACATTACCATGCAACCTTCATTTTATCTATCAAAATAATCAAAGAACTGCTTTCAAGCACAGGCAGTCATTATGGGCCAGTGATGGCAAGATAAAAAAAAATGATGTCACAGAATACATCTCTGTTCAACTTCAACTGATATATAATTTTGGGGTAAATTTGTGTTTTATGTAGAATTTATTACAATTTTATCATCACAGGTCTGTGACCATCAAGTAGAGCAGGACACCATTTTCCACTGAGGTCGACATAAAACTGAACTTATTTGCATTAACACAATTTGTAGTAAACTGCTAACGACATTTCATGCAAGAAATCATTTAATTTCATATAGCATTATAAGTCCAAATTAATTTCTAAGAGTTTTAAGAACATCATTTTGTTACCATTGTTAAACTAGTATTTCTAGAATTATGAATTGCATGCTGGTATGCTAATATTATCACATGTTTCATATTTTTCACCTTTAAAGTAACCTTCATGTATTAGACGATGATTAATGATTGCCACAATATCAATGAGTTACCATATTAATACAGTTAAGGTAATGTCTCATCCTAACTCATTATATTCTAAACATTTTCTGAATTTTAAATTTTCTGATTCAAGTCATATGACGATGTTTTAATTATATTATGTTTATGTACTTATTACTTCCATGTTTTATATATACCATAGCAGGACAACTGTTTGACAGATAAATATTCAATAAAAGTAATCAATATTTTTTAACAGCAACATGCAACGCTTACCTTTCTGACCTGGTTTAAGAAAGTTTAAAATACCACATTAAACGTACAAATATTTTTCATATTGACAGTTTTGCTTCAAATGGAGCAGAGTAATCATTTCTCTATACATAATGTACAGTGCAACCTCTTCAAAGCAACACTTTTTGGGAGTAGCAAAATCATATTGTTGTGAATAGGTTGTTGCTGTAGAGATGTTAAATTAATCGTTAAATCATACAGAGGGAAAAATCATGCTGGGGGGGTTGTTGCTCAAGAGAGGGCCACTCTGGAGAGGTTGCACACAGAACCATTTTCCCCCTGTAATGTATTTAAAGTTTATGCACATACACCCCAAAATTGACTGAGGTATTCTTTTACACACTAGTCTTAACCACAATATGGACTCAAAAAGAAAAACAATAGCTCATCTATATGCATATTGAACTACAGTCATGGTAATATAAAAGAAATCAAATTAGCCTTACTTGTTGAATAGCATATTCTTTCTCTCTCTGTATGAGGTCTGATTTTTTATCTTTGTATTGTATGGTACTCTCCATCTCATTCTTCCATGTAGTTATATCTTCATGAATCCTGTAAAACATTCAATAACAATAAACTGTTCTATTCATAACAACAAAGAATCTTCAAATTTTCGCAACAAACTTATTCAAATAGAATCTCCGCACATACAATATTTTTGTCTTCATTTCAGTAGCCTAGGTTAAATGCCTTTTTTCATCAATATTTAGTTACATATGGTGGCCAGTTCACCTAACACGTTTTTCCTGGAATGTATTCTAACAAGTACTAACTAATGCCTCCTCAAAGAAGAGCTGACAACTTCTCCACATTTGGACAAAATCAACATTGTCATATTTACAAAGAAGAGTATGACCTGCAGAAACCGAGATTACAAATAACAAGCAAAAATAGATCATTGAACTTACTTCTGAATATTTTTTTTCTGCTCTTTTTCTTTACGAACTCTTTCTTCGTGCGCTTTTCTGGCTTTTCTCTCAATACTTTGAGCCATAGTTTCCTTGGCATGTCTGTCAGACTGTGATACAAACATTAATCAGTTTAACAAAGGTAGTTCAAACATGGTAGAGAAATGTCAAAATCAAAATTAATCAATGGCTAATTGGTTATTAATCACACAATGACAGATGTTAGCGTCTGTCATTATGCCCATACTGTTGGATAATTCATACTTCAAAAGCCATTGATTTTAATTTATACTTAACTTTATACTTTTTTCACTTTACAGTCAGATATAGTAACTAAATAAATACAGAGAAAGTCACCAAACAAGACCCAATTAGATTGTCATTAAAAATTATTTTCAAATTTTGAAAACATTCCCTTTGTTAATGAAATATAAGTACATAAAATTTAATAATGATATCCAAACAAATTTAAACTTATGAATTAAAACACATTTGAAAAGTTTGGTTTTGTCCAGGACAGAATACTAAGTAATGGGATAAGACACATAACATTAGTTACCATTTCTCTGGCAGTCATTATATTATCTCTCCATTCTTCCATTTCATTTTCATGTTGTTGTTGAGCTAGCTTAGCTTGCAGAGCTCTCTTCTCTCTATCTAGTCTGTTAACATAAAAAAGGTTAATCATTCATCCATATAGAGCTACTACATCAAAGAATGACCTAAAATGACAACCTGGGTTAGTGACCACCTCCAAATAAAGGCTACCCTGAGAATAAAGTCCATTCTTTCAAAAACCGACATAGATGATTAATAACAAAGTTATCTCTGAATAAAGGCCACCTGTCAATAAACATCACATAAGTTTTTAGTCTGCATAGTCAATTTAGGCTTAACACACCATTTTATAACATCACTTCAACATGCAAGCTCCCTGTGTTATCATTTATGATTCTCTTGTCGGAGCCTAGGACAAGTAAATGGATGATAAATAAGTAAATAGGATTACAATACGATGTGGGTAAGCCCAGGTAGTAACAGTGTATCAATCCTTACAGTCCTTCAAAGTACAACTCACAATTTAGACAATTACAGGATTGTAACAAATACCTAGTTTAGTATCAATACATAACAGTTGAAATTATCCTAAGAATATTTTTGTGTATCAGTTATAGAACAAATAAAGGTAATTCAGTGCTGGTACTTATTTTTTTTTTTTTGATGAATTATAATTTATTTTTTTAATTGGGTATAATTTTAATATGAAAGACATTAAGTCATTCATGTTGAGCCAGTATGTTGTTTTTTTACCTGCTTAGTGTCAGTTCATTATCTCTTCGTTGTAAAATCTGGTCATATTTAGACTTGTGTTTTTGATCTTTGTCATTCACAGACATCGTCAAAGCATCAATGCTTTCTCTGAAATTGAAAAAAAAACACAAAGAACATGAGAAGTAAATCATGCACTGTACTGATATTTTGGTTCAGGCCCGTGCCTTTTAATATGTGAAATTGCGGACCTTGATTCATTTGATAATTAAAATGATCAAAGATGTTTTAAATTGTACTGGAAACAGCCAGAACGGCGGCAAATTCACAGAACTGTAAACCTGAGCTGGTGAGGGTGCACAGCACCTGAAAATTAGCATTTCGGAAGACAACAACAATTTTTTTGGAGGCCGTGATTTTCAGGTAAATTATTACAACTTTGATTTTGACTCAAATGCACTTTACGAAAAAAAAAGTTTCTTTAAGTTGTACAATTTTATTTGTTGCTTTTTTTCTTGATTTCAACGAATCTTGTAAAAACTTGGATACTGAATGAGAAGTGCGGCATAACGAAAGACAACTCTATACAGAGGTTGAGACAGGATGAAATCGGTGGATGAGTGAGTGGGGTGGGATTGGTAGATGGGTGGGTGAAGTGTGATTGGTGGATGGGTGGGTGAAGTGTGATTGGTGGATGGATGGGTTTAATTCATTGACTTACTGTGTCTCTCTCAATGTCTCATTCCATCTGTCTTCAAAGTGTCTTCTCTCAGATCTGTTATTCATCATTACACGCTGAAATCAGACAAAGCATAGATAGACATAAATATGACCTTTACTTTAATTAATGTATCCATTATTTGATATCAACCATCCCAGCTCATTATAGGTGGGTCTGCAGAAAACTGAAAAATTATTTTTGTGCGATTTTCTTAAATATCATGATTTTAGTCAAACATATGCATTTAACCTTTTTTCTAATTGGTCTTCTGTCAAGTGTTTTTTTTCAACCATGATTGCAAACATGAGTCAGTTGGATTATAATAAAGAAACATACTTCAAGATCGTTCTGATAACTCATAATTCTTTCAGTGTATAATGACTCTTGTTCAAGTAATGAGACCATCACGTAACTTGTACCTGGGTAAGTCAATAGATTACTTTTCGTCTACTTAAATTACAATGAAATTGCAGCATTAAATCAATTACTCAAAACAAGACATTTCCAAATAAGAACTAACAGTTGTTATAAAACAAACGAAATGCAACAATTGGTCAACAATTAAACCTTTGTTTAAAGCAGGGATGAATACAGCAAATCTCACCATAGAATCCTGAAACAATCTAGCTTCTTTTTTCTGTGCAGCAGACATTATCAGATGATCCTGTTTCTGTTGTACCAATTCTTTCATTTCTTCTTCCTCCATCTCTAAAGACTTCACATTACTTTCCTGAAATCATAAGTTTAAGTGGGTTTAATGCTGTTTTTCAACGGTATTTAAGTTATATATGGTGAAGGACCACCTACCGGTATTCTTGGACTGAATTTGAATCAGTACTAATTTACCCTTAGACAAGGAGCCAGTAACTTCTCCACATGAGAAGAAAATTGTCAAATTTTCATAGGGCTTAGGGTATGACCTGCCGCTAAAGGGATTTAGTTAGCTGGGTTACAAGTCCAGTCCAATAACCACCACACCATGACTGCAGCCGTTGAATCAAATCTAATGGAAAACAAAATGTTATTGAACACAACAGTTTATCCTAAGACCATTTAGACACAATAAAAAGCTATAGAGAAACAACTCCTGTAAAAATGAGAGAAGTAGACGTAATGTGACAATAAAGCTAGATGCCACTGCCTCCTGACAAGCTTGTTTGAAATCTAGCAATCAATTAGTACTTAGTAACCCAGACAAGTTCTATAGATAGATAAACTTGATACAATTTCCCTTTCATTCACACAGGGGGACACATAATCCTATTAAGCATGCTTATAAAATGTAATACATTCCACTTATCAATTACATCAGAGAAGTTCTAAAGAAGATGAGCTCCTTAGCCTATTGGTTATGGCATCTGTTTAGAGATCACTTGCCCCCCAGGCCCTCACTGCTGTGAGTTCAAATTTGACTTGAGACAAAATTTCACAAGTGAGGAAGCTGTCCAGCTAGCTTACTGGTCAATGATTCTACCTAGGTGTATTCCTGAAGACTTCCTTCACTGTTAAAGCAGGAGAAATTAATGCCAAATGATCCTGGCTGTTGGTACGAAGTCAAAAATCAGCGGGGAAAAATCTGAAGAAGCAGGCATGTATAATATACCTGTATTCTTTTGCGTAATTGTTCTTTCTCCATCTTATCTAATGTTTTGAGATTCCTCTGGGTCTGCACTGTCTTGTATCTCATTGCCCATTTTCTTTTACTTTCATTCAATGATCTTTCTTGATCGGCAACCAACTTTTGTTCATCTTTTCTTCTTCTTAAATCTTGCTCTGACTGTGGACAAAGATAAAGTCACATAAGATTTACATGTCAGAGTAAACATGTATTTCCAATATGATAATTATTCTATGAACTAAAAAATACAATATTTCCAAGCAAATAGACCATAATGATTATCAATGGAATGGAAAGACACATCATTCGTTTTCTTAAATAATGCCTAAAAAATTGTGCAAACACTGATTTAACAACCAGGCATGAGAATTGATTTTATTGAAAAAAGAGGAAAATTTGCCAGGGGTCCAGGGGGCTACATTACGTCAGTCTCAAAAATGACCCTCGGGACGTCTAAAAACCAGGATTTCCGCGGATCCACGGAAAATTCTCATGCCTGAACAACTTTTAGCAAAATTATCTTAATTCTTATCAACAGAATTACTACCATACATTAAAAATAGTACATCGGCTAGCTTACGATTGATCTTATTCGTATCACATCGAGAAAACAAACAAACAAACCAAATATTCAATTTTTTCTTTACCTTATTAAGCTGTTTAATTCTATTCTCCTCTGCTAATAATTTCCTCCGTCTCATTTCTGAGGCCATACGTGCTGCCTCTTCTTCCTTCTTCTGTCTCTCCCATTGTATGTCTTGCAGTAGTTTCTCACGAGTCTCTGCCCTTTCATCCTCATGCTTATTGACCATTAACTCAAGAATTTTTTCATCCTGAAATATAATTATAAAGCATCTATATCATAGTTTACCTATTGTATCCCTACAAATCCACTGAGAACTCAACAAAACAATCTGTTTAGTTTAAACAATATTTATTCTCAAAGGTAATTGCATGACAGACATACAAGACAATTAATACATAGTAAAATGACATATCAGATTGGAAAACAAGTTTACTTAAAACCCTCAACCCACAAATAAGTTTTTAATAACACAGAAATTATTAGCATATCACTACAAGTAAGTATAAATGAGTGAATTTGTAGGACAGAAGCAGCAACAGTTCAATATATCAGAAAATGTTCAGAAGCAAGTTGTTTTATGAAAATAAATGTTTTTCCGTTCTATCAGCAAGAGTAGACCAATTCATTCTGATTCATACAGCAAGAAGTATTAATCAAACATAAACTGTAGAACACTACAATATCAATTACTTCCCATAGAAACATACCCTTGGTGTGATAGCAGCTTTCTTAGCACCAGATTTTCCTAAAACTTTCCTTAATCTGCTACTGGTGATTGGTCGAGCACCAGCGGCATCAGATCTGTTCAGCATCGATGTCCCAGCCAGACTGAGATCAGATGCACTATAACTACGGGATATGGATGTTTTAGTTGCTGCAGCTCTGGCAGTAGCAGGCCTCTTCTTTTCTGTTTTCTTGCTGCAAGAAAAAAAAGCTTTAATCTCTGTGTCCAAATGTATTGGTGCTTTTTTCTCACTTGCATTTAATGTCTCTCCAACAGTCAGCATCACTTTTCCAGTTTAAACGATAAAGGAAGAACCAAGGCGTACACCTGGGTAGTCTAGAACTAGAAGTCTTCTGTAAGCTAGCTGGATAGTGTCAAATAGTATTCAGTCTTTACAGTATAACCTAACTAAGCCAAACATTTAGATATTATCAAGACCATCTTACTACAAAGATTACTTATATTTCAGACCATTATTCAATATTTTCTCTGTATCTGAATTTGAAAATTAAACAATTTCAATATTATGACCATCTTTTTTTTGGTCTCAATTTTTGTCTTAATATTGATGTTTAAACGTATGTTCATATCAGAAATACATAATCTAATTTATATTTGATAAAAAATAATCATACGTTATCCCATAAACTAAACATCTATTCATTCTTTAAATGCTTATTCATAAACTATCTGGATTATTCTTTTAATCTAATTAACAAATTTCCATAAGAATACACCAAAAACATGTTTTTGATATTTACAACAATACTGGATTAGCATCAATACCTTTGTGTTCTGGCTTCTTTTCTGGACAAAAGTTCTGACCGCAATTTCTGACTTTCATTGTGCAGTTCCTTTACCCTAAAATTATATGAACGATTCCTGTGACAAGAGGTATTTCTTAGTTAATCAACTGAGTTGTAAAGATTTCACAAAGATGTTACAGTAAAAACTAAAAATAATGTAGATTTCAAAATCACAATGACTGATCTCAGAGCACATAGATTATAAGACTATAATAATGTTAGATTTTTGTAAACCCCAGACAGTAAAAAGAATTTAATCATTAAGTGTTCTGATTTTCAATCCATAACAACCAACATTATTATACTCATGCATTTGTGTATAACAAAAGTTAGGTAGAGATTTCATTAATTTAAAGTCACAATCATCTGACAATAAGCTAGCTACTAGCATACCTCTCATTAATTTCATCATTGGTAATTCTATCATGACCAACAGAGGTAGCCCATGCTGTTCTTTGTCTCTGCAAACTACCACTATCTACTTTTTCTTCTGTAAAAATAAATAATGGCATCTTCGTTATTAACTTACATTAATTTCTCAGGAATACTTATTAAATCTTGCCATTTCAATAGATGTTGAGGAAGATATCCGGCTAGTTTACAGAAAGTTGATAGTTCAAACTAGGTGCATGCCTGGGCCTTCCTCCACCGTTAAAGTTTTAAAAAGTCACCAAATGATCCTGACTGATAAGGCTTAAATTAAAATTAAGTTTGTTTGCCCTTTACCGACCGACCCAAAAAAATCATGCCGACTCAAAACATTTTATTGCAAAATCTGGGAGAACTTTATTTTTATACTTGGGAAAATATACATGTAAACATTTAAAGTAGGTATCATTTGAAGTAATAAATGAAAACACTGAGTACATGCTTATGGTTGATTAAAGCACACAATATATGGTTGTATGGTAGCAGAAAACATAAAAAGAATACAGAATGCTAGGTAGAAGTGTAATTTCATGCTAGGTAAAGGTCAAATTCAGAAATAAAATAAAACATTTTTCCTACCTACCCTCTACTAAACTTCAGGGTTGGTAAAGGGCAAACAAACATATTTTTAATTTAGGCCTAATGCACAGTTGAAACCCCAGACAAAAATTAACTGTCACAATACAATCATCTTACCAGATTTAGACAATGGTTTCCTCATAGCTGAAGCTGATTTTGATCTCTTTGTTCGAGATTTTGGCACTGCTGATGTTGTTTTCTTTGATTTTGACACAACTGGTTTTCTACGGCTAGGTGGAACACCTTTCTCTCCATCCCTAATACGTTCACGCTCTTCCCTACATAGTGCTAACTTTCCTGTTTAAAAAGATACATAACTGTTTAACTTGAAACTGGAATAACTGACAATTATAGCACAAACTTTTGATTAATTGATTTTTTTTTACACGAAACTTGTCCATAAATCTTAAAGAAAATAAGACTGAAGTTTACAATGCCCTGACCGCATTATTTATTTATAAGGGACCAGAAAAACAAGTATTTAATAACTTGTAACTACTACATAACAAATATGCCATAAAATGAAACCTTACTTTCTCTATTCTGTTCATGCTCATCGTAAATGTTATATATAGTTCTTAGTGGTACATCTTGAGGTAACAATTCTTCCTGGAACTCGGCTAGTGGTTTGTACAATAAATCTACAGGCTTTTCATAAAACAGAAAGTGAAAATTAGAAAAGATGCAAAACCATGTTGTTTGAACATTTGATAGAAAATCAAGATGATGTAGCCCATCAGACCTAACAAAATTGTTTATCCATCAAGTAAACATAGACAGAGCTCTACACAATGGAGGCTACATTAAAATAATCACCATGTAAGAGATTGGCTGTTGTTTAACTTTAAGTTATGGAACATGAAAGTATTGTCAGTTCCTGTATTATGATACATATGACATGATAAGTGTATTTAATGATAAATATTCCAATCAACCGTGTCTGATGTTTTAATAGTAATTGTTTATGGAGACTAAGATTGTTAGATGAAAATATAATATCCGTCTCATGAAGCAATACTGTCTTAATAAATTCCTAGGTTTACCTTCACGCCGAGCCTAGAGGCAGCTTCCAAAGATCTTGGACTTGTCAGTACATATTTTCCATCTTCAAATTGTGGATCCTCAAAGTTGCATAAGTCAATCTTGGGCACATCACTCGCTACATCAGTCTTAGTTTCCTCCATTTTGTCAGTGATTTGTACTGGTAATAAATTTCTGGCAGAGTTTAGATTACAACCTGCAAACAATATTAATGATTAATCAAAAATTTTATAGTATATCTTGTTTTGATACATTTTAAATATAAGTTACTTCAATTCAATTATCAATAGGTTAACAATGAAGATAACTCAAAGCACTGAAATAATAAAACTGTTAAAAGTAAGAAGAGTCACTAGAAAAATTAATACAAAGCTATTAAATAATGCAGTAACTGTATAAAGCATAGATCTAAAACTCTACACATTTAATTGAATTAACGGCATTAAATATATTTAACTTCATGTCCACTCTAGATAAATAACTTATTTTCATATTATGAACACCTTTAAATTAAATTTAGGAATATAATATTATAAGAGAATCTTATATAGTGTGTAGGCTACATTGTATAAATTATTAAAATTGTTAAAACTGGCAACACCAAAATCGCAAACAATATAAAAGGAAAGATTAATCATAGAAGTGGGTCCATTTACGAAGATTGAGAATCTGGGTACTACACTCATCAAAAAAGAGAGCAAGTGCATTGGGTCTTATATCTAAACTAAATTTGATGAGTCATGATGAATATCAGACAAAGTTAGTTACATACAGATGTTTTGTAAACAATGTACATGTATTTGAGTGCAGAAGCAAGACTTTTCTGTTTAGTTATTTTCCTTAAATGTCAATATGAGCAAATGCATGGAAATTGGAATACCTGCTGATCAATGCATGTTTAAACTTTTTTCATTATCAAGGACTTATATATATAAGTCCTTGTCATTATCAATTCAATAACTTAAAGGGTTTTAACGACTGAACAATTCAGACAACTATCTTCCGACTGGTGTCCTTAAAAGTTCATATATGCATTCCATTCATTTGTAAATTTATACATATCTTATTGAGTTTATTCACTATCATACAATTAGTTACAATACATGCAGTAATAATTTATCCCTTGAATGCCTATTACCGCGGTGACGCTATTACCGCCGATGCCCAGATTATAACAATGACTCGCACATGAGTGTAGCCTCCACTCCATTTCCCACGTTACTATGTATCTTGCATTTGATTGGTCAATAGGCGGTAATAAGGTCATCAAGCAAAAATAAATATGGACGTCACTGAGTCAAGAAATGCAATCAGTTGATGTATTATTTTATGTTTTTCGACGAGACGACGAATTGCTTGTGAGGATTAAATGGTTGTATGATTGTAGACTTGCTCTGTCGTGCATTTTAACACTGGTAGAGAGTTAGGTAGGCAGTAATAGGGACGACCTGCATATCCCTTGTACGCCTATTACCGCGGTGATGCTATTACCGCCGATGCCCGGATAATTACAATTCTCGCGCATGCGTGTCTCCCCCACTTCCGTTTCCATGTGGCATTTATTGGCAGGGAACCAGACTATTGTTTACAAGGCATGCCGCGACTTTAAAACATTTTACATTGATGATTTATATAATTTCTACAGTCAAGTCAATTTATCGTTCATACCGCCATTTGCATTCAATCCAAATTAACACCGCTATACGAATGTGACGCATTTTAATGCATTAGATCTCTTAAAACATAATTTTAATATTTCTGCAAACGATAGATGGTCTGCACATTGATTGGAATTTAGTACTGACACAGGAATTTCCCGCGTTACTACGTATCTCGCATTTGATTGGTCGAGAGGCGGTAATAAGGTCATCAAACAAAAAATCAATATGGACGTCTGTGTGTCAAGAAATGCGATCAGTTGATGTATTATTTTATTGTTATTGAGAGTATTTTTATGTTTTTCGCCAAAACGAAGAATTGCTTGTGAGGATTAAATGGTTGTATGATTGCAGACTTGCTCTGTCGTGCATTTTAACACTGGTAGAGAGTTAGGTAGGCAGTAATAGGAACGACCTGCATACTAACAAACTACTAACTAGGGTAGACAGATAGTCTGACATTCCTTGTTGAAAGTATCACAAGCAATAATGAAACTTGTGCAAAAAATACAACATCAATTCTCACAAAATCTAAACAAAAGATTCCATGCAAGACAAGGATTATCTAATGCTAATGAAGCAAGTAAATTATCTAAAGAAAACTTCAAGCTGCAACTTGTTTTGCGCCAAATACATGGGATAGATATAAAACGCCAGGCAATGCCTCAACATCTTTCATACCAGTCACATTAAAATACGCCTGTACTTCTTTGAGCTTTTGCTCGTCGTACAAATTAGACATACTTCTCCAAATATCAGCAGATTTCTATCATTTTCTCACCAACCCATCACTTTAGCGGCCATAACACAACAAAGCCGTACTCTCGTGAGACAAGTTAGAGCGACACTGATTGGTTAATTGTAGCTTATTAGAGCCAATCATATTGGTTGTAACAAATCACTAGTTTTGTAAAGTATACTCTACGACATAGCAATGAATTATGCGTCACTTATAACAAAGACGTATACATACATGCATGTATGGGTCTTTGCTTATAACAAGTAAAGTTTTCAAATAATACTGCTAGAGCTTTCCTAATATATTTATACTAGCATATATGATAAATGAGTTTTGGTCAAAGTGGCGATTTTAGGCCTTAATGCGCCATTATACATTTATTGAGAAAATTTAGTTTGTGCCTTTTGAGGCTTCATACTGTCTGTTCTCTATTTCCTCTGGCTGATTCTAACTGGTCTGGTTCCCTGCCTTGTATAACTACAATAACATAGTGTTAGGGGTAGGTAACTCCAGACTACCTTCTAACTTGCTCTACATGGTTATGAGGCAGCCCATGAATTTAATATTTTTTCAAACTAAATTACACAATTAACCCAATTCAGGTCAATCTCAAAATTTGACTCGTGTTTATAAACTAAAACTCAAGACACAAACTCACTTACTGCATCACATTGAAAATCCACATTCAAAGAGTTATTCATACTTAATGAACTGTTCTTGAAGTGTACATGTTTCCATGAATTCCTTTTCAAGCAAAATAGTGAAAAAAATCAAAGAACAGAAAATTGAGTACAGTTTTATTCGTATATATAATACTTAATTGAAAATAACACTTCTACATTATACCAGAAATTACATTGTATATATTTAATACTTGTGATCAAGATACATTTTTATAAAACAAGGGCACCATATATTTAACAGTAAAGCAACAGGAGACTAGAATACCACACAGTATAGTTTAAAAAACTCAAATAAAATACATAACTTCTGCAATTGTATAAATAGGTAATCTAATTAAAACTTGTTTTTCTATTACTAAGCACCAGTTTCAGAAACATAAATCTGATGATTCATGTTCATAAATACAAAGTAGAAAAATACTTGGGCACAAATTGTACTATCATAGTACAAGGTATGTTTAAAACAAAAAAATATGTCCATAGAACAAAAATGCCCGTGCTGGGAGCCGTAAGCAACACAATGATATGTGTATATTTTATTATTATACACCTTCATGCAAAATCTGAAATCAATCCATGAAATATTTCTGGAATTATTGATCAGAAATCACAATTAGGCTAAGATTTAAGTCAAAAGGGGTCAAAACTCCTGTGAAAATGTTTTGATTTTAATAGAAATCACTTGACCTGTATTTTATTATTATATACACCTTCATGAAAAATATGAAACCAATCCATGAAACATTTCTTGAGTTATCGCTTGGAAACCAAAATATGAAAAGACAGACAGGAGAACCACTTTGTGCCCTTCCACCATTCTTCAAATGCATGCGGGGGGCATAAAAAGAAATTTAAAAAGCGAAGTTTTAGAACCTACCATATTATATTGTTTAATCAAGTCACCATGAACATGATGCTATGTCTAAGACAATACATGTAGTTATGTATACAAGAATATTCAATCTATTTGTTGAAATTCTAAGAATAAAATACTGCAACAGTTTTAATTATATTTGAGACAATAGTGTTTGTGAGTGTCATGGGTATATGAGACATATTCAACACAACTGAATTCTAAAATATCCAATTACTAGAACCTAATACTACTTGGTACAAGCTTAGACAGGCTAAAGGACTGATTATAATCCACAGCAAAGAGCAGAACATAAATTATGAAAGTACATGTTGTATTCTTTCTCTGGGATATATGTTGCACTAACAGCCAGAGTCATTTGGCAACTTTTCCAGCTTTGATTCTGGAAAAAGACACCAGCTGTACACCTGGGTAGAACCACTGAGCTTCTGTTAGCTAGCTGGACTACTACCTCACATGTGAAATTTGATCCCCAGTGGGGTTCTAAGAATAATAATGCCAACTTGTAATACAAATATAAAAACATCTTTGTTTTGCAGTATTTGGTAACAACATAGTTTTCAATAAATCCAAAATATCAAAGCTTAGGACAAATAAACTTAATATCCTAGAAGGTTAAAAGAAAGTAGTATGAAATTAATACATTTGAGAACTGAAAAATAACACATACAGTTTCATTTTTTGGCAACTTGAAGCAAATTAATTTCATTTAAAGTAATTGTTCACATATTTCTGTGGAGGGGGCATTGTTCATTCCATGCACATTCTGATGTATTCTCATGTTATATTTCTGTACAAAACCTTTTCCACAAACATGGCAGAAATATTTTGGTGGCAAATGAATCCTATGATGTCTGTTCATGGCATCTCTGGTTTTAAATGTTTTGTTGCACTTTGGACACGAGAAGTTGCGTTCTTCAGAATGGAAATACTTCTTGTGCGCATTGAGGCGATCCACACGTTTAAATGTACGTTCACAAATGTTACATTCATGAGGTTTATCATCTAAAACAAAACAACAGTGAGTATTTATTAATCAATAGTAAACAAAACTCATGATGTACATGCATACTAGGGGTGCAATGATATGACATAACCCGTATTGCGATATATTGATGTATACTGTATTCATAATAAAAGTCTCTCAAATATTAAAAACTTGAGCAGTCACAAGGTGACAAATACCCCCCCCCCCCCATCTTGCATAGACCTAAGAGCTACAGCCATGGGAGTTGTGCCCGACACATTGTCTAACGATGGTTAACATTTGTGGTAAGCTACTTCAAAAGCTTCCAATGGATGACAAAGTTACAGAGTGGACACTGCAAAAAGACCAAATTAAGGATCTTGAGTGACCATGACATTGTCCTACAGACTTGGGAGTTTCGTACAACAAATCTTCTAATGTTGGTTAACATTTGTGGTAAGTTGTAACAAAATCCTACCATGAATAACAAAGTTACTGAGCAGAAACGATTCGGGACAGACAGACAGACCAACAGACAAAGTGATTCCTATATAGCCTAAAATAGTAGGAGTATAAATTTTTAATAACTTAAAACTTCAGCAGAAGAAGAAATAAATGTTAAACATTATCTTTCAAGTTGCTATACATTATACAAATTAGCACATAAATATATCATGTTTCTTAATTTACCCATCAAATGAAATCCAAGTAAACGGTCACCTTTCAATGAAGACCACTTTTTGATCACACATTTATAAAGATGATGTTCACAGGTTTTGATGGTCATTCTAAACCAGAATTATAGACAAAGATCAAGGATTCAAGCAACAAGAGGGCCAAGACAACGTGTAACGTTCTGACACAGTTCTGTGAAAACTATCTAACTAGAAGCCCAAGGGCAACATGTCGAGCCCCTGTTTAGCCAGCTCGTGATCTTGACCTTTGAACTACAAGTATGGGTGATATTCATGACACATCATTTCATTGAAGTAAACTTTTCTACCAATTTATTTAAAAATCCTTGAATGCAAACAGAAGTTACAGCCCAGACAAGGAAAATATATTTGACCGAATGTGTAATCTTGACCTTTGACCTATAAAAATCTGGGTGTTGCCCAAGACACATGGTCGCATTGTATTATGGCAAGTCATTTTTAAATAATATAATGCATAAGGGAGACACAGCCCTGACAAGGTGTATAATGATTATTTTTTATGTTTTGACCTCTAAGTGTGACCTTGACCTTTGAGCTAGAGACCTTGATTTACGCACTGTACACCGCCTCATGGTGTTTTACAATTATGCCAAGTTATCTTAAAAAGTTTCTATGCATAAGGGAGATACAGCCCGGACAAGGTGTATAATGCTCATTTTTGACGTTTGACCTCTAAGTGTGACCTTGACCTTTGAGCTAGAGACCTGGATCTTGCGCACTGCACACTGTCTCATGGTGTTTAACAATTATGCCAAGTTATCTTAAAAAGTTTCTATGCATAAGGGAGATACAGCCCGGACAAGGTCTATAATGCTCGTTTTTGACGTTTGACCTCTAAGTGTGACCTTGACCTTTGAGCTAGAGACCTGGATTTTGCGCACTGCACACCGCCTCATGGTGTTTAACAATTACGCCAAGTTATCTTAAAAGGTTTCCATGCATAATGGAGATACAGCCCGGACAAGGATCCAGACGGACACACTAACTAACTAACACACTCACCTAACCTAACCTAACCTAACCTATCCTATCCTAACCTAACCTAACTAACTAACGTACAGACACGCAACCGCCATTGTGGCGACTATGTCGAGCTCACCGCAGGCGGGCTCGACAAAAATGTGGCCCCTAGTGTGTTCACAAGGTAAAAGTTGACATGCACGACACACGGCAACAGACCAAAACTGATCACAAAGCACTTGTGCTCATGTGAATTAAAATATTCAAGTTACCTGAATGTGTCACCAAATGGGCTCTCAGGAGTGCCTTGTACGGAAACTTTATCGGACACAGTGGACATGGTATGTCTCTATCTTTCTTATGGATTTGTCTGAAATGATAAATAATTCAGTATAAAATGTAGATATTTAAATCATTTTCCTTCAATCTATACCGAGAAAAACATTAGTACATATAATTGAAATCAACCAAAAAGTTGAACAACCTTGTTTTAACATCAAAACAATTATCTCAATGACCTTAAAACATTTTCCTGCAAGTTTCTGATAGACATTTATATACTTAAAGCTTTTTTTGAAACTAGAAATGTGTCCATAGGACACGGATGTCCCCGCTAAATCACACAGGACACAGAAATGTGTGTTGTGTGGCAGACTTTATGTGATACAACACAGAACAGGTTGCTTGGGAATGCAGCCCAAAGCGGGTGGTAAACTCTACCTAAGGGTGGTAAACACACAAAAATTTCAACCTAAGGAATAAAAGAAAAAATTCAAGTGTCCACTTTGAACTGACATTTGAGCAAGCGACATGTTTTTTTGCATGTGACACTCCATCTTGATATAGTAATCATTTGTGCCAATTTATTTCAAAATCCAATCATGCACTACAAAATTATGAGCCAGACATGAAAATACCCCACCCCCAAAAAACAACACGAACAGACAGGGTGAACACTATAATATAATCGTTGGGGCATAAAAGTCATCTTTAGTATCAAAAGGATCCACATTGCTTAAAATTATTTGTTTCTGGTTATATGCTCTTGACATCAAAAATAAGGTAAGTATGGAATTTCGAAGATTTTTCATATTCCTATTTAAACAAGAGAGATGGTAGAAATTAATAAAGTTTCCTGGGTCTTAGTCTAAAAAAAGGCTTGTGTCAAGCGGAAAATCAGGGTAGGTCGGATAACCAGAAACAAACATTTTTTACACCTTAGATAGCAAAATATGAGTTGCAACATTTTTTTATTTCTTGAAGTAGAATTACCTATGCTGTTTGAGATATGGCCAGGCTTTAAAACTTTTCCCACAAACATCACACGTAAACTTCTTCTCGTCGACATGTACCTGCTTCTTGTGAGCATTTAATCTGAACTGACTTTTGAACTAGAACAGAATGTAAAATGAACATCAAAATTCCGCATACATCGGTACCTTTTTGACCACTGTAGCTTGCATATCTGTGGAGATTACCTTTTAAATTATATCGCAGTGAACAATTTTACAAGCTAAACTTCACGGAACACTACAAGTACATGATATGAATTTAAAAAGTAATGTCAGAACTTTGTACTACCCTGAAATTGCAAGTTTAGTCCATAAACCATCATATTTCCCTGGTTTTCAACGAACTTCGGCACAATTAAATTTAGGTAAATATATATATAATCAATAAAGAAAAAGTAAACAGTGATATCATAACTGACATTCATATGATTATAATTATGAATAGAGCAGGATGTATATTCAGACTTATTCTGATATGGTGCTCATATAAACCATTTTTTCTACTTAGACCAAAAGTAAATATGAACCCTCTGACACTAGATTTTTTTCAACATTTCTCAAACGTTTGGTAAAAGGCAAAATGGAATTCACAATGTATAGAAATAGAGGAAACATATTTTTTGGGGAAAAATAACTTATTCTCCCAGGAAAAGACTATCAGTGTTACTTTTCTTAAGTAAAAAACCTAATGTATATCAACTGATGAATGACATACATTACATAGAATACAAAAGCGCTGTAAGTGGTGCCAATGCATGTCTGTTGACCGCCTCAGTGAGATCTATACACCTTTGAAGTTTAATGTTGCTAACTCTTTTAGTTTCTGAGGTATTTTTGAACAGACGCAGATGACACAGATGACGTAGGGATCAGAATCACTCGCCTTTTTCTTCCAAACCGGCCGAGCTAATAATGATGAATTTTAACTTACTACTACAGTACACTGATCACATGCAAGAGTACGTTCATCATGAGTTGTTCTATGTTTCTGTAGATTTTGATGTTTATAAAAACCTCCACAAACTTCACAAGGAAACAACATATTCTTCAGGTTAGTTGGTTTCTTCTAAAATATTAAATTAATCAGATAATTATTACCTAAGTACCAGTATAATGTCAGCCATTTTTTTTGTTTTGAGGAACAGGTATTGGGTCCCTTAAATGGGGAAATTTGCATATTGAAACACAAAATTGGGAAATTTTTAAAGACTAGTTAATGTACTGTTTTCCTGTGCTTTCTTTAGGTAGCATCTTGATCGATGTTTTCATTATGAGGAAATGTTTACCTCAGTGGGGAAAAATATATACTTTTTTACTTCGGGGACGGGGAGAATACCCAGACCCAAAAAGGCCTGTACAGTACATGCTGCATAAAATTATACACGAATGTCAATGTAGGTCTAAAATAATTCTTATTTTCAGTCCTGCATGTGGTACAAATCAATTCGCACAAACATAATCATTTAACACTTTATCTTTATGATTCATTAAAGTTTGAAATGCGAAGAAACAATTCTGTTAAAGGAATCTCTTAAAAGCATCAAAGTTTGTTTGTGACTAATATTGTTTAAATGTTACATAGAATTATTTAAGTACAGTACTGAGTACTGCATGAAATCATTACATGTACCACATACAGTTAAATGCGAAGAACCTGATCATTGTTATGATATTACAAAAATCATGATAATTTCATACCATCAGATTTAAACATCTTTACCAAGAAATTGTCACTTAGTACAATTTTGAGCTGATCATACTTACCCCAGTGTCACCATATGATGTCTGTTTGTTTTCATTTGTGTCAGTCCAGGGTTCAGATATCTTTAAATCATCAACATTTTTATCACTGTCAGCTTTCCATTCTGCAAGTACCTCAACACTAAGATCACCATCCATTATTTGATCAGACTCAGTTGCTGCATCAAGTCTTGATTTTTTAATTTTATCCTTTTTCCTAGCATCATTTTTCAAAACTTTTGATAGCTTTTTGTGTTTGCTGATTTTCTTGCATTCATTTTTAATACATTCAGGTTGTCTGGTTTTCTGATCTTTAGTTATTTTTTCCGATGCTTTCCTGGTCTTGATATGTTCAGAAACGTGTATGAAATCATTATCAGAATTTTCAATGATATTTTGTGTGTCTCTTTCAAGCTCTGTGCTGTTCATAGAAGTCTTATTATTTTCATCTAACTCGTCTCCTTGCATATCACTAAGTTTTTCCACTGGACATTTCTCTACATTGTCTTTATGAGCATACACAGTCTTCTCTTTACTCTTATATACAAAGTCATTAACTTTCTCAACATTCAGCATGTGTTTATACAACATACACAGAGACGGATACATTATTCCACAAATGCCACAGGTATAAAGTTTGTTCTCTTCCTGAAATGATCCAATGTTGGTCTGGGAACAACAATGAAGTAATTTGGTTACTTCATTGTGCAAAGATAAGTGTTCAAAGAAGTCAGGAAGACAGTCAAACTTCTTCTCACAAACCCCACAAACAAATGGGAACAAAGAAATGACAGCATTATAAGAACATTCTAAGTTTAACACTGGTAAAAAGTCTTGTTTTGGATGGTCTGTTCTATCATTTTGCTTACCTTGTCTCTCAGCATTTTCTTTCATTTCTTTGCAGTGAAATATTTCATCACTGAAATGAACTGAAGATTCATGTTTGGTATCATTCAGTTCAGCTAGAAAGCTACCAGTTGGTATTTTGTCAAAGTCTGTATCTGAAACAAGTTTAGTGAATGCATGTGGGTGTTGATAAATGTCTACAGACAGTTCTCTGTTTGTCTGAATGTTACTGCCAGCCACTCTGTGCAAGTTACTGTCCACAGAATTCTTTGTCAGCTGGTCCAGAAACTCCATAATTGGTCACTGGTACAACTACAAGGTTGTGTATAAATCCCAGACACTGATTAGTTCATCCGACTGGCCTTTTACCTAAACAATGAGATAAAACAATTCATTGGTAGAAGCATTTGATTACAGATTAGCAGTGTTGAGTTGTTATCATGAGTAAAAGAATACTGTCATGATTCTCAATTAAACTTTTCTATGGAGTCATGCAGATACCAGCTGCGACATTCATTGGGTCAAATCACATCTAAAATGTAAAGGATTACCATTTTTATAAAGTTGATAAGTAACCCAGAAAAATACATAAATCGTTGTGTATATTGGACCCAGATCTATAGCTTCAACAATACTTGATATCAATTAATTACTGATAAGCTGAAATGCAAAACCACCAGCAAATTTATATACAAGACTTTTTCTTTCTACTAGCCAGCAGGGAACACTTTCACCAGCCGTGGGAGTCTGCTACCGAAGCTGGAAAGGATCTATAGTATATATTTATTTTTTTTAAATTTCGGATTATTTCCTTTAAAATATTGTAGCAGTATAGTATTTGTACCAAAATAAATTTGCTGTGATAAAATCTTGCCCGAACAACTCAGTCGGCAGAGCATTTGACATGCATGATACGAGCAGGATCTTGCACAGCCACAGGTTCGAGCCCCGTATTGAACAAACTAACATTATTTTCCTCTTCCTATAACTCTCAAAATGATGTATGATGAAGTAATACCTGTATATTCCGTTGATTAAGGATCATAATGTGATCTATCTACGTATTCATGTATATACAAATAAAGATAAGATAATCATAATCTGGCCCACAATTCGCCACAGAAGTGTTCGAATGATGAATCTGAGGCCGTTACTGAGAGCGCTCAGTATAAATTGCGACCATCTTATATCGTATAGAATTGCATTATAATTCGTTCATTTTATCATGCTAGCCAAACTAATCATGAATAATAATGGCTAATAAAATAAGAAACTTTAAATCAAAGCTATCCTAATATTTGTTTCTTACAAATGGCGTTTTTGGATAAAAGGGAAATAACTATTTATACGTAAATCATTACTCTGCGGCTATATTTTACTAATGTGCGGTGATAATTACCGTTATTTTTCCAATCTTGTTAGAATACTTCCATAAGTTTGATTATTTACCGGGCTTGAAATCTTTCAAAATAAAGATTTTGAAAATAATAAACCATTCATCATCAGCTGATATTCTTTGACACACGATCACAAGGTAGATAAGAAGGCATGTAGCAAAATACTTTCCAAAACTAAGTATATATTAGGTCAAAAATGAGAAAACGTCATCTGCTACTAGATAAGAGGGCACCAGAAAAATTCTGACACTAGTCTAAACTTCTAACCGATATCCATGTCAAGAAATAAGGTCAAAAGTGAGAATAGACGAATATCTTGACTGACAATTGGACAGCCTTAATTTACACTTAAAATAAGACTGCCTGAAATCGTTGATTATTCATAATCTCAGTCACTGTACTTATATATATGACGTACTAGTTGCAACACTAATTAATCATGTGAATTCGTACATTTTAATACTATTAATTATGAAACAAATTTGCATAAATATATACGTAAAACGAATGCTGGCATAATTAACGTTATAGTTACTGGCGAAAAATAAGTCAACCAAGAAAATTGCAACATAAACTGCATAACTTGCTATGGTGTCCAAGCAATCCCCATGGCAACCATGGCAAGAGTAAAATATTCAATATATTGTTCTTTTTCCGTCCAACATGATATATTATTCTGTAAAATGTATATACGCTATATCATGGTTGCAGATTCGTAAAATAACTTTATTAAATATTACAAATGCAAAAATAACTATACGTACGAGCCATATCAACATTAAATTAACTCATCTATAGGTTTGATCAAGATGAACGTTAATGATTGTTTCGGAATTTTATTTATTTGAATTCAATTACAATATCAATATAATTTGATAAAGAAAAATATAGATCACTATGCAATATCTATGTAAAATATATGTTTTTCTAATTTTCAATAAGGGCAACAACTCATACAATTTTAAAAAATGTAATGAAATAAATTATAGTATCCTAGGTAACTATAAAAGAATAAGGACAATTGAGCAATACTGTTTTTGGAATATTAATATTTATATGCAGCATAGATCAAATCAGGTAGTTGTATTAACACAACTACCTGATCAAATACAGAAGAAAAAAATGGGAGTACTTTATGGGACTAAAATTAAACCAGTCCAGCAAAACTTGATTATTTTACTATTATATATTAAGGAATTATAATTATATTAGTACTATGTACATTAAGAAAGGTTTTCATGTGAATGTAAGATTAATTTAAACGTTATGACGTATCATGCACAATTTATTAACTTCTGAATTAAAATTTTACGATACTGCAAAGTCAACAAACAAATAACTATGTATACATGTCCTTTCAGTGTTTTGATTTGTCTAATTTATATTCGCTATTCTAGCAGACTCCCACGGCTGGTGTATAATAAATTAATTAGATAGCCAGATGGACACTTTTTTATGATACTTGTCACTTAGGCCTTTGGTCTTAAAAACATCTTTTGTTTTGGGTTATATGCTCAGAATATTTTTTTTAATCCCGTACGCATCTAACGGTACGTACGCGATGAGATTTTTTCGTGACCAATAAATCACGAAGTCATTTTTATCAAGGACTTATAATAATATAGGTCTACATACATGTATATAAGTCCTTGTTTTTATAAACATTAAAAAATAGTCCATTTACAAAGAACCCATGCTAGATATTAAACGTTCGAAGACCGATTCAAGTCTGTATATATGGGAAAATCAGTAAGTCTCTGGGAAAATGTAGCAGTGGCCGGGCCTCCATTTATTTTCTATTCAGTAACGAGGACATACGGAATTTACCGAAGTTATGATCCGGTAAGAGTAATCTGCCCATTTTCACATGTCTCTCGGAGTCTGACTCGAGAACAGTCCATCGAACAAATCGACCGTCAAATCATGGTTTTGCAGTTGAAGAAAGTGTTTATAAGTGACGAGGTTGACCCTCGATGTGTGGAAGTGCTGAAGGAAAATGGCATTGAAGTTGTCAAGGATACAAAACTTCGCACAGACAAAGAAAAGTTCCTCGCTGAAATATCCGTAAGTAGGCTGTACAGAAGACTAAGTTAAACTTTGTGTAAGAGCTAGATTGATCTTATGTCATCAGTATACTCGTCATAGTCTAACAGACGTGCTTTCTATCGGAATTAATTTGTTGTTGATCTCTTCTATATGTAGATGCAAATTTTGTGCTATTGTCAATAATTTTATATTATATAAGTTAGCTCTAATTAAGTTTTGTTGTTATAATTTCGTCTACGCAGACAGCTTTTATGCATGACAAGCTTTGCCAGCCAAGATCTGTTTGTTTTTAGCGTCCTCAGGAAAATTCTTTAAAATCATGCAGTTATCCCCTGAAATTCAATTTACATCAAGTTTTTTCTTCCCCTATTGCAAAAATTATGTGTTATTTTTCCCCAAATTTATGGAAAGTCCCCTACCCCTCCCTGTAAAAAAGCCTTGCATTTCAGCAAAGAATATTCATACATAATTATGATGCATGGTAAAAATATAACTTTATTGTTATAAAGCTCCCATATATAATTATAAAATCCATTATTATGATAATTTTGAGTTAAAACATGGTTTATGTGGCCTTCAAAATGCACCATGCAGCGACGTTTTAGGTAAACCTCTAGCCTTACTAATTTCACTTTTCGGTTGGCCGATTTTATGAATGAATTCGGAAGTGTCTAAAGTGTCTCGTCTTCACAAACAGTCTAATTAGTTGGACTAGGTTAACCTCTGGACCCCCCTTCTGGTAGAGTACCTCAGCTTATATTTGTTTCTGGCTACACCACTGTTATACAGTACAAATTATGTGAATGTATGCATCTCAAGATTAATAATGTATGTACATCGTTTCTGTTGAATAATCAACTGATTTATTGATGCAACTGTCTACATTTAAAACATCTACACATATTACTTTGCCCTCATTTCAGCAATGTTAGATTATCAGGGATTTTATTGCTTTGCGCATGTTTGTTGATCTGTCTGTCTATATATAATCAAACGTTGTTTCACCAATAACCAGAAAACTGTTTGGCCTACAGTTCTTATTTTAGACTTGTGTTGGAGGTTAGACATCACATGTTTATTGACCTGTTGTGTATTTTTTAGGTCAGTAGGTCAAGGTCACAGTGACCTTAAACATAAATACCTAGCCAACCGGCCATAGGCTTTTAAATGATTATTGTAGGTTTTTAAGTTTTTAGGTCAAAGTTCACAGTTCAACCTTCAATGCAAAAACTTTGTCTGCCAGTAACTAGAGAACAATTTGGCCTATGATTAGTTAGGGGTACTAGGGATTGAGGCTGATCTTCATAAGATGACCCCAATTGATTTACAAAAAATCCGACAAACAAGTTATTAAATTAGTGTGGCCTAGTCCAGTTTAAACAAAGACATAGTTGACCTCATTGGTTAAACAATGTATAGAAACGAGCTCAGAATATGTCTTAAGTTAACATAAATTAGATAGATTAAAATGGTGAGAAGTCTATATTTTGACCCCCTTGACTGTACAGGTTATCTCTCACCAGTCTCCATTCATAAAAATGCACACAATAGAAATGGAGTTTTTGTAAACTACTACTGTTTTATAACCGGTAAATCTCCGTTATGTTGTGTACAGGTCTAGGTCACATTTAGCGAGGTCTGTTTAAATCAAACTTGGCTGTTAAACACTGTACAAAATGTTTAAAGTTTACTCTGTAGAATGGTCTACACAGTCCGCTGTGTTATACAAATACAATATCAATCTCTTTGACAGGTTAACTCTTCTCTATCATGTGTCTGCGGTTAGGATGGAAATTTACTGTTCCTATTTATAGGATATCTAGGTCATCTATAAATAACTATTTGAGGCCAGATCAGTGGTCAATGATGTCTATTTGTTCTCATTATGAATTCTAGTATTTTGTATTGTTTTATATTTCCTCATAAGTCAGTATTCTTAATGTCAGTTATGACATGAAAATTTACCCTTCATTTTGAATGTATTGTTAATTCTATTCTTTATTTAATTTTATCTCTCTATTAGATTAATGGTATTTGTCTTAAAGGGTACACACCATGGTAATAATTAAAATTACCTGTCTAAATGATTGGAATAAAACATTTCCTAAATTGCTTAAACTAAAAGAAATGATTATGTACTTAACAGAAACTGTGTCTAGATTAACTAGATGTACTGATATATTGCACAAATGATCCCAGCTGTCTGTAATCAATTATGATATCAAGGATTTCAAGGTAAATTTCCTCACACAGATGTCATTTTATTGCATGGATTAGATATACTGGAAATTTACCATTAACTGTATTATTATACATTTACAGGCCTTGGTTTAACTTATTCAAGAAAAAAAAATATTTGATCATACAAACATTTCCTGAATTCAATTTATTATATCTCAAACAAAGCTAGGTACATGCATTACATCATTACAGGCATGCATTTTCCTTCATTTATCTCTAGAATCACTAGCTAGTAAAATTGACAATATATTATCGTCTCACAAACTTGTACTGTAGTGTAGAGATATATTAATTCATGGTAGGTTAATTGACGCTCTTACCATCTGTCATGAGTTCAGCTAGTGTATGTATATTATGTTTATATAGCTTATAAAATGTCAAGTATTGCCGTCTTTAATACTTTATTTTAGTTTTATGATGAAGTTGGATGGAAATTTTCTGTCAGTTGATATTTCAAACATCACTTGTCCTTAACAACCTTTGACCTCTGGTATTAAATCATTGTCTTTGCCTTTTTGTTCATATTCTGTCATCTTTGCAGGCCTCACACAATAATTGTCATGTTAATTCTCCCCCTTAAATCAATTACCAGTAAAATTAGCTTGTTCTGAATATTATGGGGCTGGCACGTTGAAGGTATTGTGTAATAGTGTATTAAGGCCTTCAATCTGACTAAAGTATTCGATCTTCCTTACGGCAAGATCTGATGACGGCCTATACCAGTTTCTATTTTCAAAAGTCGGAATTTCCATGATCACTATTTATATCTATTTATAATTCAGCCAATCGTAAAACTCGTTACATCGGTACTTTGGCCGAATGAACTTTCTACCTGACGATGTTATTTAAACGTTAGTAAACATTAAATTACGTATAACATATTTGTCTGCAACCACTTTCTGATTTTTTTAGTAATCCTGATCGATTCGGCCATAGTAGTACAGAAAATTTAATAAACATGCATGTCACATGGGCGCTATCATTACATTTAGTTGCGTAAGAATAGGTGTTCGTGATAACTACAAGTCAAATATTGTTTTTTACTGCGGTTAAAAATAGAATCAGATCACTTTCAGAATTATGAAAGTAAGGCGCTGATTGGCTAGTGGAAAAGGTCACCTGAGGTGACCTACTATAGGTCGTCTTCAGATCCTCATAGCGTAGCGGGTTTGAGGATATGATTTTAATCAGATTGTTAAGGCCTTCATTGGCCATATAGACCAAACACATTTATCATGTTTATATTTATGGCCTATATGGCCCAAGGTAATTAGGTATTTGAATATCAGTAACTGTAGTCAGTTATATAAATGTAAATTGTTTAAGTACAGACAAACCTGTGAACAAAGGCCACCCTTGGGAAATACATAGTTTGAGCTTTATCGACTGGAGGTAAATTTTTACTAAATAATCAATGACGGTTTTTGGAAACTGAACCATAGTTCAGCTTTCCATAGCTGTCACTTGCTTGGCGTGCCTGAATTTTTATGCGGACCAAAGTACAAATGTTTTTTTCTACATCCGCCATACAATTGTTAAACTAGTTCTCATTCCATGTTGCAGTGCAAGTCTGTGTAAGTTCAACTTCCATGAGTACTTTGAGTACTTTGATTAAAGAATGCCATTTATTCACAGTGTGGCCTTTATTTGGTGATGGATGCTAACACGTGCTTGACTGCAGTTAAATTGACATTAAGCTGGAAAAGTCTCTGTATGGGTGACATTAATAAACCTTAGTGAAAGAATAAAAAAAACTTTCTTTTTTTTCAGAAATATGATGGTTTGATTGTTAGATCAGCTACTAAAGTCACAGCCGATGTTATCAATGCAGCTACTAATCTGAAGATAATCGGTCGTGCCGGCACTGGTGTAGATAATATAGACTGTGATGCTGCAACTAAACGTGGAATCATCGTCATGAAGTATGTGTCAATTAGAAAATCGGGGATTTACGGGTCATGTTTTTCTGTGTCACATGTTTAAAAAAATCTAACCTGGTTCCCATAAAAAAGTCTGAATTAAGTTCGAATGATATTGGTGAAAGGTCCCAGAAATTAATGACAGGCCCCCATTTAAAAAAAAGCCTGAGTCCCAATTAATGATTCCAGACATTAAAGTCAATGTAAATCCCTGGGCAATAGAAAATGAAGATATTTGCAACCTAAGAAGGACGAATTTATTGAGGTTTGTTTTTATGCCGTAATTTTAGTTTAGTTTCAAGACTGATGTACTACATAAAAAAATATTATGTTTATCAGCATGCGTCTAAATGGTTTGAAATTAATTTTTTGCATCTAGAAAACTGGGTTAAGCTGTGTTTAAAGTACAGTATTAAGATCATTGGTTTAATGCTGTTTTTTTCTGAAATTGAGCCCCTTTGTTTTATTTAGGGTACATTTTTTGTCCTTACTCAATAGATTTTTTTAAATGTTTGTAATTACTTGGATATAATTGAATTTTGGCTTCAGGCCACCAGACCAGTGGAAAATTTATCCTTTTTGTTTACATAGGTAGAGATATTTATGCTGTAGTGTTTTTTATCGTTTTTTATTGACAATAAGAAGTTTGAATAAGCATTTATATTTGCTATTGATTAACAGGTAGCATTGACATTTTGCTTTTAAAAAATTTTTGACTTTTTGTATGTATGAATTCTGTGACAAAATCTTAAGTACCATCAGTGGTGTATCTAAAATATTCAATTTATGCAGTAATTTCTACCAAGATTGGCTTCTATCCACTTAGTGTCAAAATTTGAATTATAGTAAAACCCCGATTTTTCTATTGTCGGGCCCTGAAAAATCATTCGGATAATCCATGGTTTCGAATAATCCATTTCAGTATGATGTACTGGTTAGAAACGATAAATTCCGTACTGTCCGTATATTGCAAGGGAGTTAACTCTCGGAAGCAAACATGACGTTACTTGAGTGATAATAAGAATAAAATAAAAATGTATAACAAACACTTATTATTGGTTTATCCTTGTTTTATGACTGTATATGAGTTAACAAATAAAACAATGATTCTTGTTAAATAAATACCCGCGCATTTATGGATTATGCAGAACACAATCCAACACAATAATATGTCATTCTCACTTCACTTACTAATGATCGACTAGGCATCGCTATCATCACATTCTAAAACAATTAAAGAATCGAAGACGTAATGTTTTTATGTTTGGTACATTTTTTCATTAAATCATCATATTCTAGTTAGTTTTGTTTAATTGTGTTCGAATCAGTTTTTAAATTTTGAATGACGCTGAAATGCAAATAATTTCATACAGATCACCTGGTACGTACGCGTATTAACTTATTATATCCGAGATCACAGTGAAATATTCGTCGCGATTAGTATAAAATCGTAACAAACAATATGGTCAACTTAACGATAATTAAACTGTTGACACACTTCGTGTATGAATTGATGTTACACATTGTTTGTCACATGACATTTGATTTTCAATCGGCCATTTTTATCAATTGACGATTTCGAATAATAGGTGTGAAAATATGTGCATTCGTAACTTTAGGGACCTAGTAATGTATTCGGATTACACCAGGTATTCGTAAAATCCGATTCGTATAGCCGGGGTTTGTTGTACTTGAAATATATAGAGACATAATCGGGACCATAGATTTTATTCGGATAATACCGGGTATTCGGATAATCGGTGTTTGGATAATCAAGGTTTTACTGCAACAGTATTTTTGGATTGGTTTTTAATATCTCCCTATATATTTTATCTTGTTAATGACACCACCTTTGTGTTAAAAGGCCCGCACAGGTAGCTCAGTGGTTAGAGGTCAAGAGGTTGTGATTTTGAACCCCGGACGCTCACACTGTCTGTGACAAATTCGACTGAAGATATTACATCCTACATTGAATTGTCCCCCACCTCTGAATTATGTGGGGTAGCTTGGCAGTACGTAGCTTGCGGATAAAATGTGGTTAGTACTGGTTAAGGCCTATATGAAATCTAGGGAAGCTGGTAAGGACAACTGCTTGCTACGATATAACTGGAATAATGTTGAAAAAGGTGTTAAATCGAATGAAGTAGATAAATAAATTATATTAAAATTGTATCAACAGTCATCTTGATAATGAGGTTTTACTGTATTCTACTTTATATTACAGTACACCTGGTGGTAACACCCTCAGTGCCGCTGAACACACCTGCGCCCTCATGTGCAGTTTATCCAGGTAAGATTAAGGTCTTAATTGTTTCCCATAAGATTGTAGTCTGTAACATCTCATATTATATAATCAAGAAAAGAAAATAAGATCTACTAAGTAAGCATTTTGACACTTGGTTGGTTAATTGGCTGCTTAATAGCCACTGACCTATGTGTCGCAGGGTCAAGTCTTATCTTAGGTGGTCATAATGGTCCACCATACCTCAAATAAAAAGACAGATGTATTATATTATGTATGGTGGACCATTATGGCCATTATAGTAAAAGCAAGTCCTGGTTTTAGAAGGCAGGGGGATCACATTTTTACGTATAACTGAAGACATGTCATCCAAGGTCACATGGAGGGCACTCCATCTCTTAATCTAAGATCATGTAAAGTAGTTTTATTTGTTTGTTAACGTAGGATTTTACTCGCTGCATACCCTTGATTTCTAGTCATATCAACTTACTATCATGTTCCATGGAAATAATGCTGACAAATGTTGGTAAACCAAAAATTAATGGCTATTAATGATTTACCTAATTATTGTTTGAAACACTCTGTTCGCTACCACCTTTCACTATTATAAAATTTTACTATACTAGTATCAGATGATTAATGTACTAAGGCCTACATTAAAATTAAGGTTGTTTGTGCTATACCAACCGACCCTAAAAAATCCCTGCCAACTCAAAAATTTAATTGCAAATTCTGAGAGTACTTTTTAAAGACAAGGGCAATCGTTCTATTAGATAGAAGTAATTTCATGCTAGGTAAAGGTCAAATTCAGAGGAAAGATCCAACCTATAAAGCTCTGTAAAGGGCAAACATTTAAAATGTTTATTTTAGGCCTAATGTGTAGATCTGTTATAATACTTACAGAGATATACCAAATGCCGTAGCAACAATGAGAGCTGGTAAATGGGACCGTAAAGCATTTATGGGGTCAGAGTTGAATGGTAAAACTTTAGCCATCATTGGTTTGGGTAGAATTGGAAAGGAGGTTGCCTTAAGAATGCAGTCCTTTGGAATGACAGTAAGTACTCTTGTTTTTTGGCAAATCAAATGAATGACTTACTCATTCCAGATCATAGTAAAATTGTTATAAGGTTACATGGCACAAATAAGTTAATGCTCAGAAATTGGACCAATTTTTTCAGCAAGTTTCGTTGGACCACAAAAATAAACCACATTGAAATTTTTATGAAGATGATATGATTATATCATCTTCATATAATTGCTGAAGTCATTCTGCGAGCAAAAGTCTTCTATGTACTGTGGAATCAGTAATTTTCGTTGGGGATTTAATTTCGTGGACTTCGTGGGTAGGCTCATCCACGAAATCAAATCCCCATGAATTTAAATGCTGAGATAAGGCATTTCTTTTCAAAAATCAAAATCCACAAATTCATGTCCCCACGAAATAGCCATTTTAGTAAAAACCACGAAAATTGAGTCCAATGAAAATGCAGTATTCCATATGCATGATTTGTATACATATGTACTTTGTAACTTTAATAACGTATGAAAAAAATACCCTGATTTTATTACATGATCTGAAGCAACATTGGACTATATCTACACATGATATCATATATACATGATCATGTCTCTGTATTTTATAGACAATTGGTTTTGATCCAATCATACCTGGTTCTGTAAGTGCAGAGTTTGGTGTAGAGTGGATGGAACTGGAGAAGATATGGCCTTTAGCTGACTACATAACTGTTCATACTCCTCTTATACCACAAACTAGAAGTAAGTACACATTCTATACTTAACAAAACTGCTCAGTTACTACTTATTTTTGCAGTATTATTACTTATCTTTGGGTAAGTGCCTTAAAGAAATACTTGTTGATACTTGATTAAATGTTTGTTTACTGTCAAACTCCTGACTGGTTTCTGTATTTATTTGGATATCTGAAAGAAAGGAAGCAAAATGAATCCGGCCCGTAGATAAGTAAAACTAAAAAATATAGGTGGTAACCTAGCAATTTTGTTACGTATATTGTATTATCACACGAAGTAACACCTCTATCCACTCTAGTAATAAGACCATCGCATAGTAGAGACCTTTTACGCTTTCACTTATCCTTAAAAAATATTGTTTTAAGTAGCCCTACTTTAAGAATTTTAAGTGGGTAGGTATACAAGAAATATTTTTTTTACAGTCTAGTTTTATATTGAACCCAATTACATGTCAGAATAATAGTTTTTATTGAATATAATTTTTTACCAGAGAGGCCAAACTAAAAAATTGTATTGGGGCACCTTTTGATGAGTCGGTAGCATTACCACAAACAAAATATTTTGTAAGGATGGCCTGAAGTAAAAATGTGAAACCTGTAATGTTCCTGTGTAATTGTATTATAATGTATCACAGATCTCATTGGTGAAGCAACATTTGCTAAATGTAAGAAGGGGGTTAGAGTAGTGAACTGTGCCAGAGGTGGTATCATAGATGAGGCTGCTCTAATCACGGCTTTAGACAATGGTCAATGTGGAGGAGCTGGTTTAGATGTATATGTGAATGTAAGTGCAAGTTTCAAATTGATAGACTGATATTTTATTCTAAAATTTGACTTATTAGGGCTTGACTAAGTGTGTTGGATTTATAACCCAGTGATCCGAGTTGATTCCCGGTCGCGGCAGGTTATACCCTTCTATGAAAACTTGATGATTATGCCAATTGGAAATATTCCTTGTACACACCTTTATTGAACAAAAATTGTCCTTAAACACACTTTATGATAGTCTGAAACAGTATATTAATTGATGAAAGTCCTATAACTTACTTTAATTGAAAATTGTCCTATAACACACATTGATTTATAATAATTCTAAATGTGTTTCAATTTCAATGTGGTTTATTAATGTGAACCAAAGAGAAAAAAGATTTGGTGCAAAAAGTTGTAATATTTATCTGTTTTACAGGAGCCTCCAGATGATTTTACTTTAGCTCAACATCCTAAAGTGATACCTACACCTCATCTTGGTGCTAACACTGTTGAGGCACAGAAACGTGTTGCAGTTGAGATTGCTGAACAATTTGTTGATGTAATGAACGGGAAAAGTCTTTTTGGTGCTGTATGTATACATGCCTTTATATACTCTTTGCTTAGGGTTGGACCTTTTTACCATTACATACAGTCAAACCTGTGTAAGTGGCCACCTTTGAATAAAGGCCACCCTGTGAATTTAGGCCATTCTTTAGAACAAAATATCCTCAGACTAAGGGTGATCTTTAATCACAGGTTTGACCGTATATCTTATTTAGATGGTATACTTTATTTTACTCAAATGCTATGTGGTTTACTATGTTACTATTGGAAAGACATTTTTTGCCACTTATATCTACTCAAACAAGATGTATTGACAGTAGGTTATATTCATTTTATATCTAGTCTGACCTGTCACCTCTAAATAAAGGTCACCCTGTGAATTAAGGCCATTCTTTTAAACCTGTCATTGATTATTTAAGACAAAATGACCTCAGAATAAAGGCCACCTGTCAATAAAGGCAACCTTTTGCATTTGCCAAGCATGGCATCTGTACACAGTTTTGACTGTTTCTGTTTTGTACATACTTGTGGATACAAAATATTCATTGGGCTTGAAAGCCTTATGTTCTTGTGTTTCTAAATAAATTCATATATATACGTAATATAAATCACTTTTTCAGTTAAATGCTCGAGCTATGCATAATGCGCTTAGTCCAGCTACACAGCCATGGGTAACACTTGGTAAATGCTTAGGATCACTTCTGGCTAGTCTTGGTGCAGATTCAAAGAAAGGAGTTTCCATATCATATGCTGGTTTGTATTTTGAGCATTTACACATTCTCTGTATTATTTGTTAAGAGATATGGATAAAGTGATATGCACTGATGACAAGTATGGCTGTATGATGAATAGTATTTGTAGTAATATTAACAGCCTGATTAATTCAGTTGGTAGAACATTTGACTTGCAAGTAGGAGGTCACGGGTTCGAGCCCTGCAACGGATACATTATTTTCCTCCTCCTATTACATTTGATGCCATGTATGACTAGCCTTGGAATCCTTTGAGCTAGGGTGAAACAAAGGTTGGGTTTTTTTTTGTTTTGAGTTTTATGCCCCTTTTCAACAGTTCACCTAACCATCATTCCTGGGAGAACCAGTACTAGACTCCCATCCTCCGTAAGCTACTGCCTATTTTCTCATATAAAGAGACATGGTCGGTAGCTGGGCTCGAAACCCATGACTCTCGAAACCCACGACCTTCTATCAGTAAGAGATAACAGTGATTTGAAATCAGCAACCTTAACCACTTGATCATGGATGCGGGACGGTTAGTCTAAAGAGCCTGTGGTTGTCGCTAAAATTTACTTTGAGAATAAGGAAAGAGGATTACAGCAGTATGGTATATAAAATTTGTATTATACAAATGAGCTAATTGGGTTGTTAATATTACAGCCAATTTGTTCAGTTGGTAGAGCATCTGACTTGCAAGCAGGAGGTTGCGGGTTCAAGCCCTGGATCAGGTACATTATTTTCCTTCTCCTATTACATTTGAATTAATGCATGTTTTCTTTGGTACATTACAGGTGCAGATCTGAAGGATGCTGGTAGTTATTTGAGTGCATCTGTACTCTCTGGTCTTTTAGCTACACAAGGTGGCGGTGAGGGTTCAACCTTGAATTTAGTTAGTGCCCCTGCATTAGCTAAACAGACTGGTGTCAATGTAAGCTTTGATTTCTTGTACTTAGTGTTGGCTGAGTGTGACAAATTCATGCTTGCAAAATTTCACTAGGTTCTAATTCCAACACTTAATTGAACTGTGCTTCATATTTGAACAGATATTAAGTTATTTTTCTCAAGATATTTATAGATATATCTATTTATCCTTCAAATTAATGTTTGGTGTTGTGTTATCTCATATACATACAGTACAGACTGTGAATAAAGGTCACCCTTGGGTAAGACATAATGTGGATTTATAAACTGATGGGCTTTACTCAGTCATTTTGTTCTAAATAATCAGTTTTTAAAAGAATGGCCTTTATTCACAAGGTTGCATTAATTTGAAAGTGGCAGCTAACACTGGGTTGACTGTAGTAATTTTCAGGGCCCTAGCTGCACTTTAGGGGAAGGGGCCCGGGCCCTCAGGTAGGGGAATTTCATGTCATTTTGAGGAAAAAGGGAAATTTCAGGGGATTAAACTGCCTTATAACCCTGCAATAAACACTTTAAGCTTAAATAGCTGTATTTAAATATAATCTATGCAATAATATACAATTATACAAAATACAATTTTTATTAGGGGAATTTTTATCAAAAATAGGTGAAAAAAGTATACAAATATACTATGGAAATGCCGAAATTCGTCCCCCAAAAACATCAAATGAGGGCCCTGATTATGCTTGAAGATGTAATCATTATTAACGCATTTCATATTCTTTGTAGGTTGAAGATAAATATGAGTCTGCTTGCTTGTCAGGACTTAATGCCAAGGTCAGTGTAACAGTCGGTGACAATACAGTAGTTGGGACCTCATCAGGGAGCCAGCCCCTTCTAGTCAGTGTGAATGGTTCCCTGTTTGCAACACCGGCTGTATTGAATGGGGTCATGGTTCTGTTTCAAGCCAGTCGTAATTCTCAGTTAGTTGCTAAGGTAACAGGTAAGTGACAGTTAAGTGTTTCAAATTATTATATCCCTGCAAACAAAGTATGAGCGGGGGCATATTGGAGTCACTTTGTCAGTCGGTCGTTTGTCAGTCCGTCTGCATACAAGTTTGTAGAGTGAACCTCTTCCACATTCTTTAACTGATTGCAATGAAACTTGAAATATGTAATCACCATGAAGTGTAGATGTGCAAGACACAGTTTTCATGCCCGCGATTCACTCATTGCAGAGTTATGTCTCCTTGAACTTAGCCATATAGTGTACAATTGCATACTTAGTGTCAAAGCGATGGCAGTATTAGTCACCTCTGTGACAGCTCTAGTTTTCCTTTTGTTCTGATGCTTTTGACATAAGAAAAAATGGACAGGCTTTTACTTTTGACCAATGTATGTACTTGTTTACTTTTCAGATTGTCTCCCATTAGATATAGCATATTTCTAATAATCTATTATTCTATATTGATTTTATGCTTGTGTTACAGGTGCTATGGCAGAAAGTGGCGCTGATGTGACTGGATTCTCTGTGACAGTTCCTGCTGCAACCCAATGGGGACTGGTTTATGTTTCCTCACCATCATCTAACGGGCTTGACTGCATCAAATCTCTCGTCCAATCAGCTGTTCAGTTACAACTTTAACAATGCTTGTACCTTTCTCATTTGATTTAGACATTTAGACCTACACAACTATTCAGCATTACTGTTTTTTTTTTGTTGTTGCTCATTTACTTTCGGTTTTGAACTTTTAATCAGCATAAGCATTATGTTAGCATTAATCTGAAAAAAAACTTTAATACATGACATGTGAGAAATTCATCAGCATGTCATGTTTTGTGTATTGTAACGTTCTTCATTATGGTGAAGTATTTAAACATACTTAACTTGTTGATATTAAGTTAATTTTGCTTTGTTTCAAAAATTGATGTAAAAATAAAAACAGTTTTTTTCATGAGTATTTAGGCAGTTTGTCTGTATTTCATAATGTCTTTGATTGTGTCTTGCATTCATTGGTTACAAAAATGTCTGCATTTCTGTGGATAATTTAACATTGAACTACTTTGCAGCATTTTTAGCTTTTGAATCAAGAACGACAGGGTTTTTTTGGGGGGGGGGGGAATGTTAATATTTTTTCCATATAATTTGGTTGTTTATAACATTGCCATAACATGTTTTCGTTGATTGTTTGCTATTAACTGTCAATGGTTTTATGTTTGACAAGAATAACATATGTTGTATGCATTATTATATATATTTGTGGTATCATGTGTTTATTAAATAGGGATGTAGCTTTAAATAGGTATACTTGTGTCTTTTTTTATTTGTAGACCAAAGATTTTTATTTCAATTAATGTATAGCAATAAGTATTGATTGAAATGAATATTTTGTAACAATAGTTTAGTTTTATTTTTGTATTAGATGTGACATAGCCTACTTAGTATAACCTCATAATGGTAGATTTTGAAATTAATAAGTAAGTGAATCAATAAGTAAAAGATTGATTCAGTTTGTAAAAGTAGATTTTACTACATTTACAAATGTATGCATAAATTGAAAAAAAAAAATTTTTTTTTAACTAATTCATTCTTCTCAAATCATAATATCCTAAAATTATATTTTTTCTTTAAAAGGGCTGTTAATTGTGTTTAAATAAGGATGCCAACTCAGTTATGTTCACAGTTTCGTAAATAAGAATTTTAAGTTGTGTGCCAGCATGAGGTGCAATAAACTACAGAGAGGGTGAATTCAGGTGTATGAATTATTAAATCATAACAGAGATTTACTTAATTAAATGCTTCTCATACATTATAAAATGTTTGTTTTGTTTGTGTATGTTATTGCATCATTTATGTTGATTTTAAAATTGCCATTATATTTTTGGTGTAATGTTGTGTTGTGAAATCTGTCTTAACTTGGTGTCAGCATTTTTTTGTGAGATTATGAACGAGATTTTTTAAACCATTATCAAGATGTGATAAAAATGTAAATACATAAATATGTACTTTTATTTAGATATGTTATGAAAATGTGAACTCTTTTCAACTGATCATATATTTTATAGATTATTTTTCTATATTATTTGTGTTTCAGGGATATTAAATATGGATTTCTTTACAAATTGTACGTTTATTTTACATTTATGTACTCATACAAAATAAATAAGTGTCTCATGCATTGAATGTCTTCATTAAGTCTGACCAGTATATTTTTTTTAAAAACATCTGAACATTTAGTTTTCTCCTCAATTTGACATAAAACTGTTACTCACTGATGACAATCATATTGAAATGAACTCAATTGTAATAAATAGATTCTGCTGCTTATGAACAATAAAACAAAAAATAAATTAATTTCTTTTTTTCTTTTTTATTTTCAGGCCATTTATTGTCCCTGTCGCATGGTTTGCATAGACTAGGGGATCCATCCCTTATAAACCATGCAAAAATAATTTACAATATATATGTATCTACATTTACATGTTGACAATATTGAAGTAGATTTGTAAAAACATACAAAAACTCTTCTAACTGGGCCTGTTTTTTTTTTGGAAAAGAAAAAAAATACTTGAAAGTAAAAAAAAAATGAAAGCAACTGGATATCGTTTTAATTCTGCCCCCTTTCAAAGAAAAGAGGGTATATTGCTTTGCACATGTCGGTCGGTCGGTCAGTTGGTCCGTCTGTAATCATACCTTGTCTGACCAATAACTAGAGAACGATTTGACCTAAGCTCCTCAGATTTGGTTGGGAGGTTGGTCATCACATGTAGATGACCCCTATTGATTTTGAGGTCAAAATCTGACCATGATTTATAATTATATAATATAAATACATGTACCAACATTCATTTTAATTCTTTTTCACTGATTTGAAATGTCCACTTTTAAAAAAAATTTTACCTAGCAATTTTCAAAAGTAATTCGTACATAAAAAGAAAAGAAAAAAAATAGTATTTCTAAATTACTAAAATAGTGCTATCTACTCTACTTAATTATGTGTAGAGTTAATATTTGCTACCAAATGTCACTGTGGCAGTTATTTAGTAAACCTGTACTCTTACATCTTTTGTCTGTTCTGGAGATTGCAAAAATATGTTTGAATCTTAGAAACAAAATATAACCAAAGCACTGATAGTACTGTCAGAAGCAAAAGTTAAAATGTTATTGATAATATTTGGTAGATATGCATTAGATAACTAATGATACCAAAAATCTTAACCAACTCTAGGCCACAATGTTACAAGCCCAAATGTATATATTGTTAAGACGTTTTGGTAGTGGTCCACTTGTTATGCTCAAAATTCTGTTGAAGTTGATAATAAACTCATACATTTTCATTGCCTCACATGATGTTTTGTCTTTTTGCTGTTTTTGTGAGGTGGAAATAACGCAAGTCGGCACGTTTGTGTTTATTTGTTTGTCTGGGTTTATTTGTATTTTGTGTGCGCACGTTGTTGGTGGTGAGGTGACGGTATACCTATGTTTTTTTTTTGTTTTTTTTTATGGTGGGATGTTTTCCCGGCGAAACCATTTTAACGTTTACATTGATCCATGCTTTCTATATGTTAACCATCGTATGTTGGTTATCTTTTATTCAACCATATCGGCTTGGCTTCGGTTATGGTCTTGCTTTTGTGAATATGGCAATTTTGATAAACTGTAATGAAATCATGAATTAATTAAACTTGTTTACGTAAGCAACCAATCACGCCATACGTTCTGAACAGATAGGAACAGAATACCATTGGATGTGACATTGACTGGTCATTTGTTATTGGTGCATGTCTATCGCTTGTGCTAGCCGGATTTGCTTCCAAAACAAGCAGGCTGTTTAACTTAATTTTCATTTAGTCGTTTATAAGTGTTACAATTTATAAAAGTTGATCGATAAAATTATTAGATATTTATGAGCAGCAAAATCAGACAAATTATATAATTATACCAGTATTCAAAGTCAAGAAGAAGACATGATTTTGAACGACTTGGGAGGTATTTTCTTGTGCTTTTTTCTTACCGATTTATGTAAAGCCAACGCTGCAGTGAAATGGAAAAGGTCCAGCATATCCAAGAATTTTCTACAACAAACCGAGGGATTCACCAGCATATCTACTTGTTATTCAAGTATCCAATGCTGTGCATTATGCAACCTGGACGACCTTTGTGAACTTACCCAATTTTCAGCACAGGACCAAGTTTGTAGATTGATAAACAACAATGGATGTATAAATTATCAGTCTGGCCCTACGTTTACCGTGTATTCGAAGCGACCTCTTGTTGACATTTCAAGTAAGTATAATTTTAAGCAATATACATGTATTGGTCATTCTGCTGTTCGGTATAAATCTTAATGATCTTATACAATGGCGTTGCTAAATAAATCACGAACAACAACGTGAAGAGTTCATGAATATTACTGTTTAAGTATACTAGTTAGTTGATGAACGTCAAGAGATTCTCTTTGTTAATAGTTTGCGGAGACTGCGGTAGCGTGTATGGACAAGAACCTTTAATTTGATTTGTCTATTTGAGTTTTTGTCATTTCAACATTTGAAGTTATTATTTCCAACTTTCAAAGCTGATCCTAGCACTGTTCTTATGTAGACAACGTGTCGTGCTTTTTTTGACAGACGGACTTATGAATGTATACTCAAAGTAAAAAATGTATGGATTGCATGTTGCACTCATAATATGCAGGTATCTTTGAAAATAACCAAAATTCATTTCTTATGTTTGTAATTCAAAATCGACGATAATGCCATACAGCACAAAAAGTGATCCTTGCAAAATATATGTGTGTGCGCGCGCGTGTTTTGCAGTATCTAAACATCATAACAATACTCTATTAACGTATGTTACTTTTATTTCTTAGGGTGCAAATAATTACGGACATGATCATTTTGTAGATACGATTGTCGTAACCAGTTTTGATCAAACTAATGGCGCTGCTAATTATCCTCCGAGCCAAGCATTTGACGGAGACATTTCAACAAACTCGAAAACAGCTAAAGGCGCAGACAGCAGTTGGACTGTTTACTTTGAAACATCAGTGAAAATATCGCAGATATACATCATACAAAAACGTATGTATCAATTGATAGTACAGTCAAATCTGTGAACAAAGGCCACCCTTGGGAAAGATGAAAATGCGGCATTTATTCACAAATGACCTTTATTCAGAGGTCATTTTGTTTTTTTAAAAATCAATGACGTTTTTGTAAAGAATGGCCTTAATTGCCATCAAAAGTCACTTAATGCATTGCTTTTTTTTGTTTGGATCTACTGCATTTTTACAATCTACCTTTGTAAGTCTTGTTGTTAGTCCGGCTTAGGTATGTCTTATTTTTTTACCAAAAATCTTCATTATATGATTTCAAGCATTAGATGGTATGCTTACAGTGCAATTTGGAAATACTCAGGGTTTACTTAACTAGTATTGTGGTTATTAATTATTCCTGTGATATGTTTTGTTCATTAATTTACAACGAATGTTTTACTTATTTATAATACCATATTGATTTCAATGTGCCGTGATAATTATACAATCATGTATTCCAATATCAAACTGTGATATGCAATTTAATTATTATCAATGTTTTATTACTCAGCATCTTTCAAGCTTGCCTCTCTATGTCATGCCACCAATACAAGGACCACAATGAAAACAAGCACTGGGGCTTTTTTTTTGTTATCCTTGGTATTGGCCTGAAGCATGTCATGGTATCTATCTATCTAATTCACAGAGATACTCTTGGAAATCGAAAAGATTATGTTGCAGTAATGAAAGGGGCAATTCACTATTTGAAAGACTCATTAAAGTATTATTTGCAGATTTTCCACAGAGGCGGATTTCACCCCTCTAAAAGTCCCTGACCATAGACAGACATGAAATATCATTCAATGAAATAGCATTCTGAAGCGCTCTTCTCCTTTTTGTCTTGTTTTCTAACACAACCGCAATCAATTAAATGAGGTAAGAAACTACGGAGTCCTGTTAGTACCATGTGAAATGTCGTCCGTCGACCCCCCCAAACCCGATGAACGACCACGCGATACGACATTGCGACAACGCGATACGATGCACGACAACGTAATATGACATTTTTTGTCAAAATGTCGTGATGTCGCTTCGCATTGTTGAGCCTCGGGTTGAAAATTTTGTGTCGTATCGAATGGTCGCATTTCATATGACACAAACAGGATTCCGTAGGAAACGGATCCAAATTCTCACCAGAATGCACCGTTTCACTTCTTCATATTGAAAAAAAAGATCACGGGGAGGTCGCATCCTCGCCCCAACTGCTTACGCAATATTACGCCCCACCCCTGCCTGGAATCCTTGATCCGCTCTTTTGCGTGCCGCCCTATGCTGTCAACGCTGAAACAATATAATTTTCGTTGTATTTTAGGACTTTACTCCCAAAAGTTTGATGTCAATTTGTCAGGAACGGTGCTAAAGAATGGTCCTTGTAGTTCGACGGGCACTGGCGTATACGCTCAATACGGATGTTACTTCCGACCAAACTATTCTTGTTGGGTTGAAACATCGGGGTTCAACATTACATCTCGGGACACTAACTTGGGAATCGTAATTTATGAAATGCAAATATTTTACTAGGTTACAGTCTGGCACTTTTGGTAGCTTGTGATTATTTCAACGACATGTAGTTACGGTTTTACATTTTGACTTATATGAATGTTTGCACATTACCATGGTAACATCTACATATTATTCACTCTAAACACTGTAAGTTCTCTGCACATATATATAGGTGTTGGCGTTTTTGTTTGTTTGTTGTTTTGAATTACACACCGATATTTCTCAACATTCCCTTTTGTGGAATGTTTAAATTATACACCTGAAGGACTGTTAGCTTTTTTAATCAAGTAATATAAGACAATAGGTAAAATGATAGTAAAAACGAAATACGTTGTCATTATTACAGATATTATTGTAGTTTTAATGCTCCTATTGTGTTATCATGATGCCTGTCATTAGACTTAATAATTGTTTTTTCTAGTTATCTGACCTACCCTAATTCTCTCCGCTACTTTTTATTAGCCCGAGGAATGGAAGATCCACTTTCTCACCATTTTTACTCGAGACCTTCCCTGTTTTTAATGAGCAAGTAACTAGGACACAACATTTTTAGGTCTTAATGCTTTCTTGTAAATCGTATCATTCGGAACATCTCTGTCGATTCCGTGCATCTATCTAACCTCTACTTGGTAGATTTTAAGCGTCTAATATGATTGGAATACATGTTGAAAAAAGTTATTAACCAGGCCTATTACAGATCTGTCTCAGGGGGTCTGAATACCTAATCTAATACCTGAAATATGAAATGGTTAATTTATTTGACAAACCACGCGAAAACTTTTAATGTCCGACTATGGTATCATTTATTCAACGAGTTAGTCATGCATTTAGATTAGTTATTTACACGTCTTTGACGCAGATAAAAATGATTTACTTTGGAGTCTGATAGATTGGTCGGATAATCTTAATCGCGACTATTTATTTTTGCCTTAATATACGATATTTAAATAACAATAGATTGATGTTACGCTTAGAATTTTAACACGACAATGAAAAAAATAAGGCTCTTAATTGTGTTAAGTTTATTTTATAATATCTAGCATTTGTATTAACTTGTTTATCTATTTTGAATAAAAAAATTCTACAAAAGTTCTGTGTGCTTTCTTTGTTTGGTAGCCCAGTTCTGTAATCCATTTGTCCAACCGTAACTACTCGGGCATTTCCGGACATTCCCGTCACTGAGAATACACCTCATATGACAATCGGAACTCCTCGGCATTTGTCTATACAAAAGTGCCTCGGATATAATAGGCAGGCGGCCATTTTGTTGTTGTTGTTCACAGGCTACTTTCCATCATGGCTGAACCTGGGAATCCAACGAAGGAAACAACTTGTTTCTCTTTCAATGGGAACTTAATGCCCATGTTATCAATCGCAAACCATAAACATGTGCACGTTTAAAAGTCTGTAATTCATAGAATGATTCTTGAAAACGAATATCAGGGTCAGTCATGATGAAAAGTAGGCCGTGCACAACAACTACAATATGGCCGCCTGCCTATTATATCCGAGGCACTTTTCATTGGACAAACGCCGAGTGGTTCTGATTGCCATTCGTTGTGACGTGTAAAACACTTAACAACTGCATTGTTTTGTTGTAAAAACAATCAAGGGAAAATATCGAATAAAAATTGGTACCGACAAAACTGTCCGAATAAATGTGACTTCCGGATAAGAGGGGTCCGGATAGCAGATAATTATGTTCAATTCCTTACAAGTGAAAGCGCATTGCTTTCGTAAATCAGTATGAACTATTATCTTTCGCAAGTGCTTATGATCATTTTAGAGCATTTGTGCCAAATGTTGTACATTCACAGTACAGTCATACAATATCGGTCTATGTTTTTAAAAGTTTAATAGCAAGAACATATTAATAAAGGTACAACAAAATGTAAACTTGACATTTCAAAAGCTTACAAAGTAGGCAGCAAAACACTAGGGTTTGCCTCCTGGCAGTAAAGAGCTCAGATTGTATTGTCAAACTATGTGGTTCACCGACATAAACGAAAAGGTGCAAATACAGAAATGGGAGGGCAAATCGACTTCAGTGTTTTATGGTTCATTAAAACAATAGAAATTTCCATCAACATTACGAAAGGCGAAAGTGTCATTTGTATATATGCACCGGTACTCGTACATGTTACTTCGTTATATAAAATGAATCAGGGTACCACAAGAACACAAAAGCCAGCATGATTATATTACATTATATTGCATTTTCTCAAAGTAAAAAAACAAGTCTTCGTGGGTCATATCAATCAATATATAACTAAACAACAGGTCTAGTTGATAAAATTATGGTACCACAAAATTGGTCAACATATCGGCGCCTCGGTGCTAGAACAGCGTAAGTGGTACTTATGCCCTTTTTACCAAAACGCAGCTTTAAAGGTAAAGGCTTTCTGCGCATATGCTGTCAAAATTTCAGCTCCATATTGTTAATATTGGCGTTATAACTTAGCATTTACTGTAGGTCGTAAGTGGACGGGGTCTATGTTGAACTAAATAAAAGGTTGTATCTACAACATCATCATATTTAGAAGGGCTTTAGAAGGTTAGTAATGACAGCAATACAAGTGGACTTGGTTTTTCACTTATACAATCACAGCTGGATGAAATGTCAGAGAGCCTAGGAGAACTGAAAAATAGTCTAAATCTTGTGCTTAAAAAGGATGATATAGAAGCTCTCATTACAAAAACTGTTTCAAATATAATGTGTGGTATTGAAAAAAAGTTACAAGAAGAAATCGAAAGAAAAGTCGAACAGAAAACTCAACAGTTAAATGAAAGAATAGATACACTAAACTTTGATAAAAAACAGATGATGGATCAATGGAAATCCTCTAACACAGCGTTACAGAAAAGAATTGAAGAGCTTCAAGAGCAAATACAACAGAATGAAATAAGAAGCAAAGAAGCAACAATTTAAAATGCTCAAATTACAATAAGCAATACTCCCGTAAAAATAATATAAAACTAATGGAGATTCCTGAAGAAACTGGAGAAAACGAGGAAATTTTAGTTAAAAAGGTGTGTAACATACTGTCCAAACAGAATATTGAGGTAGCCAACCATGAGATTTTGGCTATTCACCGCATCCCAACCAGGAAAGGGGGAGTTAGGCCAGTGATAATGAAAACAATAAATAATAATGTGAAATCTCGCCTGATGAGGAAGAGAAGAGAAATGAAAAGTATGGGACACAGATTGGTTGATGATGTCACATCAGCCAATACTGGATTGATTAATCGCCTACAGCAACACCCTGACTTGGAGAGCGCTTGGTATTTTAATGGCTCTGTGTATGGGATGACACCAAACAAGGAGCGCATCAAATTTAATTTATATGACAATATCAGAGAAGTGATTAGTGCATTCAAGGACCGCTCAAACAGAAGCCGAAGATAAATAAACAACATTATAGTATACATTGTACATTCATAATGAAGCTGGATCATATTATGTTAATATAAGTGATACTGGACTATAGACTATACATTGAATTTATTACGTGTATGTGGTAAGAGTCTGTAAAACCTTGTTACCCTTTTTCATCTAGTTGTGATGAAATGTAATTTGTTCTTTTCATTTTTAAAAGCTGATACTAAGACTCACTCTTCTAATTTAGTGTAACGCTTTTGTTTGTTTTGTGTTTTTATTTATTAAAATTTAAAATTTATTATTATTGTTTGATGGTGTCAAGTTCACTTTAGTGAATATTTATGCGCCAAATGTAGATAACCCTGATTTCTTAAAAAAAATATTTGATATTATAGACACTCTAAGTGACAATGACTCGTTAATTGTATGCGATGATTTTAATCTTGTGCAGAATCCAGACTTAGATTATGACAACTATAAGTCAAAGAATAATAACATAAAGGCTAGAAATGTTTTATTAAGTATTATTGAAGAACAAAAACTGGTTGACCCATTCAGAGAAATAAATGGTAATGTAAGAAAGTATACATGGAGGCGTACAAATCCAATTCATCAGGGTAGGTTAGATTTTTTTCTTTTATCAGATAATTTGTATCAGTTTGTGAGAAATTGTGACATTGATATTAGTTATAGATCTGATCATTCAATAATATATCTAGATGTTTGTTTTTCACCAATTAGTCATGGAAAAGGTTTATGGAAATTCAATAATGCTGTTTTATATGATAAAGATTTTCTAGATGTTGTCAACAAGAAAATTGATGATGTAAAACTACAATACTGCCCACCAGTATATAATAATATAGATTATGTTTTAGATATGAAAAACAATGATATAGAATTTATTATTAACGATGAATTGTTTTTAGAGACTCTTTTAATGGAAATTAGGGGTAAAACAATTTCTTATAGTTCTTATAAGGTTAAAGAAAGGAATATTCATGAAAATCAAATATTATAAGAAATTATCCAGATCGAACATAATTTGACAGATGAAAATAAAGATAGACTATTAAATTTACAAAACGAACTGAGTGAATTAAGATATAACAAAGTAAAAGGTGCTATGATTAGGTCAAGGTCACAATGGATTGAGACAGGATAAAAACCAACCAGTTACTTTTTAAATTTAGAAAAAAACCACTGTACAGATAAAATGATTCCTTTTATTGAAAAAAATGATGGAACACGTATTTATGATCAGAAAGATATACTTACAGTAACTTGCTGTTTTTATGAAAATTTATATAAGGCTGTTGATTTAACTGATACATCTAGTATTGATACAGAACTAAGTGATTGTGATATTACTAAGTTGTCTAATGATGAAGCGATGAATCTTGAAGGTCTCCTCACATATGCAGAAATTTCTTATACATTGAAAACTACGAAAAATGACTAAAGCCCAGGATGTGATGGTTTTACAAGCAACTTTTATAAAGTATTTTGGAATAAAATAGGACTTTTTGTAGTAAGAGCTATCAATCATGCTTTCAATATTAATACCTTTTCTAGAAATCTAAAACTTGGGACAATTACATGCATTCCAAAAGATAATAAACCTAAACAGTTTTTAAAAAATTGAAGATCAATAACTTTATTAAATGTAGTTTATAAATTAGCCTCAGGGAGTATAGCAAACCGACTGAAAGGTGTATTAGATATTTTAATTTCAAAAGATCAAACTGGATTCATTAAGGGTAGATATATCGGTGAAAACACAAGATTACTATATGATATTATGAAATTTACTGAAGATAATCAGATACCAGGTTTAGTAATGATGATTGATTTTGAGAAAGTTTTTGACACTTTATCATTTACATTTATAGAAAAATGTCTTTCAATATTTCAATTTGGACCTATGTTAAAGAAATGGATACCTTTGTTTTTATATAATACTGAAACTTGTGTTAATCTTGATGGATTTTTATCTCAATTTTTCAAAGTTAAGAGAGGCTGCAGGCAAGGTGATCCAATACACCATATATATTCATTTTATGTGCTGAAATATTGGCTATAAAAATAAAACAATGCAAAGATATAAAAGGTATAATAATTAACGGTGAAGAATATAAAATATTTCAATTTGCAGACGATACATCACTTTTGTTGGACGGATAAGAAAAATCACTAAAAACTGTCCTAGGGTTATTACATAAATTTTCAATGATTTCTGGATTGAAAGTCAATTTTGATTAAACTAAAGTCATTTGGATAGGCTCCCTTAAATATAGCACCAGATCGATTAAGACTAAATGGAAACTTACATGGGGTGATACACAATTTAAATTGTTAGGATTGATCTTTGATGTTGATTTAGATGAAATGATAGATATAAATTTTAAGAAAAACTTCAGAAAGTAAAGAATTGCATTGCTCACTGGAAGAAAAGAAAATCAACTCCCATTGGAAAAAATACTGTCATAAAATCGATGTTACTTCCTTTATTTATTGATTGCTTTACAAGTTTACCTACACCTAATACATTATTTTTGAATGCGATATTTTACGAATTTGTATGGGAAGGGAAAGCAAAAATAATTAAAAAAAAACAGTTATTATCAAAACATACAGAGAAGGTGGACTGAAAATGGTTGACATTAGCAGCTATATACATTGTTTAAAGATAAAATGGTTAAAAAGATGTGTCAATAATAACAAAGGGAAATGTTATACACTAGTAAATTCATTATTCAATATTGACAAAATTTTAATACAGGAAAACAATTTTGTGAACTGATTACTAATAAGATAAAAAATGCTTTTTGGATTGATGTTTTGAAGGCTTATTCTTTGTTTATAGATAAACTTTGTATTGATAATGTAGAACAAGTGCTTCATATGCCATTGTTTTATAATCACAACTTGCTTACAGGAAGTAGATATTTTTTCATGAAAACTTTATATGAGAAAGGATTTAGATTTGTTAAAGACATTTTTAATCAATATGGAGAATTTGTAGACTTAAAATACTTGGAATTAATTACCAAGAAGACAGTTAACTTTTTACAATATCATAGCTTAAAACAGGCAATAAAAAGGTACATACAGAACCTTAACATTTTAATTCCTAACGACCTGCTCAATGTTCAATATCCTTTTATAAATTGTTATATAAAACCTATTCTACTTGATAAAAGCATCAATAATATATCTATTTGACTTTTGTTAAAAATAATGATGTGCCAACAAGTCAAGAAAAATGGAACAAATGTTTTATAAATAATGACATTAATTGGCATTTCATTTATAATGCTGTATTCAGATGTTCAAAAGACTCATATATTCAATGGTTTCAGACAAGAATTATTCATAGGATATTGGCTACAAACTCACTTTTGTTTAGAATGAAAATTGTTGATAGTAAAATGTGTACTTTTTGTAACTGTCATGAAGAAACTCTTGTACATTTATTTTGGGAGTGTAGCAAAATTCAACATTTTTTTCAATATATCAAAGACAACATATATAATTTTGATAAGATATTATGCTGTAAATCATTTATTTTAGGTTCAGAAAACAGTGATTTTAAATATGATATTTTGGTTTTTGGAAATGAAAAGATATATTAATTTGGCAAAAAGAAAAAATATTTTACCGTCATGTATTGGTTTTAAAGGTAGTCTAAAACTAGCTTGGGACATTTATAAAAATACAAATATGAGAGAACTTGAAAAAGGAAGATGGTCAATTGTAAGACACCTGATTGAATAACTACATAATATTGTTACTAATATCCCATTATAAGATAATCCATTTATTTTTGCTTTATTTCACTTTATAAATTATAGACAAACATATATATATATATCATGTTCATTATAGTAGTTTTACCATAATAATAGTAAATATTTATCATGAAATTAAATGTAAGGTATGAAGGTGGGATGACCCCGACCCCCCCCCATACCTATTACGGGTCGAAATTAACGGGGTTACCCTGTTGGGGCCTCAAAAATATTTTAGAAGGGCTTAACTGTCAGTTACGACCTTTTAATATTGTGTTCTGTAAAACAGAAAGGGGCTTAAGTGGCAGGTAATACCTTTCAGAATTTGACTTCACAAATAAATAATATTAGCAGAGTAGGGGGTATCTGCCGCTTAAGACCCTATAGATTAATTGGTAGTATATATAAGTACTCTCTTATATGCTCTTCCATTACTCTCAGTACTTTCTTTTGCCAAAGTTAAAAACAAGTCCTCGTGGTTTACACCAATCAATATATAACTACACAACAGATCTAGGTTATAAAATTATGGTACCAAAAAATTGGTCAACATATACCAGTATTCTTTGTCGCGTTGTCCTCCCTTTTTGGAGTGCTTGTGGTTTCTTGGTGTGGAGTTAACCACAGGCAGATATATACCAGTTGAATGGGGTCAACTGTTGGGAAAATTATTTTTCATATAAGGTAATAGGTAATTATGTATTAAGTGTATTACTAATTTTGCCATCACAGGTCCGTTACTTCTTTCTGTGGAATTAAATCACGTCGATGCATTTGTGTTTATTTGTTGGTCTGAGTTTATTTGTATTTGTGTGCGCACGTTGTTGGTGGTGAGACGACGGTATACTTATATTGGGTTTTGTAATTTTGTATGGTGTGGTGTTTCCCGTAGAAACCGTTTACACGTTTACATTGGTCCATGCTGTTTATATGTTAAGTTGCTAACCATCGTATGTTGATTATTATTTATTCTACCGTATCGGCTTGGCTTCGGTTATGGTCTTGCTTTGGTGAATATGGCAATTTTGATAAACTGTAATGAAGTTATGAATGAAGCTAACTTGTTCACGTAAGCAACCAATCATGCCATAAGTTCTGTACAAATAGGAACAGAATGACATCGGATGTGACATTGATTGGTCATTATTATTGGTACATGTCTATCGCTGGTGCTAGTCGGATTTGCTTTTGAAACAAGCAGGCTGTTTAATTTAAGTTTGATTTAGCAGTTTATAAGTATTACAATTTGTAAAAGTTGATCGATAAAATTATAATATACTTATGAGCAGCAAATTCTGACAAATTACATAATTTTACCAGTATTCAAACTCAAGAAGAAGACATGATTTTGAACGACTTGGGAGGTATTTTCTTGTGCTTTTTTCTTACCGATTTATGTAAAGCCAACGCTGCAGTGAAATGGGAAACGTCCAGCTTATCCAAGACTTTTCTACAACAAACCGAGGGATTCACCAGCATAGATAATTGTTATTCAAGTATCCAATGCTGTGCACTCTGCAACCTGGACGATCTTTGTGAACTTACCCAATTTTCAGCACAGGACCAAGTTTGTAGATTGATAAACAATAATGGATGTATGAATTATCAGTCTGGCCCTTCGTTTACCGTGTATTCAAAGCGACCTCTTGTTGACATATCAAGTAAGTATAATTTTAAGCAATATATAGGTATTGGTCATTCTGCTGTTTGGTAAAATTTTTAATGATCTTATCCAATGGTGTTGCTAAGTAAACCACGAAAAACAATGTGAAGAGTTGAATAGCACTTACTTTCGACTCTTTAGTCCATAAAGACAATTAATGAACATATTTTTTCCTCCGAACTTTATAAGTTATGTTCATGCAAAGACAACAATGAAGAGCGTAAAACATAACAGCATGAAAATATGAAGGATGAATTACGAAATTTAGACTTTTATCAATTACTAATAGTTCTAACCATTACATAATTTAATAAAAAAATACAAAACTTTTCGAATATTGTTTACACCGGAATACAATGCCCAATTGCAGAAACAGAACATACATACAAGATGTCTTTAGCAACGCCTAGAGTACAATAGTTTAATTTACATGAAATAAAAAACGACTTAAAATTTCAAAATTGTTAAGTGAATACAAAAACATGGATCTTACCTAAAAAGATAAAAACTGAACATTCAGTTTTCTTCAGAAATTTATTAATTATGATTCTACGAAGTCAACAATGAATAGTGACTTCTCGGAGGAAAAACTGACTTTTTATCAAAATACATTTTACGTTTTTATCCAATAAAAATAAACATAAAGAAATAAATCAAATAAAAATTAAAGATAATGTGAAGTGCTTGGAGCTGACATTAGGTTGGGAACTATCAAAAATATATAATTGACAGCTTAGTTAAGATCCGTGTTATGCGTAAGGTAGTCATTAATTACAAAATTAGAACAAAGAATGGTATGCAACAACCAGGAAATCAGTTTACTGAGGAAAAATGGTTAAATTATCAAGTAAAGAACACAATTGTTTTAGAAACAAAAATAAGATACTATTTTTCACAGCATCACATATGTATAACAATTTTGATAATTCTAAAATTGTTAATACAAAAACTGAAATATTATCAAACTTTCTCGTAAGATATTTTGGCAGATAATAAGCATGTTCAATTCAAGTATCTATACACACACACGCAAGCAATGTTTATATAATATATATATATATATATATATTGTGTGTGTGTGTGTGTGTGTGTGCGTGCGTGCGTGCGTGCGTGCTTGTTTTGCAGTATTTGAACATCATAACAATACGATTTGTAATGTTATGAAACTCTATAAACGTATGTTACGTATATTTCCTGGGGTGCAAATAATTACGAACATTATCATTTTTTAGATACGATTGTCGTAACCAGTTTTGATCAGACAAATGGCGATGCTAATAATCCTCCGAGCCAAGCATTTGACGGAAATATTTCAACAAACTCGAAATCAGGTAGTGGCGAAGACAGCAGTTGGAGTGCTAACTTTGAAACATCTGTGAAAATATCGCAGATATACATTATACAAAAACGTATGTATTAATTAATAGTACAGTCAAACTGTGAACAAAGGCCACCCTTGGGAAAGATAAAATACGGCATTTATTGACAGGTGACCTTTATTCGGAGGTCATTTTTTAGCCAATTACGTTTTTTGCTCTTAGAAATCGAAAAGTTTATGTTGCAATAACGAAAGAACCAATGCACTATTTGAACGTCTTATGAAAGTATTATTTTTACATTTCATTTCGCTAAAGTATTGCAAATAGGCGGATTCCGGTACCCCCCCCCCCCAAGTCCCTGGCCATAGACAGAAATGAAATATCATTCGATGAAATAACATTCACTTTTTGTCTGGCTTTCTAACACAGCCGCGATCAATTAAGTGAGTCTTACGGAATCCTGTTAGTTTCATGTGAAATGTCAGTTTGTCGCTCCCTGAACCCGATGCACGACAACGCGATATGACATTGCGACAACGATTCGCGACAACGCGATACAACGGACGACAATGTGTTACGACGGATGGCAATGCGTTATGACATTAAATTTTGTCAAAATGTCATGATGTCGCTTCGCAATGTCGAGCCTCGAGTTGACTATTTTGGCATGATATGTCGCACTCTCGCATCGCGTTGTTGAGTGTCGTATCGAGTAGTCGCACTTGGGCATAAATCAAAATAATGAAGACAAAGCGTGACATGGGGGGTCAAATTTAGAATGATACTTTTGTTCATAATAATGCCAAAAGTATGTTGGAAATATATTATATTGTGAAAAATTGACAATGGCTAAAGTATAGGATTAAAGTCTTCTTCAAATTTACAACATTTTAATCAAATAAATATTATATTTTCAATAGCAATCCTTAAAATTCAAACAATCTTATGGATTAAACTATGGAAATAATAACACATTTTTGTGATTTTTTCAGCAGACTTTCATGAAAACAACTTTTTAATACAAAAAAAATATACATACAACCATAATTTTCCAAAAAATATATATTTATGGCGTTTTGAACTTCATTTTTTTTTAAATACGCTTCAAAAAGTTTTTATGTAACATTTACTGCTGCAGATACAAATTAGCTAATTCAATTTTATCAATTTTCAGGTATATTCAAAGATATATGTGAATTTTCACTTAATTGGTACTATTCTTGGGTAACTTAACAATGTCCCCAAAACTAGTATATATCTTCTGTTACCGTTACACTCGGGACAGATATTCTTTGTGTATGGTCTTATGATTAATGACAGTATTGTTAATCTATTGTTATACAATTTGTTTCATTGTAATACAATTAATGTGTTCCATTATTTTCTTATAAAATACAAACAGATAATCTATTTGATAATGTTTTAGTTTTAAATGGTGAAAACAACAACACCAGGGGACGTTCTAAAACTGTAACGTAAATATACGAAACTGTTATGATAAGGAGTATCATAAAATGGATTTATAACAAGATCTGTCAAATGTATTTTGCAATTCGTTAAATAAGATTTTTTTTTTTAACAAATGAAAACTATTTCCAATTTGGTAAGTCAATTGCGTTACTGAACATGAATTATTAATTTATATATATACAGACTAAGTAAAGGTTACACTCCGTACAAATTTGTTTAGTCTTTTAGCATACAAATATGAAAGTGCTATGATCATTGCGTTGCAATTCATTCTATGTTTTTTAAGATAATAAAAAGATACACAAACATCTGTACTGTTTGATATGTTGTTGGTTGAAAATGTTGTTGGAGGGAGGGGAGGAATTAGAAAACATTTAAAACTGTAGATTTGTCAACTTGTAACAATTAATATTGCATTATCATATATTTACTAATTTTGCCACTTATCAAATTAAAGAAATGATTTCTCAACACATTCAAACTATTTCAAACTATGTTGAACAAATCTTTTAAACATGAATTAAGTCATATAAACAGACATATAGAAAATACACTCGGGACTCACAATTTCTTCTTTGTTTATTTTAAGTAAAACAGCCAGGACTCACAATTTCATCTTTGTTTGTTTTAAGTAAAACGATACTAAAATGTTTTTGAAATGTTTTGATTATGAACTATGTATTTGCAACACAACTCAAGGAAGATATGCGTCACTGAAATTAGATTTCAAAATTTTGAAAAATAACCCAGATATGAGAAAAGTCTACATACTTAAAGGACAACCCTTGTATATCCTAGAAAATGTTTAATAAAAAATATCAATTTCAAGTCTTTCTACTCAGAGTGTGCTTCTTCTCAGTCATCTATAAATGGGAGTTTTACCACTTATTTAGGCATTTTGTAACTTCATGACCCTGCAGTGTTAGTATATTGTTACTGGTATAGTTCCTGTAAAAGCAAACTGAATTTGTGTATAATATTGCATGAAGATGTGTTTGTGTCCCGAGTGTAACATTTTCAATTGTTATATATAAATAATATAACATGTAAAATATGTTAAGAAATCATGAAATAAATCGATAAATTCTGTACTGTTTTCATCTGAGAATGTTTCTTCATCAAAATAAAAGATAAATTACTTTTTATCTTCAGTATATTGAACAAATCTACTTGGTATATATATCTGAATATAACTATTTTTATAAGAACTTTCAAACTTTTAAAACATGCTCCATTTCACTGCTTCAGACTTTAAAGTATTTATTCACGTCAGTTATTTGATATAAATGTGGAAAACAATTAACATGGACTACTGTTCTATAGTTACATATCAAAATTAAGCTGATGAATATATAGCGTTACACTCGGGACAACACTTAAAACCATGTACACAAAAAATGAATTGCACTACATGAATTTGTTTTAGTTTTGTGAACTTGTGGGTACGCTTCTGTTTGAGAAATAGAGAAAAAACATATCAAATTCAAAGAATGATAAAAAAATTCTTATCTAAATGCAAAATGTTACACTCGGGACATTTCCAATCAGCTTTATTCAAGATGGTATAACTTAAAAAACAAATGATTCTTTTGATCATTTCTTTTTTTTAAACAACATGGACAAATATGCCTATCAATATGTTAAACTGCATTTTCTGTTCAAGCATTAGTTTACTTACAGCAATATCATCAATTTGAATTTCCATTTTTTCCTTGAGCAAAATATTTTACATGTGCACTTGAAAGGTGATTTCTAAATAATACTTATTATTGAAATATTTTAACAAAATGCATTAAATTTTAAATATAACACATGTACAATGAAATTAAGAACAACCATTGATTACTTACCCAAAAACTGAACAAAATATAAAAGATTGAAAAATGTGTAAAGAAAAAATGTCACGCTAAAAGTGTTACACTCGGGACATTTTTTGCCTGTTTTTCTAATGTAACTTTTGAACGAGTAACACAATCAAGCTGAAATTTTGCAACATTTTTAACAACATCAAGACACACCATCAGAACATTAATGTACATTCCTGTGTTGTGTGGTATTCTTTAAATCTTAAAAAGAAAAATTGTCTTCATTATTTTGATTTATGCCCACTTCACTTGTCACAAACAGGATTCTGTAGGAATCGGACCAAAATCTCACCAGAATGCTACATTTCATTTCTTCAAATTAAAAAAAAATCGCAGGGAGGTCGCATCTCCCCCCCCCACACACACTGCGTACGCAATATTACGCACCCTTGTCTGAAATCATGGATCCGCCTCTATTGCGTGTCGCCTCTGTGTTATCAGCACTGCAACAATATAATTTTTATTGTATTTAAGGACTCTACTCCCAAGTGTTAGACGTCAATTTGACAGGAACGATGCTGAAGAAAGGCAATTGTCACCAGACGGACACTGGCGTACACGCTCAATACGGATGTTACTTCCGACCAAGTCATTCCTGTTGGGTTGAAACATCGGGGATCAACATTACAACTCCGTCCACTAATTTGGGAATCGTAATTTATGAAATGCAGATATTTTACTAGGTTACAATCTGACACTTTTGGTAGCTTGTGATAATTTCAACAACATGTAGTAACGGTTTTACATTTTGACCTACACATGTATATGAATGTTTGCACATTGTAATTCTAACCGTAAGACGATCTAATGTGGTTACTTTGTATGCGTGTCTTAAGAATAGCTAAGACGACGCTTAACTTAATGTCATGGAAATGGACTAAATTACAGTCACACAAAAATTATTCTTAAACGTCGCAAAAAAAATTTGAAAACATAACCTTCGTCCGAGAAAAAAGGTTTTGTTTTATTAAGCTTTTAAGTATTTATCATAGCAATATCAATAAAATGATCACATGATGTTCTCTAGACAACGTCGGTGTTAGCTTGGTAATATCTATAGTTTATTTTCTCTAGACGCTGTAAGTTCCCTGCACATATATATTAAGTGTTGTATACTGGTTATTATAGAAATGTTGGAGTTTTTGTTTGTTTGTTTGTTGTTTTGAATTACACACCGATATTTCTGAAGATTTCCTTTTGTGGAATGTTTAAATTATACACCTAAAGTACTGTTAGCTTTTTGAGTTAAGTCATATAAAACAATAGGTAAAATGATAGTAAAAAAAGGAAATGTATTGTCGTTATTACAGATATGATTGTAGTTTTGATGCTCCTATTATATTTTCATGATGTCTGTCATTAGGCGAAAACAATTGTTTATTTCTGGTTACCCGAGCTGCCCTTTCTTTTTCCGCCACCCTAGACTTTTTAATAGCCCGAGGAATGGAAGATCCTCTTTCTAACTTTTTTTACTTTCCACATGCTGTCAAGATAGAAAACCCGACCTACCTGTCCTATTTTTAATGAGGTTGTAACAAGGACCAAACAGTTTTAGGTCTTCATGCTTTCTTGTAAATCGTATCATTCGGAACATCTTTGTCGATTTCGTGCATCTATCTAAGCTCATTGTACTTGGTAGCTTTGTTAGTGTCTACTACGATTGGAAGTCATGTAGAGGGAAGTAATTAACCAGGTCTATTACATTATCTGTCTCTGGGGGTCAGATTCCGGTAATACCTTAAATATGAATTGGTTAATTTATTTGACAAACCACGCGAAAACTTTTAATGTCCGACTATGGTATCATTCATTCAACGACTTAGTCATGCATTTAGATTAGTTATTTACACGTCTTTGACGCAGATAAAAATGATTAAATATTGCGTGAAAACGAAAAAAAACCCGACAGTTAATTATTCGTCTATATAGACTCACTTTTATACATGTACCTTGTTTTTTTTAAACTTCAAACATTAGTTCAGCTTTCCATAGCCAACACTCGCTCGGCACGCATGAACCCAAGGGAATTTGGCATTTCTAAAATGTTGATGTCTAAATCCCCACCCTAGAGACAACCGTATTCGTCTAAATCCCCACCCTAGAGCTTACTTGGTGTATCAAATGCGACATGGATGTAAAACCCGGCCAAAGTATATTTCCCAGGACCCGGAGTCATTAAGTTTATCGAATTCCCGCCTGTCGGAAATGGTCTTCTGTCTAAGCCCCGTGTAAGCCCCGTAAGATTTTCTGTCTAACTGACAGTCAGGTCATAATAATCATGGAGGCTTATTATGGAAAGCCGAATCTGCCATCAAAAGTAATGAAAATATGTCGATATGTATGGAACACCTGTTCTTTCTTTCGAAGTCATATTATCTTATCTAGTTATACGGTATTGTCTTTTATAATCATAAAATGATATTATGTTGTTATGTAAGGAACGGTGTGAACGTCTTGTATTAATCATGAATGTATGTTTTTTATATTTCTAGATATTACAATATGTACCAATGAACATGTAACACAAATATAGTTTGTTGTTAGTTGATGTCGACATTGTTTGTGTCTGTGTGCTTATACATTGTATAGTCAAACCTGTGACTAAAGGCCACGCTTGGTGAAGATTAAATTTGACTTTTATTAATAGATGACTTATATTCGGAGTTCAATTTGTTCTAAATTATCAATGAGGGGTTTTCAAAGAATTGCCTTTATTAACAAGGTGGTGTTTATTCTAAGGTTGCCACATACACAGTTTGATTGTATATTGATTTTTTTATATTTTACTATGACATCTATTTCGTGTGAACATTTGATATAATCATGACATTTGTTATTATTATTTGACTGTCCATACTTTATTATACTATGTCTGTTTATGTTACATATCATTTTTTGATGATGTGCATTCATCTTTTTGAGGATTGTTACAGAAGGATTTGTTTGTTTCTTTATTGTGGTTTTACGTCGTTTTTCAACAATTTTTCTGCATGGTTATATACGGCGTCAGATTCACCTAACAAGTTTTCCAGGACGGTATACGAACCAGTACTTAATTACCCTTCCACATGTTACCGGCAATTTCTAAACATGTGGAGGAAAATCGACATTGTTGTCAAATTTTCATGAAAGGGTATGACCAGCCACAAACGGGAATCTAACGCAATAATCACTGGATAACGGCCGCGGCATCTTTTACGAAATTTGTTCCGATAACTTATTGGATTACCTAGAAGCATTTAAAATATTTACCTATCTGTGAATTGGTCCTCCTTAAGTCCACTTCCCAACTACTGAGCCAAGTACTATGTCTAGAAGTTAACAGGAAACGGGCCCAGTGCCCAAGAAATGTATTGATGCTTTACAACGGGTTCGATAAAGAATCAGAAAAATATCGGAATCGAGGCAAATTAAGGATAAAAGTGCCCGGTCCTCCTCCTATTACTGGGCGGCCCAGGACTGACCAGAATTTGACAATTCACCGTCAAATATCAGATGAAAAGAAGATAAAACTGATCACATGTTTCAGCAAACTAGACAGATTTACGGTTACTTCCCCAATAAGATAGAGAGGCCGCAATGCAATGCATTTCATTTTTTTAAAACAAACCTTTTGGATATTAAATTCGTTCCAAAATATGTTTGTACTTTGGATACTGATAGATTGGTCGGGAATTCATAACTTCGCGACTATCTTTTCTTGCTTTAATGTACGATATTTAAATTACAATATATTGGTGTTACGCTTAGAAATTTAACATGACAATGAAACATTAGGCTCTTAATTGTGTTAAGTTTATTTATAATATCTAGCATTTGTATTAACTTGTTTATCTATTTTGAATAAAATGTTTCTTTAAAAGTTCTGCGTGCTTTCTATGTTTAATAGCTCAGTTCTTTAATACATTTGTCCAATCGTAATTACTCGGGTATTTCCGGAAATTAAATACGCCTCATATGTCAATCGGAACTCCTCGGCGTTTGTTTAAAGAAAAAATGTCTCAGACATAATAGGCAGGCGGCCTTTTTGTTGTTGTTGGTCACGGGCTACTTTCAATCACGTTTGAAAGTCTGTGATTCTTAGAATGATTCTGGAAAACGAATATCGGGGTCAGCCATGATGGAAAGTAGGCCGTGAACAACAACTACAATATGGCGGCCTGCCTATTATATCCGAGGCATTTTCATTGGACAAACACCGAGTGGTTCTGATTGCCATTCGTTGACGTGTAATACTCTGAACAATTGCATAGTTTTGTTGCAAAAGCAATCAAGGAAAAATAGCGAATAAAAATTGCTACGGATAAAACTGTCCGAATAAATGTGACTTCCGGATAAGAGGGGGCTCCTCCATAATTATATATAATATAACGCTGAACGTATTTACCACAAGCCCCTCTCGGTTGTGAGATAAAATGGTCAAATTTCAGAGATTAGGAAGCATTCCACGGTAGGTGGATCTGCAAAGGTTCTGTTTTTCTCTACCGTAAAACTGGATATGTCTCCAAAATGACCCTGGCTTTTAGAGGACGTTTAACCTAGAGAAAATATCGCCGGACTAATACCCACTTCCAGATCATTCAAATCACACTGATAGTCAAAATCGTAGTTCTAGCGATCAATAGACAATGTACATGAACATTAATATTGTACGCATTACCTTTAAAAACATTGGGTTATTGACGATCCGATTTCACGGATTGTTTCAGTGGGCTGAACAACGTTTTTCAACCGATACAGAATCTACATTTTTATCTAAAACCAAAGAAATATGAAAAGTTAACAAAAGACTAATTAAGAGACGTCATGTTTTTTATTCCATTGAGAATAATAAACAGAAACAGTTATTTATTATTTAAAGCACTTTGTGATACTTAAGATTTTCTTTTTCTCTACTGCTCAAATATTCAACATTCTTATTAGCTTGGGTACGTGATTGCTTTTCAAAACACTAATTAGATTTTTATCTGTTATCCTGATATTTCATAGTAATATGCGAAGTTTCGCATACGTGTAGCTTCTTTCTTCGCTGTTAATATTTTGAGATATAAAAAATTGTAACCTATTATCATTGCGTGCTTTTACCCATTTACTTGCTTCGATATTTTTGGTTGTTTTGTTTCGATTATTTTAAAACGTTGCAAGTGATCATGAGTAGTACAATGAAGCAGCCAGATAAAGCTTAATGCAAATATTTTAAAGTATTTACACAAGTAACTTCTATACATCCATACTGTGTTAACTTGCTTGCCAAAATTAAGGTAAACAAATACATGCAGCAAACATATTTTTTTCGAACTACATCTACATACAATAGCATGAGATGTTTATTGACAACGTATACTTTGATAGTCTCTGTTTATTACACGACAAGGGAATGCCTCATAAAGCATATTTATAATTCATGTAGTATCATCGAATAACTTACGAAATCACATCAGAACCAAACATAAATGCATTCATCGAACCTGAAATTATTATGCAGCCTTAACAGTACAATCGCCCTACATACTTCCTGACTACAGCGCAACCTCTCCAAAATAACAACATTCGGGCGTAGCAAAATTATGCTGTTGTTGAGAGATTGTTGCATTAGAGAAGTTAAATTAACAGTTAAATTGTACAGAGGGGAAATAATTTTGTTGTTGAAGCGATGTTGTTGCCCAAGAGAGGGTTGCTCTGGAGAGGTTGTACTGTATATAAACATGTTAATGTATCCTTTACTTTTCTTATTTCTGACCTCGATATTTATAATTTGTGCTAGATTATATATATTATATTACATGGCTATGAGCTGTGTACATGTCTTAAATAAAGTTATTTCCTGATCTGTTATAATGTATTCTTCTATCACAGTTTGGTGTTCTCCTCCTTAGCATGAAATGCTTCATTTATGTAGCTCTCAGCATTTTTGTCTTTCTTCTTGTGCTCAATACTAACATCCCTGAAATGTTTGTTTATGAATGATAGAAAATACACAAAACTAAGTGAAAGAAAGCATTACTGTTTATGTTGTTTTTGCTTACTATCGTCATAGTTGTAGGCATTCTTGCAGCTATTTACTGAATGCTTTATTGAATGCAAATATGTTATTCATTGGCTACATTGACACATTTTATATAATTTGACTGTTCATGATAGAGTTGATATTATAATCTTAAGATTTACACATGGCATGACCAATTAAGCAGTTGGTTATATAACATACAGATAAACGATACTACATATTAATTTCCCATAAGCATTGGTTAAGAAAACTACCAAATGCTAATACAGCCAATACAAGTCAGCAGTCACTATTCCAACCTTTAACAGGCACATTTGTAACATTTTACTACATGTCTAAAATCTATGAATAGGTTTTAAAGCTGGAATTTCGGAATGGAGCCATTTCATTGGTCAATATCAATACAGGAATTGCGAAAATCAACCAATCAGAAGCTTTAGAAAGGAGAGTTTTGAGAGAAAAAAGACTGATTTATAATATCAAATAATTATAAAATGAACAACCTTTCAATTAGGAGGAATAAGATAGATATTTACATGTCTAATGTTTTGCACTGTTCGATAGTCTCTGGGAGATTTCTGTTCAGTGTTTCTGGCAGGATGAGTGACAATACACCGGAAACTATGGACAGTGAACCAAAGACTATTTGTGGTAAAGCTTTCCCAAATGGACCTCCAACTAGTCGATCCTGTACAAACGAAATGACAAGACATGTATTAACGATAATATACGAGTATATAAATTATGATCATAATGCAGTATAATACTGACGTATCTTAACTGTAATTGTTTTGTGAGGTAAAATGATTGGGCTGCAATCAATGCAGTTCATTTTTGCAATCATACAGGTTGTGCTAAGTATAACGCAAATCTATTGACACCTAATAACATAATGAACAAAGGTATATGAATTAGCTTTACTGCTACAAACATGTATCAACCAAGATAATTAAGCTACATAATTAACTGAATAATCAAAAAACATTTTAAAATTATTTATTTAGGACGTATAGGTCAACATGAGCTGTTGATACATTGCACGCGTGTTTAGAATATCCGGACGAACAGATACTTAAAAGGAACACACTTAAACAGATAGAGTCGCGTATTCCGTACAATTCTAACATCAAAAACGTCTTTTATGAATTACCAAATCAGCAATATAAGGGGCTACCATTCCACCAACACGAGCCATCATGGAACTTGTTCCCATTGCAGAGTTCCTTACCACCGTTGGATATAATTCTCCAGTGTATATATATACTAAAGAGAAAGCTGCTGACGCGCCAAACTTGCCAATCATTGCTAATATTGTGGTTAATATAGCGTATTCTGAAATAAATAAAATTGGAAAGTATGGTGTATCGCTTGTGTATACCAAAATAGCATACGGCTCAGATTACCTCGCCAAAGTCGCATTTCTTAAGCAGGTGTCCTAAAATAAAAAAAAACATCTGCATGCTGTTACTATGAACTTCAAATTGAAGAAAGATATACATGTAACATTTAATACGTTGGGTGCGATTGACCGGTTTAAAAGAATGGATATCTGTTGGAATGCAACTAACGTCCATTAAGATAAGCTGCAGCTTTCATAGTAGACGACCATGTCACACTTATAACACATATTGTATATACGTGTTGTATAATGATATACTCACATTAAAGAGAAACTTTAATTTGTTATAGGGAGAAAGCAGTTACACAAAACATTACAAATCTACAAGTTTCACTGTTCACTCCTACATTATTCATATGTAAAACAATGTTCTGGTCATAATAAAATTTCAATTAAAAGTAAAACAACCTGTAGCCAATACAGTTTGTGCATGTTTGGATACCAAATTGGGCTATATTTTGCTTCCTTAAGTATAAATTAGATCAAATCTTCTAACCAATTGTACACTTTCTTCAACGTGTAACAACGCAAAACTGCCCATAGAGGGCGCCTTTAAGTTGTCGCAATCAAATACTGTACCCAAGGGTTATAAAGCAATATCGACATAAAAGTTTAATATTGTAATGTCTGCATACCTGGTCCAGCGTACATAATTGTTAAAACTGTTGACAAACACGAGATTCCACTTAATAAGAAACTGCCCACTTGCAGGAACTTCCTGCCAAGTCTATCCAGTAATAAAAGCGTCATTGTAGTTGCTGGTAAGTCCACGAACGATTGTATCATGAAATTCAAATGGATATCGCCAACCAAGTCACCACTATTAAGCGCAAGACCGTAATATGCGAGGCATACCACACACCTAAATTGAATGACAATATCATGTATATTACATTCTGTAGCATATATGCGTATTTTCAGTACAATTTCCCTTTATGGTGCAGCGCATCATTGACCTTTGGCATGTTCCTATAATATTCATTCGAATCTGAAAAAGGTGTATTCGCGCGGGCATGTTTAATTGCTTGGTCTTGATACTAATTTAAATATTTTGACCTTGTAACCATTTTGTCTCCAAACCATTTCTGATCCGGGCATCCTAAACAGACAATTGGGTTGTGTGCATATATATGATTACGTTCTTATACATACTTTACGCGGTAGTCTGTATTTATATGGACGTATGATTATGTAGCAAATTGTCGATCCAGGTCTTATATATACATTTTATGCTATTTGACTGTAATATTAGCCGTATTTAGCAGTATTAAAATGTAAGATTGTAATTATCGTACTAAATGTACACATACTCGTATATACACCGAGTCATTTGTAAATCAATTAACTTATAAAGTAATCGGAAAATGTGTAATTCCTCATTATTAATGTATACCTAGTAACATCATTGCTGGTTTTCGATCCTAGCATGTATAATTACAATGTGGATTTGGTCATTTCGTTTAGGGTAACTCCAAGAATCGTTTAACCTACACAAATAATTATAACCTTTTCAAGTTGTAATTTTAATCACAGAACCATGATTTAGAATAAATCTTGCAATGCTCCGAACATTATCGCATAACAAAGCATTGGGTAATGTTTTCTTTTTTCGTATTATTGGGGAGGATATGTACATAAGGTATGCCCTACAATATGCATGCATCACCACGACTTACCAGTTAAAGTAAACCACCATTGTTCGGATGAACAGAACCCTGTACTTAAACACATGTAGTATATTTCCTTTTATTGGTTCGTCGTCTTTCCCAAGCATGTCTTCGAATAATTTATCTGAGATTTCCACTTTTTCCCATTTACCAGCCTTTCGGATAATTTTCTTGGCTTCCTCCTGACGCCCTCTACCAAGTAACCATCTTGGTGACTCGGGGAATATACTGGAGTTAATTAAAAATAAAACTTATGATTTAAAAGTTGAGGTCTAGCTATATATGTTTTTATATAATTCTAAACATAGCTTTCGTACTTTAGAGGTTCGATTCGTCCTCAAATATCGTCGTATTTGGATTTTACTGTTAGAAACTTTAGGGTTTGCGCAAAAAAAATAACTAGGTGGGTAAGCTAACAGTAAACACCGACTATTCTTTTCTTGTCGAGTAAAAAATAAAATTCGGGAATATATTTAAAGTCCCATAATCATATACATTTATCGGTCGTAATAGTTTCTGTTTGTTCTATAACAGAGGAACCCGGTGTGTTTTCCTCTCGTGCATACTTTATAGCAAAATAAAATGTTCCCAAAACCACTATCGTACTTTTTTCAGTATCATTGAAAAAAATACTATTTATAGAACAGTTGTGTTTTCCCGCAGTCATATTATGCATGCGGCATGAAGTGACGCCACGCGTTCTATATATTTCAAGTTTACAAAAGCAAAATTCACGGCGAAATTAGTGTTTTTAGAAGAAAAGGGGCTTGTTTCGTCGGTAATAATTATCTTGGGATAATATCAGCAAGTGTTTTTTTTTTCTTTTGCATATATTTTTTATAGCAAAGAGCTAATTGGACTTTAACTAAAAATATAAACATGAAACGTAATTTACAATTTATATTAAATTACATTTTTTTTCATTATATCAATAAGAAATTAAAGGCCCAATAGCTTTTTTTGAATTTAGTAGTACATGATAACAGACAAAATTATTGTAAAATGTTAGAAATGTATTTTATTTGCTCTAAAACAATATTTACATAATGCCTTTCAATAGCCACATCTTGTAAAAATGTTGTCAGATGCTTTTTTTATTTTTCACAATATCATTGAAAAAAGGTAGATCTACTACACTTCTGTATATACTTCGTGATTAAAAAGAAACTTTCAGAATGTTTTTATTGAAAGTAAAAGTCAATTTCACTGATAAGGCATTTTCTAGTTAAAAAAAGACTTAGTTCAATATAAACATCCAAAAAGTTAATGGAACTTTAAGTCAACAATGACTTCCTTGTTAGTTTCTTGTGCACACTATTAATACATGAGACAACATGGGCGGAAACAAGATGTAAAATATTAAGGGCGATGCTTCACCATGCCGTAAATCAAAGTGTTATGGTGGAGCAAACGATACTCTTGGTGATTCCCTTTTTAATCTGAGGCATTTTTTCAACTGTATAAACTATAAATATACTTCACCAAACTGATATGAATGGCATAAACATTGTCAATTTTTAAAGGGTGACTCTGACTGTTGAAAAGGAGCGTAAAACTCGATATAAACAAACAAAATGATTTTAAAGGGACTTTATGTTTGCTCCGCGCCCTCAAAATCCGTCCTGTTGTTTTCATCTGAGGTTGCAGTATTTGCAAGCTAAGTGTGACAAATTATATAAGCCATATTTTTGAAGTCCTATTTCATTTGTTTTTCTAATTAAATCTAATTTTATCTACGTTGTTGTTGCAATTGAATCAACATCTATCAAATAAGTGAGCATAAAAGATAAAAGAACTTGACAAATTACATTGGTATTTAATAGACCTTCGATCGTCAGTTTTTGCATCTAAAATTCATTAAAATGTTAAATTGTTGTGATTTAAACAAAATTTATCTTCCGAGTCTGTTTTCAAATTACATGGATACATTATCGCAACATTCATCCATCTCTGAATAAACTGGACCAACGTCTCATAAAAAACAGCTGATTGCTGATATGTATACATGTTTTGTTAACTTGTTTTGATAACATATAAACGAAAAACACGTAACTACACGTCCGTATGTATACATGTACGTACTATAGAAAGCTGTGCAGACTTAAAACAGTGACAGGCAGGTAAGAATTGTTTTACGTACATATTACAAGTGCTGACAATAACAGAAAGATATGATAACGCATAAAACATGTTTTTTGTTCAAATTGCTTAAAACTTAGGTCAAGGGAATTTTCATTTCATTGAGTACGGTGCGTAACGGCAATACCGAAAATCGTTCTTTAATTGCAAACTTTTAACGACAAAAATAATTGAAACGTTTGGTTGCCGCAAATGGATGTGCACAGAGTGTTTTCATTCGTGAATACTTGTTAGCACTCTTTAAAAACTAAAACGAAGTCGTAAATGTATTTTTTTTAATAGTATGCGGGTCATCTGTAAGATCGTGGACAACCTAACTTTTTGGGATTATTTTGATGGGGGATGGTTTTTTAAAACAAATTGTCATGGCAATGATTAACATCTATTGACTCATTTTCTAGTTTTAATTTGTCACTCTTATGGATACGTTTTGATGTAATTGTTGTTTTATAATTTGTATAAAAATGGACGGAAGTAGTTCCTATGAAAACGCACTTTATCCAATAAAACTTTGATTATAAAATCATAGTAAATGCACTTACAGCCAGAACAGCTGAAACAATATCCCGGGTGCAGCACAAACTATTTGGAGAGTTTTCCAATCCCTTATTGCATACCCTAATCCAGCTAAACATAGATTTCCGACAGCCCAATAGTAACCTCCAATTGTGCCAGCAATACGTCTCTTTGATGGCCCCACAAACTCCATGCCTGATATCAGAAAGATGGAAAGTTTTCGGTATTCATTAAAGACATTATTATATAGGGAGATGAAACACATCAGAATCAAAAGATTCGCTACTTACATTGTACTAAATAGGGAAAGATGAAATACATATAAAAATAAAAAAGACACATAAATCTATCTTCAAGGTCAACAATATTGTTCGCAATTAACTGTATCTTTGCTTAATGTCTAAACGCAATGATGAAAAGAAATACGAATATCCTATGAAGCCTTAAAACCTTTTTGTTGCTGTTTCAATTTTCTTCCTCAACACATTCAAAGCTCGTATGATTAGGTTCAACACTTATCATGCGTGAGTTTATTACAGTACATATACATATTATCAAAGAGCACTAACCTGTAACGAATACTGGCATAAAATTTCCCACAGCGAAAAAGCCAACCGAGAAATTTAATGCAACATAAACTGCATAACTTGGTGTCCAGGCAATCCCCATTGCAGCCAAAAAGTAAAATATTGAAGATAAGCATATTGTTCTTTTACGTCCAAATCTGTCAAATATATAAACTTTATATTATTATTTCACATAATTACAATAACAACCGCAAGGATTCAAGACGAACATTTATTTCGTTGGTTCATAAGAGTTACAGGAACATTAAAGGAAATTAATTACTGTAAAGATTCTGTGTTTATCATCTTAAACAACTTAAATTATTAGCTAGTTCGTCCAAGGTGGTACAGAGTCACTGCCCCATAAGAATACCATGTTCAAGTGAGATGTACAGACCGGCTTCCACTTTTAGCAATTTTTCGGGAGCATTGGCACAAGTAAAAAAATGCTTCTTTGTAAACAAAACAACAAGCGCAATGAAGAAAAACAAAAGTTTTACTTCTGTCAACTTAGATTTTCGACTTTTCGCTATGCGAACTAGGGAATAAGTCGGCGGAAAAACCCAGAGTGAGTAATTATACATAGAAAATGTACTTAGACCTGTCTGAAAACAGCCCAGTAAGTAAGGAACCCGTCAGTAAGCCACCGAAGAAGAACATCTGTGCATTTGATTTCAAAATAGCACGATCACATACCATATTCATCTAGAACGGAAAAAATAAGCTATCCGCATGGACTATATCTGACATAGTCAAAAACAAAAAAGGCAATACAATGTAGTATTCCGCAATTGTGGCATCTTTAATGATTTTATCATGCCGTACGTTCCCTTGCTTTGACCAAAGACCGACAATCTTAAGTTCTGAGAGGACAGTATTTGACATAGTCAAACAGACAAAGACAATCGTATTCAGTAAATATGGCATCTGAAATGAATTTATCACACGATTGCGTTCCTTTGCTTTATTCACAAATCGAATTACTTTGATCAGGGACATTTTAGCGTCCCTGGATTGACCAAAGGCCGATATCATACCGAGATAATACAGGTCTATGCTTTGTCAAAGCTCTGTGAGTTACATTAATGTTATAGATTGTATTCTATATAATATGTTTTCTTACATCAGCAGCTAATGTTGACTTAAATATAGATTTATCATACACCCAACTGTCACATTTCTGTAGAACATATTCTGCACCAGTCCATCGCCTGTAGTGACACTGATCATATTCGAAGTCCTTGGAATTCGTCGCTGGTGGTATTGTTCTGTTTATGGCTTCAAAATGGCGGTCATCTTGAACATCGAAGGTGTCATTGTCCCAATTTGGTAGTGCACATCTTTAGAAATATACAATGTAATTTACAACCACACTTATAACAAAAGGTATATCTTATGTTCGTGTGAAGTGCTAATGAAAACATGCGTCAGACATATAAATAAAATCTTGAACCAAGAATAATGGTCCAGATACAATAATATTCCCGCTTCCCAATAGGGGGTATTACAGCTACATTTATATCACAATGCACTAAGTTCATTAAAAGACTTAATAAAAAGCAGATACTTGGTGCGTATACAAATGTTCTATGCTTTACAAAGATTACCTGTGATTTGGAATGGCCAAAACAAAGAAGGAATTGATGAACAGTAATCCAGAATATATACCCGTACAACCATTACCAATACCTAATATCATATATTTAGAATATAGTCCAAGTTCCCCAATCGCCGTATAAATCAATTCAAACCGCATGGTTAAAATAGGTATACTGAGCACAGTACCAAAAATGAACACTAATATTATAATATGCTAATTATTTTGCGTGCGATTTTGGCGCGCAACATATCCTTCAGCCTTCGAACTTAATTGAATGTCGGAACAACGTGTTCTACGAGGTGTGTGTCAAAAGATCGTATAGCTTGAAATAGTGTAATGTCTTGTCCTTTTACTTGGTTTTCCATTTCATTCTTATAAATATGTTAATTGTTTATACATACTATTATCATTGTAAGTCTAGCCCAACTCTTATCTAATTCATTCTTACCATCTTATTGAACTACACTAATATGAGGTATTTACTAAAATAGTTTGGGATGTTTTTGAATAGCACATTTGTTTTTCCACTGAGCAAATGACATCTATGTAGACACGACTATTTCTGAATAATTATAAGTATGAAAATTAAAGGTCTATTTAACATATCACTGTTCTTTGTAACTACTTAACACTGACCAATAAAGCTTGTGTCCAAAACGAACTACCGTTTACAATATTGACCACATATTAGTGTGCAATTTTTATTTTACAAAATATGAACAGTCTCGGTGGGCTACGAGAGGTCATTGCACAAAATGCAGCGATCGGTCAACTTGCAAATTCAAAAGAAAGGTTAGTTTACAGGAAGCAAATATTGGTCAAAATACAAAGTACAAAGAGATGTCATTGCACAAAATATAAAGTGAGATTTATAAAAGTGTATAAAATGAGCGGTCAGTGTACACAATACACAAAAGCGACAAATGCAAAGAGGTAAGTTGTAAATATACAAGCAGGTCAGTTCGCAATTCTCGAAATGTGGTTAATGAATGTATTAAAAATGTACAGTTAATTCATGATGCGCAACGATCTTTTTAACTTTAATAATGCATTTTACATACATTTGTACTCCGAACGTACACAGAATACCGTTGGACTATAATTCAATCTTAGCTTAATCATCACATGTAAAAGATGTTCATGAATCAATAAAAAGTTCACGAATTCCATTCGAAGAAGTAGTGCTTGTTGGTACTAGCGTTCCCATAATAGAACAATGGTCAAAGAAAAGATACATTTTATGTCGAGTTTTTGAGTCGGCAAGATACAAACAAAATGGCATAGTGCTTTTTAACATAAGTCAATACAATAAATATGCAGCTCCTGAAAGACAACACGCACAAATTAATATCATGGTACACGTAAAACAAATAACTGATATTGCACCTAATTGGGGAACACCAAGCCATTTTAATTTTGTTGTTACTTACAACATTATACTGCATCTGCATAAATCATCACTCCATAAAGCCATGATGCTTTTAAGATGGTTAAAATTAGAAAAAAATTCTCAATGAATGAGTGCGTAGTAACATCTGGAAAAAGTCTACTTTTCACTATTTTAGAATAGCGGTATTGGGGAACGCATACTCACTATGTTAGCCACAACAAACCCGGTTTTATGAGAGTATATTAGGAGGAGGAATTCGGGAGGTAGTGCGTGCACAAAATATAGGTGTCTCATAAGGCAACTTGGCTGGCCCTTTCAATAGTGGTGACAGTATACGAGAATAAACAAAATATTAACATTTTGTTGCTTTGTAAACATATTGATGTACACGATATTTTTTCTCGAATATATAACTCTCAATTAAACACCAGAGACACTCAGACTGGCGGTTAATTAATTGTAAATTTGCCACTGAATTGAAATCATTACCTTACGTACGTAAATGATTTTATTGCGTGTATAATTAATTAGATTTCTTGTAAACGACGATACTTAATTGTTCATGATATTTCAACGAAATTTACGCATTTGGCAAAACATTGCAACCAAATAATTGTAATTTTTTGTTCATTATACAATACGTAAACAAAATGTACTTTTATAAACGCAACACAAATTTAAAGTTACCAAAACATGGACCCGGATTCTACTGAAACAACACTGTTTAAATGGACTTAAATAATTGCATTTAACCCTTCAATTTCATACCATCAGGTTTATAAAAAGATCAACCATACCAGTAACTTGGTCTTTAATCCTAGTAAAAATATAGCATTCGTATTTGAAAGATAATAAGCATACAAACGACTATAGAAAAGTCGAAGTAACATTGCTACACTAATAAGCATCAAAATAAAAGAATGACAATTATAGGCACCCAAGACTTTAGTGATGAATAAATTTACGCAACATAAACAAGAGTGTGCAATCAAACAAATGACACTGTTGCTTTCATCACTAAAAAGTAAAAACCAAAGTTTCAAAGTTAGAGCAACCATCTAGTTTAGACCTACACATGTTTGTTTCTGGTTATCCACCTGTCACAATTTTCCCCGCGTCCCTACACTTTTTATTAGGCCCAAGTATAATAAAGGAATAGTACATCCACTTACGACATGTCAATATTTTTGTTACTTAACACGTACATTTGTATGTTTTGACAGTGCAAATGAACTGAATTGAATTGACAGTGTTCATTTTCTACCAAAATGCACAAATTACGTAAAAAACAAATACTTTGTACGTATTCTATGATATACTAAGATTACCTGTGGTTTGGAATTGCCAGAACAAAGAAGGAATTGATGAACAGTAATCCAGCGTATGTACTCGACAGGCATCCTATACCTATAATGTACTTAGCATACAGTCCAAGTTGTCCAATCTCCGAATATATCAATTCAAACCGCATGGTAACGTTAAGTATACGGAGCACAACACTGAAGACGATCAGTATACTGTTCGTTTTACGTAATATCAAAACATCTAATTAAAACGTCAACATTATTTTTTGTAATTTAGGAAAGGCAATTCATGGAACGAACGCGTGTGGTTGATGTCCGTTTTTGCGTTGACAGTGTTCAAAGGGTATTCGCTTAGCGATTCAGTTTGTATTTTTTTTTAATTGATGATGTGTATCAAGACAGACAGTATGATTCAATTTTAATTAACCAACTGTGTTAAGGCATACAACATACATTATAAATTATTATTTATTTCTACGTGCGAAATTTGGAGCGCAACTCACAAATTATATCCTTCAGCCTTCTAATTAAATGTCAGAGTAACGTGTTCTATAGCTTAAAAAAGTGCAACGTCTTGTCATTTTTTTGTGTGTTTTTTCATTCGTATAAATATGTTAATTATTTACGTATACTATTAATATTGTAAGTCCAGCTCGACATTTATCTAAGTTATTCTAACTGTCTTATTCAACTACACTCATAATTGTCGACAGAATTTATGACAGTAAAAATAAATTACGAGGTATTTACTGAAATATTTTGGGATGTTTTCACAGTATTTCTATTGAGCAAATGTCATCTAGTATATAGAGAATATATGCATATATGACTATATGAATTATCAATTTAACTTTAGTTAGCCTATTATTCACTTTAATCATGTACATTTGTATTTTGCATACATTTGTATTACGAACGAACACATTATACCGTTGGACTATAATTCAATCTTAGCTGATGAAGTTTCTTATTACAAGAAATTTTGCTCGGTTATAGATGATCCACATTCGCACATTGCATGCTCTATTCGTTTTAACGGAAATATATCAAACAGTTACTATGGACACCATATTGATCCTGTCAAAGAGTTATCAATACATTGAGCTTTTCATACTAACCATTATAACCACAGCAAACCCTGTTATATGAGAGAATATATGGAAAACTGTCTTGGGCGCCTTGCATGCTAAGAATACGTTAATATATAATCAATTTGCATATAATATAACTGAATACGTGGTCATATAGTTAGTGTGTAGCCTTCGGAGCGGGGGATGAAAGGTTCGAACATCAGTGGATACTGGGTTAGAACTGATGCAGTCGGTTGGTGAGCCGCCAGCTAGTTAATTAATGGTTACCATAGGCACCCGGTAAATGGGAAGCGATTCGAGAGGTAATGTACTGTGTGCACAAAAATAGGTGTATCATTAATTTAGCCTGCTTTACCGTCCTTAAAAGGGTGACAGTATAATAAACAAAATCTTACATTTTTTGCATTACATGATTTCAGTAACATATTGATGTACACGTTATTTTTCTTGAATGTTTTCATTCTTAGTGGTATAGTAATACAGCATCACTGTTTATTGGAAATCATGTTAATTAATTAAACACTCAATTGTGTAAGGTCATGATTTCTAGTTAGTGGCAAGAAATCATCAATTATCCGCCAGTCTGGCTGTCTCTGATGTTTAATTGAGAGTGAATATATTTGAGGGAAAAAAAACGTATAGATCAATACAATATATGTAAATTAATCACGTATGTACATTATCTTAGCAAGCAAGCAATTTAAAACAGTTTTGCATATAAGAGTAACCTCTTCCAAAATACTTAGCAGGATTTGTAATAAAATGACAGGACATTGCACGTTTTTCAAGCTAGAACACGCTACTCTGACATTTAATTAAGTTAGAAGGCTGAAGGATATAAATTGTGAGTTGCGTTCCAAAATCGCACGTATAATTAAACAATACATAATTTGTTGTATATCAAGACAGACTGAATGATTAAATAATAATGAACCATAAATAACCAATAAAATAAGTACAAAATGAAACACTGAAAGAATACACTTTGAACACTTTCCTTATAAAAAAGGACATTAACCACAAGCGTATATAATGCATTGCTTGACCTGTTGAACAATACTGTTTTAATTATGTTTTCATATGTCTCCGGTGATGTGCCCTGTATACCTATTTTAGATATGCAGTTTGAATTGATATATTCGGAGATTGGACAACTTGGACTGTATGCTAAGTACATTATAGGTATAGGATGTCTGTTGAGTACATACGCTGGATTACTGTTCATCAGTTCCTTCTTTGTTTTGGCAATTCCAAATCACAGGTAATCTTTGTATACCATAGTACATTGGTATACGCACAAAGAGTCTAGTTTTATGCAGCTTAAGCATTTTGATAGAAATTGAAATCTGTCAAAGTAGCAACCCTTTTTAATGGAACATGCATATATATATTCATTAAAATGATCGACATATCTTTGAATACAGTCCACTTGACAAAGGATATATGACTTATTTTTCTTCTTAAAACAGATGTATTGTTCTATTTTGACAGGTAGTAAACGGCGGCTCATAACTATAAATAATGCTTTTAGAGATTCGCAATACACGATACTTTGTATCTGGGACAATTATTCTACGTGGTCCCAGATTTTACTTGTAAGTCTGACGCCTGTTTTCACCAGCAGTTTACAATTATTCAAAATATACTTTTTTGTGATAAGTTTGGGTGTAAAGTTTTAAATACTTTAAAAGATGTGCACTACCAAATTGGGACAATGACACCTTCGATATACAAGATGACCGCCATTTTGAAGCCATAAACCATACAATACCACTAGCGACTAATTCCAAGGACTTCGAATATGAACAATGCCACTACAGGCGATGGACTGGTGCAGAATATGTTCTGCAAAAATGTGACAATTGGGTGTACGATAAATCTATATTTAAGTCATCATTAGCTGCTGATGTAAGAAAACATATTATTCAGAATATAATTGATGAAATATATCATTAATGCAACTCACTGAGCTCCGCCAAACCTATTGTTTTAGTATGCATGCCAAAAGTATCTCGATTTATAGGAGCTAAGATCCTTGAACTATATATACGAGTCATGATGTTACAGCTTTCTACAATAAAAGCCATATTACGACAACTCATTGTCTGTTATAATTTTTAAAGCTACAAGCTTCTCCAGTCTCCATCACCACGACACAAATAAACGAGTATAATTATACGTGTACTTACTTTTTCTACTTGCAATTACCTAAAGCTTCTTACAACCGCGTAGAAAAATAGGACCAGTAGTGTATAAGTATACATTGCAGACTTTGCAGATTTGATAAACGTTGTAGATAACACGATTCTGTTGATTTTGAAGGCAAGTGGAATGATAAAGTGTCTTGGCAATTTAAACAGTAAAATTAACAAGTATGACAATTAAGCATACATCCGCACAGAGCTGTCGAAGTAACAAAATTTAATAGATATCAAAAATTATTTCATTTTAGAATAATAAAGGAACGCTGTATACATTGTCTCTGAGTATTAGTTAGACTACATAAAGTGGCGAGGTCACATGTACATTATACAGTAATCAGTTATATAGTTTTACATATTAACAGTATAAAGATAAAAGCGCTGAAGGCACTGAATTTGTTTAGGTTTTCAAAAAGTGCAATAGCATGTGTCTGTAAATTTCTCTCTGTATGTCATGGCTTTTAGCATTAGGAGTAGAAGTATTTCTTCCAGGCAAACAGTTAAAATAGTAATTGTGGTTAATTTGCCTAAAGTTGTTTATTGTGTCGAGACTATATCCACTGAACCTTCGAATTCTAATTTATAATGATGATAACACATTAATATTTTAAGTATGGCTTTATCTAACACATGTATATGCGAGAAAACATAACGTGTACATCAATAAAATGTAGGTAAATTAATCACGTATGGATATTATCTTAATCTTAACAAGCGAGATATCCAAAACGGTTTTGCATATTTTGTGTCCAAGTTGTTGTAGTAAAAATAATGAGTATACGTCTCCCACTATTGCAATTTTTAAAAGGTGGAAAACAGATTTTTTGAAATCATGATTTTTTTCTTTTCTTGATCTTTCATGCCTTCTTCATGAATCGTTCATAAGGTGTGAATAACTCTTTGACATTGACCACTTTATACATTTTATACACATACCTCTCTTTTTTATTTTGTGTATTGACCACTCTTTTCATTTTGTAGACTAACCACTCGTTGCTGCTTTTTGTAAGCTGGCCGCTCGTTGTTCACCGAGACTGTTCACATGCACGTATATGGTCAAGACTATAAGCAGCAGTAACGATTGGACACACCTGTCGTTGGTCAGTACAACATGTTAAGATAATGTTAATTAAGCATTCACAATTGACAGAAGTTAATCGGACATTTAATTAACATGGTCATGATAATTAAAAATAGTCCTGTCTAAGACATTTGCTTATTGGAATTACTCTGAAAACATCCCAGTATATTTGAGTAAATGCCTCATAATATATATTTTAGTGTCTTATAATTATTCTACACACAATTAACGGGTGTAAATGAATAAGAGACATGTACATGTATGTAGATTATATTAGATAAATGTCAAGCTAGATTTACAATGTTAATAGTATACATAAACAATTAACGTATTCATACGAGTGAAAAAGAAAACAATTAAATTACAAGACGTTGCATTCTTTCGAGCTATAGAACACGTTACTCTGACATTCAATTAAGTTATAAGGCGAAATGATGTAAATTGTGTGTTGGGCTCCAAAATCGCACGTAGAATAAAACAATACATTATTTTATATATATCAATTAAGACAGACTGTATAATTAAAATATAAATGACCAAATATATTAAAACATAAATCACCAATACAAAGAGTTACAAAACGAGACGCTAAGCGTATACCTTTTGAACACTGTCAAAGAAAAAAAGTATATCAAACACAAACGTACAATGAACTGCCTTTTCTGAAGTACAATGACGTTTTAATTATATCTTTTGATATTACGTAATACGAACAGCAAGCTCATTTCCGATGTGCTCTGTACATTTAACGTATAACCATGCGGTTTGAATTGATATATACGGAGATTGGGGAACTTGGACTATATGCTAAATACATTTTAGGTGTAGGATTTCTACATACTACATACGCTGGATTATTGTTTCTCAATTCCTTCTTTGTTTTGGCAATTCCAAATCACAGGTAACCATTGTAAGCCATAGTATACGAACAAAGTAGCTGCTTTTTATGCATATTTATACCAGTGATTCTTTTACAGATACTGGAAGATTCTGTCGGTTAAACAATTATTTGCTTTTCAATTTTCCTCCCTCTGGAATGAAATGCCACAGCATATACGAGAAATTAAGAGCATCCCACACTTCAAGTCCACCGTCAAAGTCCTTCTGCTTGCTAGTGTTGAAGATATTTATTTATATTTTTTAAAATATCAATAGCTCTTAGATTACAATGTATTTATTCTGTGATAATAATTTGGTGTCTGTGATAATAATGATCTCTAAGATTAATTTGTATTCCATATGTAAATTAAATTCGTTGTTGTTTCCTAGGGCAGTTACATTAATTCTATAACGGACCACAATAATGGAAATAAGGGTTTACTTCCTTTTTGTGTTATCCTTGTATTTTGCACTTCATCTGTACGTAAAATATACTTTTTGTTACATGTTTGGTAGTAAATTATACTTTTAAAGATGTGCACTACCAAATTGGGACAATGACACCTTCGATGTTCAAGATGACCGCCATTTTGAAGCTATAAACAGAACAATACCACCAGTGACTAATTCCAAGGACTTCGAATATGAACAATGCCACTACAGGCGATGGACTGGTGCAGAATATGTTCTGCAAAAATGTGACAATTGGGTGTACGATAAATCTATATTTAAGTCATCATTAGCTGCTGATGTAAGAAAACATATTATTCAGAATACCATCTATAACATTAATGTAACTCACAAAGCTTTGACAAAGCATAGACCTGTATTATCGGTCTTTGGTCAATCCAGGGACGCTAAAATGTCCCTGGTCAAAGTAACTCGATTTGTGAATAAAGCAAAGGAACGTAATCGTGTGATAAATTCATTTGAGACGCCGTATTTGCTGAATACTATTATCTTTCCTCGGTTTGACTATGTCAAATGTGCTCCTCACAGAACTGTATTATATCGGTCTTTGTTCAAAGTGGCTCGATTTTAAAAAGCAAGGGAACCTATGGTGTGATAATATCAGTTTAGATTACATTGTACTAAAAAATGTGGGATACAACTGACGTCCTCGGTTTCGTCTATGTCAAATGTGGTATGTGCTTTTATTTTCCGTTCTAGATGAATATGGTATGCGATCGTGCTATTTTGAAATCAAATGCACAGATGTTCTTCTTCGGTGGCTTACTGACGGGTTCCTTACTTACTGGGCTGTTTTCAGACAGGTCTAAATACTTTTTCTATTCAAAATCACTCATTCCGGTTTTCTCCATGGATGTATCCTTTTAGTTTGCGTGATGAAAAGTCGAAAATCTATGTAAACGGAAGTAAAAACTGATTAATTTTCTTCATTGCATTAATTATTTTGTTTACATACTAGAAGCATTTTTACTTATACCTATGCTCCAAAAACAACCTGCTTAAAATGGAAGCCAGTCTGAACATCTCTCTTCAACATGGATTTCTTGTGTGGGGAATGACACAACACTGTGGACAAACTAGCTAATAATTCAAGTTGTTTAAGATGATAGACACGGAATTGTAATTAATATTCCTAATTTTATCCTGAGTACATGCTTGTGAACCATGCAATGATAATAAACGAATGTTTGTAAACATTTTATAGATTTGGACGTAAAAGAACAATATGCTTATCTTCAATATTTTACTTTCTGGCTGCTTTGGGGATTGCTTGGACACCAAGTTATGCAGTTTATGTTGCATTGAATTTCTCGGTTGGTTTCTTTGCTGTGGGAACTTTTATGCCAGTGTTCGTTACAGGCAAGTGCTCTTAAATACATAATTTATTCACGTAATCTATGTACTGTTATAAGCTCAGGTTTGATAAGTGTTGAGCCTCACCATACGGGCTTTCTGTGTGTTGAGAAACAAAACGAAATGAGAAAAATAAGAAAAAAAAACAGTTTTAACACTTCATGATAAGGGCGTCGGTAATATTGAAAACTAACATTATACATGTTCGTATTACTTTTTCTTGCGTTGACATTAAGCCAAGATATGTGTTTGTTTGTTTCTAGTTTACGCCCCCCTTTCAACAGTCAGAGTCATATGAGGCGAACAATTCACCTAAGCATCTTCCCTGGGAAGAACCAGTACTAGACACCCATCCTCCGTAAGCTACTGCCTACTTTCTAACATAAAGAGACATGGTCGGTATTGGGGTCAAGATGTAATTTTGTTGCGGAAGGTATTGAATAACTTAAAGAGTTTTTTTATATGTATATACATTCTATTTCATCTTTCCGTATTTACACGTCTGTGGATAACCTTTTTATATTAGGTATGGAGTTAGTGGGACCATCTAAGAGACGCATTGCTGGCACAATTGCAGGTTACTATTGGGCTGTCGGAAATATATGTTTAGCTGGATTAGGGTATGCGATAAGGGATTGGAGAACTCTCCAAATAGTTTGTGCTGCACCCGGGATATTGTTTCAACTGTTCTGGTTGTAAGTGCTATGATTATGCAATGTAAGATTTTATTGGATAAAGTGCTTTTAATACGGATCGAACTACTTCTCTAATCCGTGCATATCAATACAAATTAATAATATAGCATTAAGAAAACACTCTGTACGTAGCCTTTTACGGGGGTCGCTTTGGTAACTCGTGTCCAGTGACGATATATGTATGCGTGTGTAAAAGGGCAATTCAAATTCAGAAGTTGGGTCAACAGATTTTAATTTTTGCCATGACAATTTTCTAAAAACCATCGTATCAATATAACCCCAAACGTTAGGTTGTTCACATACTTTACAGATGACCCTCGTAGTACATTTACAAATACCATTTTGTTTTAGTCTTGGTAAGGCAAACATTTACGACTTGATAACAATCTATGGACGCCCATTTGCGGCTAACCGAACGCTTCAATCATTCTATATCTATATGGATAAAAGTTGGCAAATTTATTTTTTTCTGCATGGTCGTTTCCCAGAAAAAGCAAGCTTACGTTGGGCCCACTGTTGTCCAAACGAAGTTCGTTCCCTGAGTTCCGTTATCCCTTCGTTGGACATTAGTGACATTAATGACATTAGCCCGTTTTGCTCGTTACTGCACCGTTGGCACCAACCATCGCCCAACTAAACCCAACATTGGCACAATGTTCTCACATCGTTGGCCCAATGTGCTAAAATAGTCTTTATCATAGGTTCATCATAAATCCAATGTTTGCGCACCGTTTGCCCAATGATTAAACATTGTATTCATCGTTGGGTCATACCATACCGATTTATTCTTGACGCCAAGAATAAAAGGTATGTTTAGAAAAACACGTACCCTACTTTTTGGACTAAGTAACCGTATACTTGACTAATTATCTTGCCCTGAGTGCTGAATAATCAGAAGTTTTATTTTTAATTAACTCCAGTATATTCCCCGAGTCCCCCAGGTGGCTACTTGGCAGAGGACGACATGAGGAAGCCAATAAAATTATCCGAAAGGCCGGTAAATGGGAAAAAGTGGAAATCTCAGATAAATTATTCGAAAACATGCTTGGGAAGGATGAAGAACCAATGAAAGGAAATATACTACATGTGTTTAAGTACAGGGTTCTGTAAATCCGAACAATGGTGGTTTATTTTAACTGGTAAGTTATGGTGGTATACATTCTAAATTATGTACGTATCGTTCACAACAAACGTGAAAAAAGAAAGAAAACAATACAAAGTAGCTTTTTAAAAAAGTAGAAAGTTGCTCGGTACGTTCTTTCTATCAGGAAAGGTGCTGACACGAACAGAACATTGTCGTTCAGAAATGGGTACACACTCAATCGAGTTCAAGCGCAATTATTGTATGCACTCACCGATATTCCCGATTAGAACCACAGTACCTTCAGTGCTTTGATTTTATGACGTCTCTTTCCGTTTCAAAGACATTTGCGTTACTATGGCTGCGTAGTCTGGTTCCCGTCTTCAATCTTACATAATATTATACTGTAAAAAATGGAGATGGGAACCAGACTAATGGCTGCTTTGTAAGCCGGATTTCTATTGGTTACTTTGCAGATACGTCATTTTTGGTATCCGGCTTTTTTGTTTTATTGACAGGTGAAGCTGAAATCCAGGTTAATCATAACTATCGGTACGTTCGTTGTTCTAGGTTAAATATTCTAGCGCGAATACTTCTAATATTTTTCTACATTCACTGGCGTAGCTTCCTATAGCACTGTAGACACGTGCCTACACTTTAAAAATGTAATGATGCGAAAAACACAATAAAATGAGTGGTTAGGGGCTGGAAGAATGGACTATCAAGAGTACCCAGAGCTTAAACAACGTGCATTCAGAACTTCAAGAACTTTATATTAAAACATTTTAGGCTATAGCACACCGGAAAATGCTGCAGAATGCGTCATCGGCAATCTACGGTAAAAAGATCCCCCCTTAGAAAGACGCCTTCACATTACTATAGGGCAAGCTACGCCAGATAATTAGACATTTTATAAAAACATATTGTTTTCTTGTAGACTTAACAGACACAAACTATATGGGTAGTCATGCTTATATATAGGGACGAAATATGTAACTTTGATACCTTCTGGACATTTATATGAATTTTGTGTTTGGAATATTCAAGTACATTAGACGCAATTTCTCACTAAAATGAATCATTTTACAGCCTTATACGTATATACTTCCACTTATATGATATACTTAAACAATTAAATAACACCAACAATAAATTACACAACATAGTGTGTAGAAAATGAAAAAAATATATGAAGAGAACAACATTCACTCAAATGCTTAAATAATATTCTTCAAATTCAAATTCTGAAATTCTATATTGTTTCTGTTTGTAAAGCCTATTTAAAGATAACTCTATATTAATATGAAATTAATATCATCCTAAGACAAAGAATCTAAGAAATAATGAAGAAACTATTTTCAGATTACGGAGAATTTTGCACCAAATTACCATACCATTACGTTCAAATTATCTCCCTTATTAAAAACCACAAAATATGATTGTGACTTTATTTTCCTGCTTTTCTGCCTCAAATCATTAATTTAACATCCTTACTTATATTCCTATCTAAATGTCAAACATTTATTTAGCTTATTTAAGTCATAAAAAAGATATTATGTAAAGATGTGTCTGAGGACCGTGGGAAAATTTATTTTGGATTCAAAAGTCAGTTCGAGTTGCTTCCCTTATATATTAAGGTAATAGGAACAAGAACAAGGAATGTTTGTCCACGAACCCTGCACACTATATTTGGTAATTTATCGTTGGTGTTATTTAAGTATATTATTTAAGAGAAAAAAAGTGTGCTGAACATAATATTATGAATGCGCATGGTACAGAATGAAATACAAAATGTATAATTGTCATTTAATTTAGGTTTGTGGTATGCCTTGCATATTACGGTCTGGCGCTCAATAGTGGTGACTTGGTTGGCGATATTCATTTGAATTTCATGATACAATCGTTCGTGGACTTACCAGCAGCTACAATGACGCTTTTATTACTGGATAGACTTGGCAGGAAGTTCCTGCAAGTGGGCAGTTTCTTATTAGGTGGAATCTCGTGTTTGTCAACGGTTTTAACAATTATGTACGCTGGACCAGGTATGCAGACATTACAATGTTAAAATTTTATGTCGATATTGCTTTATAACCCTTGAGTATTTGATTGCGACAGCTTAAAGGCGCCCTATGGGCAGTTTTGTCTGTTTGTGCTGTTCAACACGTTTATATACTCACATTGAAGAAAGTGTACAATTGGTTAGAAGATTTGTTTTATACTTAAGGAAAAAAATATAGCCCAATTTGGTATCCAAACATGCACAAACTGTATCGGCTAGACGATGTTTTTACTTTTAATTGAAATTTTATTATGACCAGAACATTGTTTTACATATGAATAATGTACGGGTGAACAGTGAAACTTGTAGATTTGTATGTTTCGGTACTGCTTTCTCCCTCTAACAAATTAAAGTTTCTCTTTCATGTAAGTATATCATTATACAACACGTATATACAATATGTGTGACATGGTCGTCTATTACGAAAGCTGCAAATTATCTTAAGTTGCATTCCAACAGATGTCCATTCTTTTAAACCTGCCAATCGCATCCAACATATTAAATGTTACATGTATATCTTTCTTCAATTTGAAGTTCATAGTAACAGCATGCAGATGCTTTTTTTATTACAGGACACCTGCTTTAGAAATGCGATTTTGGCGAGGTAATCTGTGGCGTACGCTATTTTGGATTACACAAACGATACACCATACTTTTCAATCTTATTTATTTCAGAATACGCTATATTAACAACAATATAAGCAATGATTGGCAAGTTTGGTGCGTCAGCAGCTTTCTCTTTAGTATATATATACACAGGAGAATTATATCCAACAGTGGTAAGGAACTCTGCAATGGGAACAAGTTCAATGATGGCTCGTGTTGGTGGAATGATAGCACCTTATATTGCTGATTTGTTATTTCATAAAAATACGTGTTTTATAGTATTATATTCTTTTTATACGGATAAGTGTGCTCCTGTTTAGTGTTCGTTCTTTTTGGTAATCCAAATTCATGTGCAAGCATGTCATTTTGCAAGTCATAAATAGTTCTCTTAAATGTTCGGTTATGATATATTCCATATCTTACCTTCAACGGTACATGTATGTATAGTTAGCACAAATATTAAGTAGCAGTAAAGCGAATTTGTATACATTGCATTAGATGCCGCTAAGGTTGCGTCGGACTAAGCACAACTTGAATGGTCGCAACAGAGCATCTCGTCGTGTGCTTGCCGTCATGCTGCGGTGTACAACAATAACAAGATACGTCAGCATTTTGCAGCGTTATGATAGTAATTTCGATTTATAATCATTTGTTATGTTCTAGGATCGACTAGTTGGAGGTTCATTTGGCAAAGCTTTACCACAAATAGTCTTTGGTTCACTGTCCATAGTTTCCGGTGTATTGTCACTCATCCTGCCAGAAACACTGAACAGAAATCTTCCAGAGACTATCGAACAATGCAAAACATTTGACATGTAAGTATCTACGTTATTCCTATCTGATTAATGAAGTTTTCATTTTGTCATGATCTGATATCATAAATCAGAATTTCTCTCATAAATCTAAATATCCTTTTTAAAGCTTCTGATTGATTGATCTTTGCAATTCCAGTCTTGATATTGACCAATATAATGGCTCCATGACTTAACTCATGGTTTTAAATTGTTGTAGTGATCAGCAGAAGAATCTTAATATTAAAGTCCCATAAGCTTATAAATGCATTGGTCCTAATAGTTTCTGTTTGTTCTATAACAGAGGAATCCGGTGTGTTTTCCTCCCGTGCATACTTTATAGCAAGAAAAATGTTTCCGAAACCACTATCGTATTTTTTTCAATATCATTGAAATAAATACTATTTATAGAACAGCTGTGTTTTACCGCAGTCATGCTATGCACAGTGACGTCACGCGCTCTACATATTTCAAGTTTACAAAAGCAAAAATCACAGAGTAATGAGTGTTTTCAGACGAAAAAGGGCATGTTTCGTCGGTAATAATTATCTTGGGATAATATCAGCAATTCAATGTTTTTGCATGTATTTTTAAAATGTACCTACAACAGGTTGGAATAATGACTGCTGGCTTATATTGGCTTTAGCATTTCTTTTATGTTGGTTAGGTACAAATGTAGTTATTTTAACCAATGCTTTTGCAATATTTATATGTAGCATATATCACCTCTACGTTCTGTAAACAACTGCTGTCTTAGTCATGTCATGTGTGAATCTTAAGATTATAACATCAACTGTATCATGAACAGTCAAATTATGTCTAATGTGTCAATGAACAATGCCAATTGACATAATATTAGCATTCAATTAGGCATTCATTAAATACCTGCAAGAATGCCTGCAGTTTTGACAATATTAAGCAAGAACAGCAAAAACAACAAATATAATAAAGGTTTCTTTCACTTGGTTTATAAGTTTTGTGTATTTTCTATCATTCACAAACAAACATTTCAGGGATGTTAGTATTGAGCACAAGAAGAAAGACAAGAATGCTGAGAGCTACATAAATGAAGCATTTCATGATAAGGAGGAGAACACCAAACTGTGATACCAGAATACATTATAACAGATCAGAAAATAACTTTATTTAAGACATGTACACAGTTCATAGCCATATAATATTATATATAACACAATTTCAAAATTAAACAACATAAAAAAACAAGGTCAAAAATAAAAAAGAAATCTTTACATATGTCAAGAAGAACAATGTTCAAATAATCAGACAGAATCAAAGTTGTAATAAGGCCAACCTTAAAAAATATTGTTTGCAGTAACCCTATCTACAGAACATTCAGTGTTAGATAGGCAGGAATATTTCTTACAATTTACATGTATCTTCTATTTGTAACACAAAGTACGAGAATGCTATTCTTTTATTTAAAATTCATTTTTTCCCCATAAGGCCAAACTATTTACCAAAAAGCCTTATTTGGTGAGTAGTCAGCATTACCGTAAGCATTTCTTTTCTAAGGATGGCCTAATTGGTACTATTTCTTTGTGTGAGTCTTTTCATGTTTTATCCTATTGCTTCTGGACTTAAATCTTTTGTTACAATAGTTGCATGCATGTTCTCTTGTATCAGAATGTGCAATCATGTGACGTTTCACTTCCTGTTGTTTCCTAAATGAATGACCACATATTGTACATGTATATGGTTTTTCATCTGAAAATGAAAAAAATTAAAATGATAAATTTTGTACTGTAGAGTACAGAATATAGAATATTACAGAAAAATGACCATGTTAATTCAGTAATTCACGGTAATTGGCAGATTTGTTCCACAAGGCGTAAAAAATATATTGTTTCTAGTTATATGTATACTCAATACAAAAAGGGTAGTAAAGTCAGGGCTTTTTGAAGGCATTTGAAAGCAAGTGGAATGGTCAAGTTAAGTCAAGTCAATAAGTCACAAGATATAGTCCTTTTTCCTGTTACAAACTTTGGGGGCCATGCAAAAATGGCTAAAATCAGTGTTTATCTTAATGCTACTTAATTTAATCAGGGGAGGTAATAAATGCTTACCAGAGTGTCTGAGTATATGATCTTTCAATACGTAGTGACTAGCAAACAATTTACTACACACAGGACATTTTAGAGTCTTCTCCCTTGTATGAGTTTTGATGTGCTGTCTTAAATTTGGGCCATTGTTGAATGATTTACCACACAGATGACATGTACATGATTTCTCTTTGTTATGGTGAAGTTTATGACCGTACAACTGACTGACGGTTTTAAATCTCTGTGGAATACAAAAAATAATCACTTGATAATACAATAACCACAACTGTTACAATAAAAGCATGTTGAATCAATACTCAGTGTACATTTCATACACATTTGAACATAAAAGATAATAATTTCAGTGTGTTTTTCCTTCTATAACAGGGGCCATTGACAGGCGTCTTCCTCTCAGGATAAATCTTTAAAATCATGCAGTTTTCCCCTAAAATTCAATTAACTTTAAGTTTTTTCTCCCCACTTTGCAAAAATCATGCATTATTTTCCCCAAAATTTAAAGAATCGGCCCCCTCCCCTACCTGTGAAAAAAGCCCTGACTTTACATGGTAACTCTTACAAGTAAGTTGCTCTTATCTAACAAGCACTAACTAGAGATGTCACAGAGGTGATTAATACTCCCACTGCCGCTGTGACACTAAGATTGCAATAGTACACTAAATAACTAAGTTCAAGGGGACATAACTCTGCAATGAGTGAATTGCTGGGCATGAAAATCTAAACTTCATGGTGGTAACATATTACAAGTTTCATTGCAATCGCTTAAAGAATGTGGAAGTAGTTCACTCCACAAACTTGTATGCGGATGGAAAGACCAACCAACCAATGACCAACTGACAGAGTGACTCCAATATACCTTGCTCAATCCTTGTTTTTTTTGGGGGGGGGGGGGTATAACTACATGCAATAGCTACAATATGACAATCAAACAGTGTGACTAAATACTTTTTCTTAGACCATCTTTTAAATACATACATTACTCTTGAAAGAAAGAATAACCAGGCAATTATAAAATATATTATTTAATACATGTACTTTTTAAGAATTCAACTCTATCAACTTAATCCACTTACAGCGAGATGAAGTCTCTTTGGGAAAAATTCTCCCCTGAAACCAATTTGGGGATTGGAATTTCAAGGAGTAAATTGAAAATTTATGGAAAATTGCAAGATTTCTATAAAATTTTCAGAGGAGAAGGCATCCTTTACAGACTACAGCTGTATAATAAAGAAAACATCTGGAAACAGAGTGAGACAAAAATCTGACCTTAGAGCATATATCACAGGAGAAATCCTTAACCTCTTTATGACTCTCACGATGTCGTTTCAAGTTCCGTTTCTTGAACATGTAACCACATATATCACAAGGGCCCTAAAACAGACAAACACTGATTAACATTGATAATGGGGCAGACTATTAAACCATTCAACTTGTATTGCTATCATGGTGCTTTTTAATAAACAGATTGGTATTTTAATTTAGGTACATTAATGATATAATAATATAAGGAAGATGCACTTGGGACCGTGTGAAAGAATCAAGCAAGCCTAGCAGTCTATGTATCATACCAGGGTTCAACATTTATAGGGTCCCGGGATCCCAAGGACACCAGGTTTTTAGGACAAATTCCAAGACATAACTGAATTATAAATTAGGAATCCCATAAGGACTGGAGTCGTTATTTCCAAGGTAGAAAATACATAAACAAATCAAATCACTGAAAACAATAGTGTATAGGTTGCACCTGTGTATGAGACGTAGGTAAAAAATCAGCAGAAATCCTGGGGCTCTTGATTTGAAGAATGGAGTCCACAAGAGTTGGGCTCCACAAGAGTCATTCTAAATCCAGGAAACCCATCAGGATTTCTGACCATAAAGGTTAGTGTCAAACCCTGCATGCTACTTAATTTATAATCTTACCTTATCTGCATTAAGGGAATTTTTTGTACTTTCATCTATAACCATATTGTTTGTGTCTGAAATGAAACTCAGAATTTTAGGGTATTTCAAGCCTTAACAACAAATAGGTTAAGAAAAATATTTGCCAAGGAAATGGTAATTATTATTTCTAGCTTCATTTTTACAGACAGAAGTGTGCATGCATTATAATTTATATTGGTTTGAAAATTAGAAAAATATTCAGTATATAATAATATGCAATAGAAAGTATCATTAAAACACAAAAATTGTCACTGTAACTGTGTATCAAAATGTATTATTCTTTAAGTTCAAGGCCATGCTCAGGGTTTTACACTGACTTTAAAGTTTTGGGGTCCTTGGGACTCAGGTTGTTGTTTTAGTGGGGTCCTGTCATAAATTTCAGGGGTCCCTGAATAACAGTGTAACAGTTTAAGACATGAATCTTCCTGATTTTTGCAAGAGTTTATTTGCTTTATTAAACAAAAAAGAACTATGAAAGATCTGTTATCACTGTAGACATGTAGAAAATGAAAATAGCTTGTCAAATCTTATTCAGTGATCTCGCTTACTTTAATACCCTGAGTATATCTTAAGGAAAGTCTGCATCCCACAGGACTCAATTCGGACATCTTAAGGGGTCCTGGGCAGAATTTTTGGCGTATTTGAAGCAGAAAAACGAGTCCTGTAAATCCCTGCATGCTATTTCAGTATCACCATCAGCTAGGTGCCCAGCGAACTTACCTGTGAAGGAGTTAGTTGCACATGTTTCATCACTAACCTTTCCACTCAAAACTTGGCAATGTGATGATTTATTCAGTGAATGTGAATCTAAATTTCCTATTGCTGCATCATTTTCAAAGGATTTATCATCATCTATAACATCCTGATTTTCAACTTCTTTTGAAATGACATTCCTCACATTTCTGTTTAAATCAATTTCTGAAGACAATGGAGAACTGGCATCATGAACAGAAATTACACTACACTGAGTATCAGAATCACTTTCTCCATCAGTAATTACTTCAACTGTGGATGTCACTAAATCTACGAAGTATCTTTTAACTCGATGACTGTCCAATAAATGACCATGCATTTCACACAGACAAGAAAATTGTAAGTGGCAACATTTGCAAGTGAAATTGAAACTACAATTTGTACGGCATATTGAACTCGCCATGCTTTCTCATAACGTATAATGGTTGACTTAAAGTTTAACAGCACAAAAAATCGTATGTCATGATCGTATACAAAATGTCTATGTTGTCTCTCTAAACGGTGCTATAATTCTAAGCACGAATTATTTTTTTCATAACGTATACAACATGCGAAGCGAAAACCATCTTCTATATAATCTTTAATGATTCTTTAAAAAATCTAAACGTAAAATGAAATCAGAAAACAACACGGGCACCAGTGTTTTGTTGATAACAAATGGCGGAATATGTAAAGGGGAAATAATCCAACCACACACTTATGGTTGAGTATAAATACTAAATACCGTTACAAATATTCCGACATTTAAACCGGCATAATTCCACTCAATGAGGCTCTTTTCTGAATATGTATGAAACAGTAACCAAAGAAGAAGAAACAAAATATAGAAAGCTAGATAAAAGGAATGACTGCAGTGAACAATTCATTGAAAAGGTGTATAATATTGTACAAGATTTTTGAAAAGGGACTCGTTCTACTCGTTCAAGTACTTACAGTATACAAAAAATATAATAAAAAAATGATGTCCTTTTTATATATATTATGTAAAGTAGTAACTATGGTTTCTTGAAGTGAAATACATGTAATATTTTCCAAATAAAGTACATTTTTTTTAATTTAAAGAAAAGTAAAAGGTCACGCCTTTGTCTCACTAATTATTATTTAATAATTGAAACAACACATTATCGACCATATTAGAGACAAAGATGGTTCATATTAACAAAGTAATTATTCATTTTGTTGTCAGTGAGTAAATTGTCTGTTACGTTTATTTGTAGCATACATCACAGAATACATTAATATCTTGAATAACATTTTCTATAAATATAGCGGTAGCAGTGATCAATCCCTATCAACGCCCAAGTATTCACGAGTTTCCCATACAAACATACGCAGCATCGCGCATTGTTCAATATGTGCTAGGAAACGAACTATTTTAAACCACTGAACTGTTGCGCAAACAATGAACTACCATATCTGTACATGTTACAATGCCAATAGAGTGCAGTTTCTAAAGTCACATACATACGTACTTGGTCACTATGTGTCTGCATTTTTACCTACACCTTTTTTGTATTTCGATACAAGAACTTTTTTACTAGTATTAAACATGTATATTCAAGCCAATTAACAAAAAAAAGTGGAATTTATTGACAGTTGGCTTTATTTGGAGGTTAATTAAAAAGAATGACCCTTATTCATAGAGTGGTCATTATTTCGGAGGTGGCCGCTAACACAGGTTTGACTGAACATAGAAGCGCCGTATGTTTTTAACAGAGATGTATAGGACAAAACATGAGCACGTTTTGTTTTCTGAAGTAACCATGCCGTCACAAATAGTAATTGTATAAGCCTTGAAACGGGAAACTCGACACATCAAATTCACTGGTGACACATTTTTTTTTCAAATTGAAAATAGAAGGATCATTAATAATTAAACAAGTTAACACGTTTATTTCGTAAATTTACAGTAGCATCATGACTTATATGTTCCACACGAGATATTATATACAAAAGAGGCATACAAATAATTAAACCGATACACAACTTGTAGCTTAAACAAGGTTTCATAAATATAACAATCATTCGTTATCAGTTATATAAAGTATTACATGACAATATAGGATAGGGTTGTAACATTAGCAAGGACGATATTGTTTAAATTATTATTGAAATTTACTAATAATTTATTTTTGTAAATACAATGCATACAGAGTTTAATATGTTCGTTAGCGAAGCAAATTTGTAAGTGTTTGGATAAACAAAGATTTTCCAAAACTTAACCTTAAAGCCCCATTAGCTTTTTAAATTTTGTAATACAGAACAATAGATATTATGATAGTAAAATCTAAGAAATACATTTTTTTTGCTCTAAAATATATTTATACAATGCCTTTCTTTAGCCACATCTCGTAGAAATGTTGTCAGACGCTTTTTCTTATTTTTTGCTATATTATTGAAAAAAATACTGTGCTATATTTCTATAATTATGTACTTTGTCATTAAAAAATAAAATTTCAGAATGTTTTTATTGCAAGTAAAAGTCAATTTCACTGATAAGATATCTTTCTAGGTAAAATAAGACCTACTTTTATTTTAACATCCAAAATGCTAATGGGGCTTTAATTATTTGCGTATATCTAGAATTGAGTTTCTCACTCAATCAGTGGCTCCGTTACAGAGTACTATGGTTATGATCTCTGATTAGCTATAAGTTCAATGTGTACACTACGGTAGCGCTATGCAGTGACCTGTGTTCTTCTGCTCGGGGCATTATGGGTATTTGCAGGAACTACATACAAAATGGAAGTTATAAACAATAACATAGCGTGACGTCACCGTATGGTACACATTGGAGCAAAGCGTACTTCAACATTGCGTTTCACTGAATAACAAGAGCTCCAAGGTCGGAGACATATGCCCCCCAAACAGGGCCTTGACACAGAGTTATCGCTCAAACGATTTTCACACTCCATGTCACAGTGACCTTGACCTTTGACCTAGTGACCCTAATTTCAAAAGGGGTCATCTACTGTCCAAGGCTAATGCACCTGCAAAGTATCAGGCCCATCGGTCAATCCGTTGACGAGTTATCGATCGGAAACGATTTTCACATTCAATGTCACAGCGACCTTGACCTTTGACCTAGTGACCCCAGTTTCAAAAGGGGTCATCTACTGTCCGAGGCCAATGCACCTGCGAAGTATCAGACCCATCGGTCAATCCGTTGACGAGTTATCGATCGGAAACGATTTTCACACTCAATGTCACAGTGACCTTGACCTTTGACCTAGTGACCCCAATTTCAATAGGGGTCATCTACTATTCAAGGTCAATGCACATGCGAAGTATCAGGCCCATTGCCCAATCCGTTGACGAGTTATCGATCGGAAACTAACTGGTCTACCGACAGACAGACAGACAGGCTAGCAAAATAATATACCCCCTCTTCTTCGAAGGGGGGGGGGGGGGTGCATAATTAGTATTTTTGACGAAAGCACAAGAATAGAAATGGTATAATGTACTTATTTTACACAAATAAATATATTTTGTTAATAATATACAATAATATGGTTGTTTTGACATTTAAAATCCTTCCGCAGAACTATACTTTTAGCGTATGTATAACTATCTAAATGTGGATAGTAATCAGTTCTATGTATAGAGGTTAGACACACGTAGTGACGTCACGCTATGTATAGAACGCTATAAGTTCGGATTCCACAGAGACTAGCAAAAACTCACATGTGAGGAATATATCAAGTTGGCTTTAAAATACCTAAGGTCTGTGGTTTGAGGTCTTCTTCCACCGGTAAAGCTGGAAATCTCGACAACAGTAAGTGACCCTGGCTGTTGGTGCGATGTTAAACCCCAGAAACAATCAATCATGGTATTAACCGTTTTAAAAGTTAGTAGGTAAGGTGTTTTGAGTACGACCAATAACACTTGGGCCAAACATAATTGCTTAACGTAAAACGTCTGGTGTACACATCATATATATGTATTTGTGTCGTAGTGATGGAAACTGGAGAAGCTGGTAGCTTGTAAATGTCGAAAAATCTTCTGCCATTAAATGTAGCAAAATCGTTTGCCACTAAATGTCGCAAAATCTTCTGCCATTAAATGTAGCAAAATCTTCTGCCACTAAATGTCGCAAAATCTTCTGTCGTAAAATGTCGCAAAATCTTCTGCCGTTGAATGTCGCAAAATCTTCGGCTGTTACATGTCGCAATTTTTACGTTAAGTACCGTATATTATTTTGCGCCGCTAAATGTCGCATCAGGGATGAATTAAGAGGAATTAGAGGACTAAAGACACTAAAAATCTCCCATATAAGCCCCCCCCCCAAAAAAAAACCCCACATTAGACCTAATATCTTAATCAATCTGTTGCCCCTTATCAGATTTATACAACACTCATATTGATCACAGATAAACTGTTCAATTTATTTGAATTTCACGGAACTATAGTGTTCATTGAATATGTTTGTCAGAGTAAACAAAACCATGTAAATATTTGATAGCACTAATGTTTCTGGTTAGTAAAATCACCGAGCGGTATGTAGCTGTATGCTTAGTTTGGTAAATTGTCTGCGTCTGCTTCATGTAACACATGCGTTTGTAAACAATTTTCATAATGCATCTGATAATGTCTATTTCCCGAGTTTGAGTATATATTTGTCACATCAATATAAACCAAAATGGATCACTTACTCAATATTTAAATAGTCAGTACATACAAATGTATGATATACAAATGTACTTCAATGCAAATCGATCATTTGTTTCATTTTTTGTACTGGCCAACGACCAGGTTCTTTCAAATAAATTTTACATATTTGAAAGACCCTATAATGGCATAACTATGATGCTTGAATAACAAAATTTTGAAGCTTCAAGAAATCTCGCAAATGATCCTTGTCAAATTTGAATTGTATATACGATAGGACACTTAATGTTTCTGATCATTTTCATAACACTACATTTGTGTTCAATGTACAAAATCTTTTGCTCTATAAGTATTCGAGGGGTCTCTATGGTTAATTCGTTTTGGTCATTGACTGGTAATCACCAGTCAGTCCCTCACCGCTCACCGAGTTCGAATCCCATCCGGGGATCAGACAAAATTAATGTCACATGACAGGAAACTGTCAATGCAGCCAGTTTGCGGAGGGTCTCTGATTTTACACGGATGATCTTCATTCTCTATTTGCTAGATGACCCTAACTGTTACGTTTACTTTGAAAAGTTATGATTTTAAAAGAAAACACAGGACTCCAAGGACTGATGGTAAGGAAATTTACGAGGTACACGATCTTTAAATAGTCTTGGGGGGGGGGGGGGGTAGCGTAGCGCAAGAATAATGCTTTGTTGTGTGTTTCCCTTTAAATACCAGCGAATACATTGGACCTCAACATTAAGGCATATATATAAATTATATAATTTCAACGGCGATATGTCGTGATGATAATTTAGAAAGTAAGTTTCACGGCTTGCTTTATATAACATTCCATAATACTGTTTGTTTATAATATTGGAACTGACGATTGTGTGTCATCAGTTATTGTTTAAGATTTTTAATTACATAGTTTAATTACAAGGACTGACCAACCGTTTGCTTCCTGATTACACGAGTTCACTTCAACTAACACCATCTCTAGGACCGATACGTCGATCTCAAATATATTGCGGTCTCTTTCAGCTTATTTTTTTCCCCGGTTACCCGACCTACCCTAATTTACCCCGCGACCCTAACCTTTTTATTAGGTCCTAGGAATGGTACATCCACTTTCCACACGCATTTTTAGAGCCAAAATAAATATATTAAGAAATATCCCCAACATACGTACCAACCCTATTTTTATAGACCATGTAACCAGAAATAAACACTTATTTTAGACCTTTGAAATATGAAATATACATAAGAAACATAGATGATCGGTCAGATCAAAGTGGTTTCATAATGAAGTTTACTGAACCAAGCACTATAATTATATTTGTATGTATGTAACTACAACCGTAACGTCGCGAAAAACTCATTAAAGAACTAAATAATAAATAAAGACATTAATTGATTATAATAACGAATGATTTAGAGCGATTTTATTATTCTGTCAAAGCTGATACTTTCACGATCGATGCTTGCATACCTTATGTTTTAATTCCGATGAGATTTGATAACTTTCGTAAGTTCTTCGATAACCATCACCGCTACATAATAATTTTTATTTTATTATATAAACATGCGATACGAAGCATTCCCTTGTCGTAAGATAAGTAGAGAATACATGGACTATGGTACGAAGCTAAAAACAATTAAACGCATTGAAGAGACCATGCTATTTATTCAGCTTTGAGAGTTTAATAAAATCGCCCTGTTCAATATCTGTTGTCAATAAATATCTTATGTTATTGCATGCAGTTAGAAGTAAAAGTACAGTGTATGTTTCATGGTGTTGTTGTTTTAGGGGAGGGGAGTATTTCAAATTAAAAGATGATCAATTATCTAATTTATTCATTATCTCGCCAGATTTTTTTCAAACTTCAAATCACTGTAACCCCTCACTGATAGAGGGTTGTGGGTTCGAGCCCAACTACCAACCATGTCTCTTTATGTGAGAAAGTAGGAGTTTAGTACTAAGGTTCCTCCCAGGAACGATGGTTAGGTGGACTGTCTGCCTCAGATGAAAAGGGTCGTAAAACTCGATATCAACAAACATAATCAAATTGTTTCAAGTAATGATATCTATAACTCTAAAGTTAACCAGAAAACTTGACCCAGATTATCAGGCAATCCCCTTCTGGAAGGCAAATATCACATAACTTGATCATTCAACTGATCATTTCATTCAAATAAGCTAACAATAACTAATGGAAACTGAACTTGCATAGACTTGTCCTGCAACATGGAACGGGAACTATTTAGGTACAGCGGGAAACCAGTGTATCTTTCATTTGGCGCGAATATTACAGAAAACTGTACAGAATACAAAGAAATGACAACTATACGTGGAACATACACATGTTGAAATTTGAAAAATATATCGCATAAAATGTGCCGAAAACCCTGATATGGAGAAAATAAGTCAAGTTTGTGCGCTACGTGACCAAGCGCTGATTAGGGCGGTGCAAAATACGTCATCATTCACCGCAATGGCACAGTGCTCAATAAAATAGGCGGAGTTTAATCATCATAGATGTTGTAAGAGATTGCATCATACTGAACCAAGTCGTATCTATGGCATAAGAATTGTCCATGCTTTTTGTTATCTTTGTTGGGTTTGACGCCCGTTCACAACAGAATTTCAGTCAAATACAGGCGGGCAGTTCACTTTACCATCGTTCCTTGGTAGTACCAGGTCCCATGGTTATAAAACTAGCTGTTAATCAAATCTCATAACTTGTCTTTCGATGTTTCTATATTCATTATTATATTACTCATAATATTGATACATGAATATTACATGATAATCGACCTGAATATGTATTTTGTAAATTGATAACCAGCTCCTTATATTCAACCGTAATACTTTGGGAATGGAATTAAGATTTGAGCTCAGAGATAGATTACAAGTTTTAGATAGTCCAGTACTAGACACCCCAGTAAGCGACTGCCTATTATCTCACACTCGAACTTCCAGTGATTAACAAGCGCAATACTCGTAAACCACGTATAGCCTAGTATGTCATTCTAGAACTGTCATGGTAAAACGAAAAGTTTACTTTACTGAGAAAAGGCTGGGCTTTATGCTGTAATTGTTAACAAGTATTTCTCGAAACAGAACGGTCAAAACTAAAATAAAGGTGCATAGGCCTAATGGTCCAAATTGAAAGAATGGTTAAACAGTAAGAAACATTGAAATCATGCATTATATAATAACTAACACAATACCAGTCCCTCAATAATAAAACAATCATAGATCTAGAAATCGTCCTGAGCTAAGAAAAAAACCATTGTTACTCTTATTAACGCATCTAAAGCACGCTTACTTTTTAACTCCTCTCTAAGTAGTATATGGCCGAGGTAATTTGTGGGCGGTGTCAAATTACATCTATAGTGATGATTGACAGTTTTTGTCTCGACAAAATATGCGTACGTGAAAGAAATTAGAACCAATACGAATAATTCAACAGCAGAGATATATATATCTTTTAGTATGACAAAGTGATTTAAATAATAAATAACTCTTTCCGTTTATAACAACTCTCAATGGAATAAAAGCCCAATGTCTCCAAATTAGTCCATTGCTAACTTTTCATAGACGTTTGTGTAAATTGATTGAACAATAGCATTCAACCCACTGGCATAAATTGACAATGCTTACAAATGTTCATGTACAATGTATATTAATTGAACTACGATTTTGAATATCTGAGTGATTTTTGAAAGATCGAACAGTGTCCAGTGATATTTTTCCTGGGTTAAACGTCGCACTAACAATCTGGTTCATTTGGAGACATTTGCAGTGTTAACGTTGGAAGAATACCCATAGCAGAATCATGGCAGATCCACCGACCGTAGCTGGAAAGCTTCCTAATTGTGTATCAAATGGGATTTTTATATCACAACTGTACGGGGCTTATGACTATTAGTCTGAAATGCCCATAACAGTCGAATGGGTTGTTAAACAATATTTAAATAATATACATTTGTATATACAATGTATATGTACATGTATAACGCAAGTTTATCAGACATTTACAAACCTTAATAAAAATTTTCTTGTTTCATCTAGATTTGGAATCGAATCCCGGTAACCAATTCAGCGCACTAAACACTGGACCACGGTCGCTGCCCTGAACCTATTAGCTACGCCAGATTTCTTTAATTAACCGTATAAACAATTTGTAGCATGCTTAATTGATTATCATTATCAAAATATCTTTCTTTGCTAACTGCTAATTTGTATGTTGTATGTTCTTTTGACTGTACTGTCTATGTTGTAAATATTATGATATCGAAAAGCTATGATTATTGCTTGTTTACAAAGGAAATGCTACATTTTAGCAACATTTGTAATACATACGTATGAACATTATCAAGATGTTTTTCCTTTACCATTGTATATTTTTATATCTATTTACATGTAACGTTTTTTTTTCAATCTTAAACTGTCACACTAACATTAGGTAAAATAAGCTTCTAATAGCATTATAAATATACATGTACATTTGTTACTAACTTACTACCAATATTTACTTTAACATTTTTCACTGACTTAAAATGTACACTTTTAAACAAATATTAACCATCATTTTCAAAAGCATTTTGTTACATAAAAGGAAACAATAGTATTTCTGAATTTAATTTAATAAAATAGTGCAATCTACTTTAATTATGAGGACAAAAATAGCATTCGCTACCCAATGTCACTGTGGCAGTTATTTAATAAACACGTTGTATTGTTGCACCTTTTGCCTGTTTATAACAGGAGTTTGCAAAATTTGTTTGAATAAACTTTGAAACTTTGAAAAATGTAAAACTTATGGATACGTTTTACAATATAAATGTCTCAGCTGGAACTGGTAAAATTTATGAAAGTATGCATACTACCTAGGACAATATATATGAAATTATCGCTTAGATATGAAATAGGTTATTATCAGTTCTAACAAGCAAGAGCCCCCACCCCAAATACCTAATTGAGTTATGTAAAATATATACATTATATATTGAATTTTGATACAGAGCACAAATTTAAATTTACTTAAAGTCCCATTAGCTTTTTGATATAAAAAATATAATTATGCAAAAAAACAAACAATTGCTGATATTATCCCAAGATAATTATTACCGACGAAACAAGCCCTTTTTCTTCTAAAAACACCCATTTCGCTGTGAATTTTGCTTTTGTAAACTTGAAATATATACAGCGCGTGACGTCACTTCATGCCATGAGCATAATATGACTGCGGGAAAACACAGCTGTTCTATAAATAGTATTTATTTCAATGATATTGAAAAAAATACGATAGTGGTTTTGGAAACATTTGTACTTGCTATAAGGTACATACGGGAGGAAAACACATCGGATTCCTCTGTTATAGAACACACAGAAACTATTACGACCGATAACTTTATATGATTATAGGACTTTAATTTTTAAGTAAATACTTCATGATGGAACAATTGTTTGACTATCATAAAACGCTGCAAGTGAATTGAGATAACATTCAAAGCCAATAGTCAATGTTTTAAAACGTATTGTTTCGTCTTTTTAATTTTTAATTATATCCTGTCATGTAATTTTACCGATGTGTTAATCATCAAGACAATGGTACCAAAGCATCCTCTTTGATATCAAAATAACCATTTGCTATATCAGAACGTAATTGAAGTTTTGTAACACAAAAAAAATCGATATATTTAATTGCGAACTTCCATTCTCATGATTCTATCAAAATGTCCATATTCGATGAAGCTAGAAAAGTGTTATTTGTTTAAATATTAACAAATACATATTTCATGTACAGTTCATATGGAAAAGGCTGACATTATAGACGTAACACGAGTATTTTTAGAAATCTGCTATGGTGAAAAAACAATGACAGACAATAGAAATGAGCTTGCAAGGATAAATATGAGGCGTGAGTTAGTAGTTTAAACTTGGTAATGTAATATTTAGTGCGTTGAATGAATGCTATGTAAACCCTTGGTATTAATATCGCCCTCGGGAACCATAAAGAATGTTGTTGATATCATACAAAAGTTCGAACATGCAATAAATATTCGAAACTCCGCCATCCTGAGCCCGTAGCCGCGTTTTATGGGTTGTAATGCCACGCATCACTGTCGATCCTTTTTGGACGATGGTATTTATTGTTGCTGTTAATTTTAATGAATAATCGGAAAACAGTTTTAGTTTTCGTTTTAGACCTTTCAATATTTGTTCATTATTAAAACATTGATTTCGTAAATAACCTAGAAATATGTTAACAAAAGAACATAGACGTGATATGCATGCAGTAGGTGTTGTCTTGGCATCGAAATCAACTGTGCGGTGCTCCTTGGGAGAAAAATAAAAAATAGTATCAGGTGCACTACATCACATTGTAATATAGTGTAATGCCTCGGATATATAGTAGGCAGGCCACCATGTTGTTCTTGGTCACCAACTACTTTCCTTCAATACAACTCTGGTAATCCATCAATCGAAACAACCTGTTTCTCTTTCAGCGGGAACTTGATGCCCATTTTATCAATCACGAACGATTTACACGTTTGAAAGTCTGCAATTCTGAGAACGATTCTTGACAACGAGTGCCTAGTGATGAAAAATACTGATTGGCAGTAACCGGAAATCACATAACCAAAAGTTGTAACCCTACACACGAGGCATATCGTTTATCAATTAATGGCATAATATAGTCACACGTTCATTGGTACATATTTTGATATCAAGAAATAAAAAAATCATACTTTCACGGCTACAAGACCTTCACACCGTTCCTTACGTAACAGAATATTCCATGATTATAATGATAAAAGACAATACCGATCCTCCGTACATATAAGATGTTATGACTACGAAAGAAGAAAAAGTCGTTCCATACATACTAAACTATTTTCATGATGAAGGAATGTGGAATCGGCTTTCCATAAAAGCCTCCGTAATAGTTATATTGTCTATAACTATGATCGGGGTTTTCTGAACGCCCTAAAATTACCGAATTCTCTCTCTGACAGCAAAATAAGCTATAATTATGTACAGTTTTTGAACAAATTTATTAAAGCACTAGCCCAAACTCTGTGTGGGTTATTGAAAATAGACAATTTATCACTAGCCCGAATACGCAATTTTGAGAATGTTCACTGGCTCGAATAGAAAATAACTAGCACCGGGCTGTGGGCAAGTAGGTTAGCGTGAAGACTGCATTATGTATATACATGTACTAGGATATGGAAAACTTTACCTTTCTATGTGATGAATGCAACTCAATTTCTATAATGTTAAATCAAGGACTCATTATTATACAATGTGCTTATAAATTGTTTCGCGTTGTATCTCTATAAACTGCTTATTTCGGGTAAACTAGCAGGTGCACAGCATATTTTGACTGCGTTACTGAACAAACCGCTAATGACTCGTAGTAAATTAACCCCTCCGTGCATTTACTTGAACCGAACGTGTTGTAAAATCAAAGTACACACTTAGACTTGCGCTGCAACATGGAATGGTAACTAATTTGATAACTACACGACGGATGTAGAAAAAAGAAAGTACTTTGGTCCGCATCAATATTCATCGCGCCGAGCGAGTGACGGCTATGGAACGCTGAATTATGGCTCAATTTTAACAAGAGGGCCAAGATGGCCCTATATCGCTCACATGACAATCACTGTTCACTCATTAAAACATTGTTTTGAACCGGTGACCTAGTTTTTGACCCCAGACGACCTATGTTCGAATTTGTCTTACATATCATTAAGACAAACAGTCTGACTAGGTTTGGTGAAGATATGATCAAAATTTGACATCTACAGTGTTAATAAGGTTTTCCTAAGATTTTACCTTATGACCTGGTTTTTGACCCTAGATGACCCATATTTGAACTTGTCCTTAATATCATTAAGACAAACAATCTGACAAAGTTTGGCCAAGATCCAATCAAAACCATGACATTTAGAGCTTTTACAAGACTTTTACCTAAGATTTGACCTTGTGACCCAGTTTTTGAACCCGGCTGACCCATGTTCATCCTTGACCCACATATCATTGAGGCAAACATTTTGACAAGGTTTGGTGAAGATCCAATTAAAACTGTGACATCTACAGTGTTAACAAAGTTTTCCTAAGATTTGATCTGGTGACCTAGTTATTGACCCCAGATAACCCATATTTATACTTGACCGTTATATCATTAAATCAAACGATTTGACAAAGTTTGGCGAAGATCCAATAATAACTGTGAAATCTACAGTGTTAACATGGTTTTTCTTAAGATTTGACCTAGCGACCTAGTTTTTGACCCAAGATGACCCATGTTCGAACTCGTCCAAGATATTATGAAGACAAACAATCTAACAAGGTTTCATGATCATCCAATCAAAACAGTGACTTCTATAGTGTTCACAAGGTTTTCCAGCAATTTGCCCTAGTGACCTAATTTTACTACAGAAATTACCCATTTTCAAACTTGACCTGCATATTATTAAAATAAACATTCTGACAAAGTTTCATGAAGATAAATTCAAAACAGTGATTTCTAAAGTGTTCACACGGTTTTCCCTTATTTGGCCCTGGTGACCTAGTTTTTGACCCCAAATGGCCCAATATCGAACTCGTCCGAGATTTTGTTGATATTAACGTTCTGACCCAGTTTTGCTAAAATTGAGCCAAAAATGTGGCCCCTAGTGTGGTCACAACATAAAGTTTGACGACGCACGACGCACAACGCACGACGCCGGACGGAGAGTGATCCTAATAGCTCACTTTGTCACTTTGTGACATGTGAGCTAAAAAAAGGTACATGTATAAAAGTCAGTATACAGAGACGATGATCATGAAAACGAATTTATAAATAATTAACTGTCACATTTTCTAAATTGAATTTGTATGCACCATTTTATCGATGTATTAGTTATCGTTCATATTTTGAATTTTATGGAATATATCACAAGCGACGCGAAGCGGAGCGCAGTGATATGTCGCATAAAATTCATAATATGAACGATAACTGATTTACAGTTTGTCCTGATTTCTGTCACGTATGCATGTTTTGTCTCGACGAAAACTGTCAATCATCACTATATATGTAATTTGACGCCGCCCACAAAATACCTCCGTTCAGAGGGAAATTAAAAAGAAGGCGGGGGCATTCAGTGTGCTTTATATGCGTTAATAAGAGATACGAGCCAACATTTACCTGTAACAACGGATTTTCACTTAGCTTACGACGAATTCTAGATCTATGGTTGTTTTATTCTTGAGGAACGGGTTTTGTCTTAGTTATTATATAAATTATCAATACTCAGAAATGCATGATTTCAATGTTTCGTACTGTTTGACCATTCTTTCAATTTGGTCCATTAGGCCTATGCAGCGTTATTTACAGTTTTCGGCCGTTCTGTTTCTTGCCAAACTTCTTGGATTCTTGCACATGTTTAAGTTCGAGTCCGGCTTAGATAGGAAAACCTTGCAAGTGTGGTGTCTAGCACCGGCCCAGATGCTATACAACTTACACTCGACTTCTGAGCATCAAATCCATTCCATTCTCAACGTATTATTGTTGAATACATATAAGGTGCTGGTTGACTTATAAATGCACATTCAGGTTGATTATGATGATGTAAGATTCATGTATCTACATTTATTTATGATTAATTATTACAACCATGGAACCTGGTACTACTACCAAGGAACGATGGCAAGATGGACTGCCCGCTTGTATTTGACTGAAATTCTGTTGTAAACGGGCATTAAATTCAACAAAAATAGCGAAAGTCATGGAAAATTCGTATGCTGTACGACCTGGTTCGAATGACGCAATCTCCCTCGAAGTCTATGAGTAGTTTAAACTCCGCCTACTTTATTGCACGGTTAAAGATGACGTAATGAAACTGATGCAACTTGCACCGCCCTATTCTGCGCTTGGTCACGTAGCACACAAATTCGACTTATTTTCTCCATATCAGGGTTTTGGCAAATTTTATGCGATATATTTTTCAAATTTCAAATGAAATGCGGACATTTCATTGGACGAGAAATTAGGACAAACTGTAAGTGTTGATAACTCATCTAAATGCATCACATACTCGTTTAATGAAGTTTTCGCGCGGTATGTCAAATAAATAACCAATTTACATTTCTTCTTTCAGGTATAATTGGAATCTGACCCCAAGAGACAGTTCTGTTATATACTCGGGTAATAATAATCTGCAACAAGAATTCCGATTATTGTAGACGCTTAAAAGGTACGAATTAGATTCAAGGTTAGATGGATGTTTGGAATCGACCGAGGTGTTCTAAATGATACGATTAAGACATAAAGATTGCTTCTGGTAACACGCTCATTAGAATAGTTTTTATATGTCGGGGCTATTTTGCTCTTGAAAACATGTGAAAAGGTAAAAAAGTGAGAAAGACGATTTTTCCGTTTCTGAGGCTAATAACAATTAGGGTCGGCCGGTCACCAGAATCAAACATTTTTTACGCCTAATGGCACGTGGCATCATGATAACATAATCGAAACATCAAAGCTACAATCATAATTATAATAACGACAATTTCGTTAAGTACATACTGATTGAAATATTCTACCAAGGGAAATGCTGAGAAATATCGGTGTGTAATGCAAAACAACAAACAAACACAAACTCCAACATTTCTATAATAACCAGTACAACACTTATATATATGTGCAGGGACTTACAGTGTATAGAGTGAATAATCTGTAAATGTTACCAAGGTAACATCTACATGTGATCATTTCATAGACGTTTATATACTATGATAACATTTTTATATAAAGCTTAATAAAACAATAATCAAACAAAACCTTTTTCGCACAAAATGTTATTTTTCAATGATTAAATATATCTATATTCGCCATTTAAAGAATTTTTTTGTGTGGCTGTAATTAAGTCCGTTTCCATGACTTTAATTTAAACGTTAACTTAGCTATTTATAAGACACGCCTACAAAGTGAATTCTCTAGATCTTCTTACGACTAGAATTGCAGTGTGCAAACATTCCTTGAAGTCCAAATGTAAAACCGCAATTACATGTAGTTGAAATTATCACAAGCTACCAAAGTGTCAGACTGTAACCTAGTAAAACATCGTTATTTCGTAAATTACGATTGCCAAGTTAGTGTCCTGAGATGTAATGTGGATCCCCGATGTTTCAACCCAACAGGAATGACTTGGACGGAAGAAACATCCGTATTGACCGTATACGCCCGTCGAATAACAAGGACCATTCTTTAGCACAGTTCCAGACAAATTGACATCAAGCACTTGGCTGTAGAATCCTAAAATACAATAAATTTGCTATTGTTTCAGTGATGATGAGGTAGATGCGGCACATCATACTTTGGTGTCTCGAAATATGAACATACTACGTAAACAAGGCTTATAAATAGTGAATTGGCCCTTTCGTTTTTTCAAAGTAAACTTTTCTATTTCCAAGAGTATCTCTGTAAATAAAGGCCATTCTTAAACAAGAGGGCCATGATGGCCCTATATCGCTCACCAGATAAAAATACTCTTAGAGAAAATTATCATGAGCCTTTGTAAAATTAAGTGACCCGGGGCTGGGGCTAATTTTGCCCCTAAGGCAAAGATTTGAACAAAATTGGTAGACGTCCACCAGACAATGCTACATACAAAATATGTAAATATGTAGGCCTTAAGGTTTTGGACAAGAACATTTCCCCCCTATATAAGCCTGTATAAATCATGTGAACTCCGGAGCGGGGCTAATTTTCTCCCTGGGGCCATACTTTTGAAAGACTTGGTAGAGGTCCGGCTAGACAATGCTACATACCATATATCTTAGCTCTAGGTCTTGTGGTTTCGGACAAGAAGACTTTTTAAATTTTCCTAAATATATTAGAGGAAACTCCAGGGCAGGGCCAATTTTGACCCCAGGGCAATAATTTGAACAGACTTGTTAGAGGCCCACTAGATAATGCTACATACGAAATATCTAGTCTCTAGGCATTGTGGTTTCGGCCGAGAAGATTTTTAAAATTTTCCTATATAAGCCTATGTGAATCAAGTGACCCCTGGGGAGGGACCAATTTTAACTTGGTAGAGGTAGAGGTCCACTAGACAATGCTACACACCAAATATCTAAGCTCAGGGCTTTGTGGTTTCTGACAAGAATTTTTTAAAACTTCCTTACATAAGTCTATATAAAATCAAGTGACCCCTGGGGCGGGGCCAATTTTGACCCTAGAACAATAATTTGAACAAACTTGGTAGAGGTCTATTAGACAATGCTATACACCAAATATCTATGCTCTAGGCCAAGTGGTTTCTGACAAGAATATTTTTAAAGTTTTTCCTATTGGTTTTTAATGAAATTATTATTTTTTTAATCTCTGGTAGAGCTTCATGCAGAGAACATCCATGTAAAGTTTCGTTGAAATTGGCTAACTGATTAAGAAGGAGATGTAGTTTAAAGCAATTGTTGACACACACACACACACACACGGACGACGGACATCACACGATCACAATAGCTCACTATGCGCACTTTGTGCTCTGGTGAGCTAAAAACGTAGTTGATTGAGTAAAATAAAGGTCAGCTGGTCAAAGATGGCCTTTGTTCACAGATTTGACTGTACTATCAATTGATACATACTTTCTTGTATGATGTATATCTGCGATATTTTCACAGTTGTTCCAAAGGTTACAGTCCAACTGCTGTCTGCGCCTTTAGCTATTTTCGATTTTGTTGAAATATCTCCGTCGAATGCCTGACTGGCAGGATAGTTAGCAACACCATTAGTTTGATCAAAACTGGTTACGACAATCGTAGCTACAAAATGAGATGTTCGTAATTATTTTAACCCCAAGAAAAAAAATGTACCATAAGTTTATAGAGTATCATAACATTAAATTTTGACTGTTACAACGTTTAAATATTGCAAAACACATATAATTTTATATATACATGTATATGTGTATAAACATTTTGTGCCTATACTTAAATTGAAATTCAGGCACATGTTTCCTACATGCCTTGATATTTTATGAGAAAGCTTTGGCAACATGAATTATGTATTTCGGTTTTCGGTTTTTTTTTCAATAAACAATACATCAAAATTGTTATACCTGCACATACATCTATTTTGCTATGAGTATGCATCCATAAGTCCGTCTGTCAAAAAAGCACGACACGTTGTCTACATAGGAAAAGTGTGAGGGGCCAGCTTTAAAAGCATGATCATAGCATATGATAAGAGAAACATTTTAATCGAAACAATATTGGGATTCACTGATCTCGTTTTTGAGTTATCTGTCTTTGAATTTGATTTTTACTTACATTAGTTTCTGTTATCTTATGCTGTGAATATGCAAAGTTTAAAAATTCTGTTGTATAGTTTTCATTATGTCTGTATATCTGTGTGAAAACTGTTACATACTGTTCCCTTCACATTGTTTTTCGTGAACTATTTAGCAACTTCAATGGATAAGATCATTACAAAATAGAAATGTATACCTATACATCACAATGACCAACATATATTGCTTTGTACTTACTTGAAATGTCAACCAGAGGTCTCTTCGAATACACAGTCAACTGAGATCCAGGTTGATAATTCCTACATCCATTGTTGTTAATCAATCTACAAACCTGATCCTCGGCTGAAAATTGAGCAAGTTCACAAAGACCGTCCACGTTGCAGAGTGCAGAGCATTGGATACTTGAATAACAATTAGTTTGACTGGTGAATCCCTCGGCGTGTTGTAGAAAAATCTCGGATATGCTGGACCTTTCCCATTTCACTGCAGCGTTGACTTTACTCAAATCGATAAGAAAAAAGCACAAGAAAATACCACCCAAGTCGTTCAAAGTCATGTCTCCTAGATTTGTAATGTTATAATATAATTTGTTGTGTTTTTATCAGGAAGCTGTGATGCAGATAGATATTTTACAACAACCGACAATTGAGATTACATAACATTGATAGACCGACGAATCTCTTCTTTAATCGGTGAAAACTCAATACTTCTAAATAACTTTTACAAATTGTAACACTTGTGAATGACTAAATGGAAATTAAGTTAAAAATCCTGCTTGTTTTGAAAACAAATCCGGTTAGCACACGCGATAGACATGCACCAATAACAAATGAAAAGTCAATGCCACATTCGATGTTATTTCATTCTTATCTGTTCTTTCTGTACGAACGGCTTGATTGGTTGCTTACATGAACAAGTTTAATTTATTCATAACTTCAGTACAGCTTATCATAATTGCCATATTCACCAAAGCAAAACCATTACCGAAGCCAAGTTGATATGGTTAAATAAAAGATAACCAACATACGATGGTTAACATATAAACAGCATGGACCAATGTAAACGTGAAAACGGTTTCGCCGGGAAAACACCTCGCCATACAAAATTAAAAAAAAACACATCTCATCACCAACATCGTGCGCACTCACATACAAATAAACCAAGACAAACAAATAAACACAAACACGCTGACGTGAGTTAATCCCCCCACCACGAACCCAACAAACACGACAGTCCACACTCTAAAAAGGAGGAAAACGCTGGACAACGAGGTGCTACAATGAACAATGATATTTCGACACATTCTGTTGTACCATGTAAACAAGATCTCTTGAGTAGCTTTTGATGCGAACCGTGAAGACTTGCTCTGACTTTAAGAAAATTTAAAGTAATGTTATCATGCTGGCATTTCGTTCTTGTGATACCCAGATGTATAACGAAATATACATGCGTGTACATACATTTGTATAATACAAATGACACTTGATGTTGATTAAAATTGCAAGGTGTCACAGTTTCATGATATTCTGAGTTTAATTGTTGAACAATTTCGGTAGCTTTTTATTGAACCATACAACACAGAAGTCGATTTGTACTAACATTGCAGTATGTGTACTTTTTCATTTATGTCAGTGAATCCCAAAATATGTTGATACTAGCTAGGCTCTTTAGTGCCAACAGGGAAACTCTAATGTGTTTGTCGCCTACTTTGTAAGTTTGAAATGTTAAGTTTACGTTTGTTGTACCGTTATTGATATGTTCTTCCTATTAAACTTTTAAAACACTGACCGAATAATGTATGACTGCATGTCTATACAACATATGGCATAAATGTTCACACATGATCATAATCCCCTGCGAAAGATAATAAATCATCCTGATTTACGACAGCAACGCGCTAGCTGTCACTTGTAAGGAACATAATTATCTGTATGGAACAAAGATGCGCAGAATAATTATGATTGGTTAATGTCGATCTTGAACTGTTGCTCTTAAAGTCCCATAAGCCTATAAATGTAATTGGTCTTAATAGGTTCTGTTTGTTCTATAACAGAGGAATCCGGTGTGTTTTCCTCCCGTGCATACTTTATAGCAAGAAAAAATGTTTCCGAAACTATTATCGTATTTTTTTCAATATCATTTTCCCGCAGTCATGCTATGCACACGTAGTAAAATGACGTCACGAACTCTACATATTTCAAGTTTACAAAAGCAAAAAATATTCAGTGAAATGAGTGTTTTCAGACGAAAAAGGGCTTGTTTCGTCGGTAATAATTATGTATTAGTTATCGTTCATATTTTGAATTTTATGGGATATATCACAAGCGACGCGAAGCGGAGCGCAGTGATATGTCGCATAACATTCAAAATATGAACGATAACTGATTTACAGTTTGTCCTAATTTCTGTCACGTGCGCATGTTCTGTCTCGACAAAAACTGTCAATCATCACTATATATTAATTTGACACCGCCCACAAAGTACCTCCGTTCAGAAGGAAATTTAAAAGAATGCGGGGGCATTCAGTGTGCTTTAGAGCCAGCATTTACCTGTAACAATGGATTTTCACTTAGCTTACGACGAATTCTTGATCTATCATGTTTTTTTCTCGAGGAACTGGTATTGTCTTAATTATTATATAAACAATTAATACCCAGAAATGCACGATTGATTTCAATGTTTCTTACTGTTTCACCATTCTTTCAATTTGGACCATTAGGCTTGTGCACCGTTATTTACAGTTTTCGACCTTTCTGTTTCTTTCCAAACTTCTTGGATTCTTGCACATGTTTAAGTTCGAGTGCGCCTTAGATCGGAAAACCTTGCAAGTGTGGTGTCTAGCACCGGCCCAGATATTATACAACTTACAATCGATCTCTGAGCATCAAATCCATTCCATTCTCAACGTTCTACTGTTAAATATAAGGTGCTGGTTGATTTATAAAATGCATATTCAGATTGATTATGATGATGAAAGATTCATGTATCTACATGTATGTATGAGTAATTGTCTGATCATAGTTTATTTAGAAATATACAAAGACAAGCTATGCAATTTGATGGAAACAATTTTATAACCATGAAACCTGGTACTATTCGTACCAAGGAAAGATGGTAACTGAAATTCTATTCTGGCATTAAATCCAACAGAAATAACGAAAACCATGGAAAATTCGTATGCTATACGACCTGGTTCAACAAACGCTACCGAATCTCCTACGAAGTCTATGAGCGGTTTAAACTCCGCCTACTTTATTTAACGGTTAAAGGATGACGTAATAAAACTGATGCAACTTGCACCGCCCTATTCAGCGTTTGGTCACGTAGCACTTATTTTCTCCATATCAGGGATTTGGCAGATTTTATGCGATATATTTTTCAAATTTCGAATGAAATGCGGACATTTCATTGGACGAGAAATTAGGACAAACTGTAAATTGGGATAATATCAGCAATTAAATGTTTTTGCATATATTTTTCTACAGCAAAAAGCTAATGGGGCTTTAAATGACATGTGGCATAATATCCATCGATTCTTCTGTTCACTAATTGATGTCGCTATTGTAGATGAATGTTGTTATTATGGAATGGCTTTTATTTCCGCAATAGCAGAACTCACGCAATGTCTCCGTAATCTCTACCGAGAGTTGCCCTTCTTGTTTCACACCTAAATAAATGTCAGTGGAAAAACGGCATCTCTGTGTATAATTTGATTACCTATTAATATCTAACAGTACGGTTTTATTTTCGTAGAAGATGGTGACGATTTAAAGGCCACGATACGGTGTAGTCGCCTATCAGCTGTTGCTGATTATCGTCAATCGTGATTCCAATGACTGAACACAAAGCTTCAAGTTTCTTAGATATTATTTATTTTAGTTCACTGACTATAAAATCAAACACACAGAGTACAAGTTTGAATCCAATAAATTGTAATAAACAACAAATTAAATAAATGTCAAACAGACAGTATCCCATCATAATAAATTGACGTTACAAACAAAACATGTATTCCTAAGTGTCATAAAGACAATTCCCTTAAAACGATTGCCTTATGTCTTTTCGTGTAAGTTTTCTTTTTTGTCTTATTACCAAACGACTCGTATATTTTAAGTATTTATAAGGCCTAACTGCAGAAGGTGTGGCTATTTTCCTTTCACGCATATTATAATTCAAAATTTACTTAAGTTTCGAAGTTTATTGGCATAACCAGCAATAATAAATTGTCTTTGGTCATTTACAATATAATATAAATTATGGCAAAGTCATATAACATAAGAGACATGTATTATAAGACGGATTAAACAGTAAAAAGAAATTTACAGAAAAATATTAACTATTAATATATAATAATGAAATTGAACAATATAAATACGCACATATAAAGAAACAGAGTAATTTTTCGAGGGTATTCTTTCTCAGAGTTGTAGCTATGTCAGTTTTGCTAATTGTATAATTTTGATTTTATTTTCAGACCATTTTATTGATATTAGGCCAGTAAAATGTCCTGAACATAAATCTGTAAATTAGAAATTTTATCTAAGCTATTTTAAGGCGGGCCTACAAACTGACCTCTTATCTTCTTCTTATGACTAGAATTACAGTGTGGTGCAAACATTCATCGAAGCCCTAAAGTAAAAACGTGTACGGTAGTTGAAATTATCACAAGCTACCAAAAATGTCATACTGTAACCTAGTAAAATATCTGTATTTCATAAATTCCGATTCCCAAGTTAGTGGTCTGAGATGTTATGTAGATACCCGATGTTTCAACCCAACAGGAATGACTTGGTCGGAAGTAACATCCGCTTTGAGCGAATACGCTCGTCGAATGACAAGGACCAATCATCAGCAGCGCTCCTGACAAATTGACGTCCAACACTTGGGCGTAATATCCTAAAATACAGTAAATCTACAGTTTCACAGTGTTGATAACGTAGAGGCGGCGCACCATATGTATGGCGTCTTGAAATGTAAACATGACACGTAAAATAGGCTTTTTGAATAAAGAAATGGTCCGTTCATTATTGCAAGTTACACTTTTCGTTTTCCGAGAATCTCTGAACTTTAAAAAACGTATTTGATTATTAAAAAAATGTCTTCCGAATAAAGATCACCAGTCAATAAATGCGACATTTTGTCTTACCCAAGGATCGCCTTTCTTCACATAATTTATGTACATGTATTTATTTCATCGGATTTAAGGCCATTTTCAACAATATTTCAGTTATATCGTTGCGGGCAGTTATCATAATAAGTTTTCCTGAACTTTATTTAGGCCTTAACCAGTACTAACCACATTCTCTCCGTAAGTTTTTGCCAAGCTACCCCACATAATTCAGAGGTGGAGGACAATTTAACATAGGATGTTATATCTTCAGTCAAATTTGTCACGGACAGTCTTAGCCTCACTCACAACCTCTTGATCAGTAGATCAACGCTCGAACCACTCAGCTAACTAGCCCTTGTTCTGATATTTGACTGCACATGTACTATAAATAATACATTTAATTGATACATACGTGTTTGTAGAATGTATATCTGCGATATTTTCACAGGTGTTCCAAAGTTAACACTCCAATAGGTGTCTGGGGCACCATTTGTGCTCGACTTTGTTGAAATATCTCCGTCAAATGCTAGACTCGGTGGATGATTTGCAGCGCCATTAGTTTGAGAAAAACTCGTAGCGACAATCGTATCTACAAAATAATCATGTTCGTAATTATTTCCATCCCAGGAAATAAAGGTTACTTACGTTTATAGAGTTTTTTTACTGTTATTATATATAAATATGTCAAACACACACACAAATATGTGTATGTATATATATATAATATTATGTACATAATAATTATGTGTCTAAACATTTTGTGTATAGTATATATTTTTTAATTGAAATTCAGGCACATGTATACTTCGTATCTACCTAAATATCTTGCGAGAAAGATTTGATGATATTTCAGTTTTCGTATTAACATTTTTTGAATATATCAAATTTATTACACTTGTGTTATGCTGTAAAAATAGTTTTCGGTTTTAAGTTAAAAATAAATAAATTTGTGTTTTGACCATATCATTTAACATTTTTTCTTAGTAAGCTGATATGATTTCCTGATTGTTGCCATTCTTTGTTCAATCACGTCATTAATAATCCCCTTACGCAAAATACGAATTGCTAAGCTGTCAATCATATTTTTAATAGGTCCCAAATTTCAGTAATTATCATAAGGTCAGTCCCGAACACTTCATCAAATCTTCCATTGGTCAAATATTTTTGAAATTTTGTACTCTACAGTTTTGTTGGATAAAAACGCATAACGTATTTTAATAAAATGTCAGTTTTTCCTCCGATAAAACACTTTTCAATGCTGACTTCGTATGAACATACAAATGTAATTGATACAATTCGAAGGAAAAGTATCTGTTCATACTTTTTCTATTTATAATGTCCTTGTTTTTGTATTCACTTAGTAATTTTTAGATTTGTAGACGTTTTTAAGGATAAGAGACCCTAATACAAACATTTAATGACTGCAAACAAAAGTTAGAGGTACCTGGTGGTTATAAGTAATTTAATGTTAATCTGTACATAAATAGTAATATTCAAGAACATTTTTTTTGTGATTAATTTATCATTGCCAATTATAGAAAAGATCATTAGGAATGTACACCAAAAACAGTACAATGACCAATACATGTATATCGCTTTTAAAATATACTTACTTGATATGTCAACGAGAGGTCGTTTCGAATATACAGTCAACTGAGAACCAGGTAGATAATTTCTGCATCCATTGTTGTTAATCAATCTACAAACCTGATCCTCTGCTGAAAACTGGGCAAGTTCACAAAGATCGTCCACGTTGCAGATTGCACAGCATTGGATACTTGAATAACAATTAGCTTCGCTAGTGAATCCCCCGGCGTGTTGTAAAAAATACTCGGATATGCTGGACCTTTCCCATTTCACATCATTGTTGGCTTTACATAAATCGGTCAGAAAAAAGCACAAGAAAATGCCGCCCAAGTCGTTCAAAGTCATGTCTTCTTCTTGATTTTGAATGCAAGTATGACAACACAATTTGTCTGTTTCCTATGGTGAAGATTTCCTGCTCATTAATATTTTACAGTTCGTGGTACAAGAACTGAGATTATCAACGGATAACTAAATCGATACATCTCTTCTTTGACAAGTGGAAACTCAATATTACTAAATAACGTTTACATATTGCAACATTTACAAACGACTAAATGGACAGTAAGTTACACATCCGGCTTCTTTTGAAAGCAAATCCGGTTAGCATAGGCTATATACCAATAACTTATGATCGGCCGGGGTTACATCCGATGTTATTCTACTCTCGTCAGCGTAGTACATATCACGTGACCAGTTACGAACAAGAATCAGTTTTCTCTAATTTTCAGTCTTTTCAGCTTATCATAATTGTCATAAGCACTAAAGCAAGAAGACCATAAACGAAATCAACCAATGAAATCAAATTGACAACAATGATGAACATATAAATCGAAGTAGAAGTAGAAATCGATTTCACCGGAACAACTTCGTTCTGATTCCACCTTAACATTCAATACTACAAAGCCCAAAATAAAGCCTCACGTCATCGCCAACAATATGTGCACACAAATACAAATAAATCCAGACCAACAAATAAACACAAACGCATCGATGTGAGTTAGTTCCACCCTACGAAACCAACAAACACGTCAGTCGTACGTGATATCTTATTTCGATATTGGCCAAACACTTCCGTAGTTCAACACCCATGCCGAGCCAAGGTCACTTTTAACGACAGACACCGTGTTCAAATTACCGTCAACAGCGTTCTCTCCGGGTTTGTTTGGTACTCCATTTACAAGATCAAAACTCGCTCCTTCGAGTACAATCATTTATGTATACGAAGAAAAATGTTGAAGTTATTGTTGACACACAAGAGATATCACCCTCTAACGCAAGTAATAAGGGATACCTGTACCTATTTATCAAATATTGATTTTCGATTCGATATCATTCTTACGCTAGGATCATTTTTTGAAACTGAACGATGTTCGGCTTTCCATTTCCGTCACTCGCTCGGCGCGTACCACATCACTACGTTTTTTTCTACATCCGCCAACCATTTGTCAAGCTGGTTCCCGTTATACCACATTACTTAGAATAACATTCGGTAAAGGCTCAGATTTCGACCACAAATGACCTAAGACGTAACCAAAAACACCATAAATAATACAAAGTGAAATACAAACAGGTCTGTCCAGCGCCATGTATGACTGTCGAATCAAATTTGTCTATATCAAGATCCTAAGCATTGTACATGTTTATACTGTTTTTCTTTCTTCATTTAGGACAATAATGTATAACTGCAAAATACCAATATTCACGCGCATAATTATAAAATCCGAGTACAATGTATACATTTATTCATTCGCTTTAGGACATAAACACCTGTTTTATATACATGTACCTTTATTTTCACTTTTTCAATTTCAAAAAAATCACGAAATATTCCGATAAACACGACTCTTATAAGAATTGAGTCATTTCATAGCAATCAAAGATGACGCCATTTGTGTAAGAGTGCATGGAAAAATGTAACACCGGATGAACTTCGTTTGGTATTTATTTAAGTATTAAAAACAGCATTCGATCCTTAACTTAATGTTATTTTCTACTTCTTTAAAGAAATTTACCAATTCGACAATTTTAGCAATTCGCCAACTTGGCAATACCAGTAAAATGTAATTTTATGTATAAACACAAACCAATGAAAAGAATCAAATGTAATTCGATACAAAGTTAGATAACGCAAATAAATGTAAGTGATATTTGGATAATATTTAATGCAAATAAAAATCAATTCACTTGGATGTGAATAAATGGACATAAAACGTAAATAAATGAAAAAAGCCAGATATACTTTTAATAGATAATGATGTTGTACCAGTAACATATCGAAAATTATTCAATATATAATAAATAGCGCTATTCGTAGAACGCCTGCCTAGGAAAAATCTCGTGTTATTCATTTGTTATTGATCGAAAGAGAGCCTTATCAGCGAACAGCGCCTGCACAACACTGCCTCGACCTGGATCTATGGCTTACAAATAACACGTACTAACCACTGGACTCAGTTATTACCCGGCTGAAAAATAGTTTTCTGCTGTGGCGGATGTCAAATTACGAGCATAATTATTTCAATAATAATTTAAGGGAATTTATTCAAGTAATCGATACGGTACAGACTGACAAAAACCCTGCATTCGGTAAAAACGCGTGAGCGCGTGGGAGCAGTTTCGTTATGGCAAGCGTCACAGGGTAACATTGCGGATTGTCACCCTCTAACGTCACATAAGACTATAATTACAGTAAATAAATCACGTGAGGTACAATAATACTAGAAGCCCAAGGGCAACATGTCGAGGTCACTATATAGCCAGCTTGTGATATGGGTGATATTCATGACACATAATTTCATTGAAGTAAACTTTTATACCAATTTATTTCAAAATCCTTGAATGCAAACAGGAAGAAGTCACAGCCCAGACAAGGAAAATATATTTGACCGAATGTGTAATCTTGACCTTTGACCTATGAAAATCTAGGTGTTGCCCAAGACACATGGTCTCATTGTATTATGGTAAGTCATTTTCAAATAATTCAATGCATAAGGGAGACACAGCCCTGACAAGGTGTATAATTATTATTTTTTATGTTTGACATCTAAGTGTGACCTTGACATTTGAGCTAGAGACCTTGATCTTACGCACTGCACACCGTCTCATGGTGTTTACCAATTATGCCAAGTTATCTTAAAAAGTTTCTATGCACATGGCAGATACAGCCCTGACAAAGTCTATATTGCTAATATTTGACGTTTGACCTCTAACTGTAACCTTGACCTTTGAGCTAGAGACCTGGATCTTGCGCACTGCACACCGTCTCATGGTGTTTAACAATTATGCCAAGTTATCTTAAAAAGTTTCTATGCACAAGGGAGATACAGCCCTGACAAAGTCTATATTGCTAATATTTGACGTTTGACCTCTAACTGTAACCTTGACCTATGAGCTAGAGACCTGGATCTTGCGCACTGCACACCGTCTGATGGTGTTTAACAATTGTGCCAAGTTATTTTAAAAAGCGTCAATGCATAAGGGAGATACATCCCGGACAAGGATCCGGACGGACACACTAACTAAGTAACTAACGTACAGACACGCAACCGCCATTGTGGCGACTATGTCGAGCTCACCGCAGGCGGGCTCGACAAAAAAAATCAGTGCCTGCTCAGGTATAAGCGACTTTTACACGGGAATGAGGTATAATGATAAAGATGACTTTTCACCTCAGTCGGTTCTCTTCTGTATAAGTATACATATTCTATAAAATGCAAAAACATAATTATGATGAATTCAGTGAAGCATTTTGAAATCGACGTTTGAGGTAGGGGTTTGAATACTAGTATTCGAAGGCTGAACATCAGTATCAAAAGAAATCATTACAACTACATTGAAGTATCCTTCTCATTAGTGACGAATAAAAGCACCAGAATTCTCTTTCTACAGGTTCAACTTTTAAAGATTTTTGAAGACTAATTGTTAAGATTATAACGACTGCATTAGGCATGTTTACGCTTGCTTATCTCATAAAAAATCATATCCTTACTTGCCTTATTAGGAGAACTATGATGTATATAATTATACTTAAGGAGAAACTCATTTGTTTGTTTGAAGATTCACGTATAAACGATCTTCTTGAAAAATGCTGCATACTGTTATTGAGGTATTGGTGTGTATTATTTATGGTATTGAATATTTTTTTTATTACATCACTTGCGTTTCACGAGAAACAGACAAGATTTACGACGAACAAACCTGGATACAAGGACAGCTGCAGCGTCAAACGGATAATTTGGAAAAGGAATTTTTTCTTAATTGACATAGCATCGCCGTGTGACTTCATCGGCGTTCATCAGTTTTCTACTAATCCAGAATATGTTCTAAAACAAAACGTTTCTTTGTACTGTATAAACGAAGAATGTGCTTATTTTGTGGTATGTAATTCTTCTTTGGACGTATACAATTTGTCGATAAACCCTTTCCTATATATAGGACAGTTCAAAAACGCTATTAATACCGTCACAATGCCTCTTTCGTCATTTTACCAACTAGCAGATAAGATTGGGGACCCTGGAGATAAGTTATGTTACATGGCAAATACCGGAAGGTGTGGTTCTACTTTAATGGCTCATGTTAGGTTTTGGGAAAAGTTTCAGGCACACAGGTCCTATCTGAACCAGACTGTCTCACTAATATTGGAGTAGACTTGAAAGAAAATGGCGAGAATGAAAAAATGCTGGTAGCAGCCATACGTCTCTTGTGTAAACCATCGAACGACGTCTCTAGAATATGTATCAAAACACGCTGCTCTGTCACTTGCCACATCAACGCCATTAGTAGAAACTTCCCTGAGTGTTTCATGATATTTGGCTACAGGAATAGTTTAAAAACAGTTTCCTCTTTTCTTGATTTAATGATTTCAGAAACTGTACAGAGCATGGTTATGTATCTGATCGATAGCGACACATTCTCTGCTAGTATCCCTTGGTTTCGATGCCGTTTGTTTTATTATTTCTGCTTTGGGGTAGAATGTGGACCACCACAGGAAGCAGCTGAAAACATGAACACTGTTCAACAATATACATATGCTTGGGCTAATTGTATCCAATATGTAAAAGAGTTCAAACAATCTGGTAGGGAAATAATGACAATTTTGTACGAAGATATGATCAGTGAAAAAGTTGACGCACTCAACTGTGTGTTTAAATGTATGAACATAGACGAACTCTTCATAAAAGATGCATTGTCAGCATTTGATCAAGATTCACAAGCTGGAAGTCCATTGTGTAGAAAAAATATAAACAATGTAAAGAGACGAAGAATTGGTAATAGGGAAACTTTAAAAGCCAATAAAATACTTGCTAAATATGATTTACCAGAACTGGGTAAGGAATTCAAATTTTAACACAATAAATAATTCTGTAATGTCTATGATCATTTCAGAATTCAATTATTCGACTGTGTGTTTTACAATTTGATGGAGTTGAAAACAGATCGGATATTACATACCGCAATCGTAATAAATTGTATACCTAACCAATGGTCTGTTT